>JAEBUS010000077.1:163202-192599 GCA_023014475.1 Amanita pallidorosea
ATACAGACAGAAAAATTACTTTTGAAACCATCTCAATTCCATCATCAGAGAATACCAGAGAAGTTATGCTATGAGACAGCAATACAATTCCAGGGACAAAGCGAACAAAATCAGCAGAGTAAAAAGGAAGAAAAAGATGCAACATGGAATAATCAGAAAAAAGATGATGACAATCAGTGTCAGGGTTCTAATGAATCCAAAAGAACAAAGACCTGCCTCACAAGGGTTTCAGAGGCAAGAGGAAAGAAACATGCCCAAGAAGCAGATGTTCCTCCTGAGTCTGATCAGGAGCATAATGCTGTTGAGATTGTACTCTGGCTCTTTCCTGTTATGACAATGCCCTTGTCATGGTTTGTTCTAAGTCAACAGTGACAAGCAGAGTCTCAGTCTGCTGCCAGCCACTGGACAAAGAGTCTGGACACTAGTCAATTGATGACAAAGGTCTCATGAGTGAAGAGAGAGAGAGAGAGAGAGGAGCATTGGAGTCAAACAAGGTTGAGAGCAAAACTCATCTAAGTTGGAACTGGGGCTACTCTATGCTGCATGGGATTATATATATGTTTTAGAGAACAAGGGAACCGTAAAGGGAATAAGGCTGTAGCTATCTGAGAAAGGAAATATGAAGATAATACAAAAAAGGAGATAATGTCCAGGCTGTACAATGCACAGTAATGATGAATATGAAATGGTCCACTGAGACATGGAGACAAAAACAAAAGAGAACTGTAACATTACCCCCTTTGTATGCAAGAAGTCACCAACTTCTACCATGAGTTTGTCCAGCCGTGGTCCTGCCTTGATTCCAGCCAACTGATAATGTCTCCACTTGCCACTGTAAGCTTTGAATTGCTCATTGTAATTGTTTTGCTTGAGCAAGCATTGCATCTCTTTTTTGTAATTGAGGAGTATGCAGATCTTGGTGAGGGTGAGGGCCATAATGAAGTCAAGTGGCTTGGGGAACAAATTGAAGTAGGTGACCGGGTAGTGAGGTTGTTGCTAATGTTGTCAAGCATAGCATTGTGAGGTCAGGCAATGATGGGAGGATGGGTACAATGGGGACAGTGATAGTTTTGGTTAGTTCTACAGGGTCTCATGAAGCTCAGGGAGATTGGCAATTTGAAGTTGTCAATGGTGATGGTTGGTGTTTGACAAAGACCTGAAGGGGGAGGTTGTGGGCAGCCGCAAGGAAGGGTGAGAGGACGGTGATGGGTTCAATGTAACAGTGGCCACATGCTGTGACCTAGAGAGCAAAGATGAAGGCAGTGAGGTAGGCAACAGTGGTGAAGAAGGTGGGCAGGGGAGTGATTATGCTAAAGAGTTTGATGCATTCTAAGGCACTCTTCTTCTCTTCTTATACTCAGTGAATACTTTGTTATCATAATTGACAGTCAGGAGTTCTTCTTCTGAGAATTGGTAAGATGACGTGGGTGCTCTGATGCTGGGAACATATTTGAGTTCTCCATCTGATTCTTCTGATTTGCTTAGCTTGTTCCTGGTAGTGGTGGAAACTCATTTCCTGTTACGGATGGAGACAAAACGAAAAGAGAACTGTAACATTGTATGCGAGAAGTCACCAACTTCTACCAAGAGTTTGTCCAACCATGGTCCTGCCTTGACTCCAACCAATTGATAATGTTACTGATGTCCTTGTCAGTGTTGAGCAGCAATCACATGTCCGTCAGACATGGTTTGTCTCAGTGGTCGTCACTGTCATGAACGATGAGCTCATATGTCTGTTAGACATAGAGTCATACGTCTGTGATGACAAGAGTATTGTATCACTGTCATAGACAGTGACCAGACACCTCTTCAGGTGTTTTGAGTATTGTATCACTGTCAGAGACAGTGACCAGAGACCTCTCCAGGTCTTACTCTCATAGAGAGGAGATACTCACATGCTGGTAAGCAGGAAAGAGCAACTGAATGTATATTGTATATCTACAGGTCTTATATACACTTTTAGTGTATGTACATATTTGTGTAATGGACTTGTAATCTAATATACGTAAATAAAGAAATAAAAGAAAAGAAATACCCTCTAAGGGTCAAACCGGTGATAGCCGTGTTGAGGCTATACTTAGGGGATTTGGGGTGAAGATCATTCAACAGTCAGCAGTCTCTACATGCCACTGCAAGCTTTGAATCGCTCTTTGTAATTGTTTTGCTTGAGCAAGCATTGCATCTCGTTCATTGTAAGTGAGCATATGTGGGTCAGTGGTGAGAGTGAGGCTGTGATGAAGTCGAGTGGTTCAGAGAACAAATTGAAATATGTGACAAGGGTAGCAAGGTTTTGTGCACTTGTCAAGCATAGCATTGTGGGGATGGGTGACAATGGGTGGAGCGGGGACAATGGGGATGGTTACGGTGTCAGCGAGTTTGGCTGGATGTTTGTGAAGGTTGGGAAGGTCAGTGAATTTGAAATCGTCTATGGTGATGGTAGTATTGATGAAGACCTCAAGAGGGAGGTCATGGGCAGTGGCAAGGAAGGGCGAGAGGACAGTGGCGGGTTTGACATAACAGTGGCCACATGCTGTGACCAGGAGGGCAAAGGCAAAGGCAACGAGGTAGGCAATGGTGATGAAGAAGGCAGGCATGATTAAATGAATTGGTTGGGGAATCCAATGCATTCCAAAGCGTCCCTTTTATACTCAGTTGAATACTTCATCATCATAATTGACAGTCAGGAGCTCTTCTTCCAAAAATTGGTAAGATGACACAGGTGCTCTGATGCTGGGAACATATTCAAGTTCTTCATCAGATTCTTCTGATTTGCTTAGCTCATTTCTTGGTAGTGATGGAAACCTCATTCCCATGCTCGGTGTCTGTGGCAGGGTCATTGCCTTGTGCGATGACCCGTTCCAGTGGGTCAGGGATAACAGGTTTGCCATCAAATGCATTTAAGAAATCTAGATTATCCATTGCATCGTCGAAGTTGGCTTGTGCGTTTGGGACGTGCCGATCAGCAATCCATCAGTATATTTCAATTTCTTTGCCAGCATGTTTTAAGTTCTGAATAAAGATGTATTTTGCAGGGTCCTCTCGTCAAAGAGCTGCCTCAGAGTACACAGAGGTAATGGAGACGGGCATTGAATGGAAACTCAACATGTCCTTGTGGATGTGCTAGATGTCCGATGGTTCTTGGGGCTCTGGGTGCAATTTGTCAAGCTGCTTGAGTCCGGATAATCTTAGTTAATTGTGGTAATCCTAATGGGGATGTTGGAGGGCAATATATAGGAAATGTAATGATTCGTCCTCAGAAATCTTTTGTAGAGTTTTGGAGAATATTGTCCTCGAGTGGAACAATATGTCTTTGTGTATTGGATATTTTGCTTGAGGATTTGGCAATTATGGTGATATGCCTGGAACGTGTCAGTACCTGCGCTAGTCCTATTCAGCTCCTGAGGAAGCCATTCAGGCCAAGTCAAAGCATCCTGCTCACAAATCGAAGTCCATAGTGCCAGCAGTGCCCCACCGAATGAAGGTCGAAGCTCAAGATCAGACAAGGTCTTCGATCTGGCCTCCTCAGTCTTAGCGGATACCCGAAACATCTTTCAGTCCCAGACAGTCCCTGTTCCGTGCTACCCGGCTACATTGCGACGACCTCAGTTCAGTCACTAGGCCCACCACATTGCAAATTCAGCAAAATGGGTGCCTGGTGCCTCGCTGGACATAAGGACAGGACGATCACCCCCTCCATAGCCCCAGACTCATTCACGTCAACCAGCCGAAGCATCTATGACTCGACCAATGCAGAGTGGAATGCCCTTGACCATACAGTCATTGACCCTACTCGAACGACTCACGGCGCCAGCCCATTTGTCGCTTGCGTCAAGGATATCTGATCGTGCCGAACCTCTGACAGTAGATCCGGACTCTTCCATGATAGACGTACCTCCCAGCCCAGTCAAACCGCCAACGCACAACAACTTCATTTTGTTCACCCCAGGGGCAGCCTTCTTGCGGCTACCAGCATCCGAGCAAGCCGTATATCCATCTTGGACTCAATAGGAATACATTCGGAGACTTGAGGACAGTGACAGAGGAGAGACAAACCATGCTGACATGTCAGATCAGTGCTCGAGAGGCTTAGAGCGATGTTCCATGACCCGGATGAGGCATCTGCCTTGCGTGCACCCAGGGACCCATACAGTCGAAGCCAGTTCCACCTCAAACTAATCAACAGCTCGGTTCGATTAGAAGAGCTTGCCTCCTCAGGAAGTGCCACGTTGTTTGTCGGTCAAGTTGTATGGAGGATTATCACAGTCGCAGTGCAGGAAGGCTACCAAAGGAAGATAGCATCTGGAGGACCACTAATCATTGTCAGACAAACCCTCAGACAATATGCAGTCATCAATCGAGAAGGCATGCTGCATTCGAGGCTCATTCCAGCGCACCAGCTGATGCCATATTAATTCGACCTGGCACATAGCGCGACTTCCAGCAGAATTGACACACCATCCCCAGCTTGAGGACCTGCTCTGTCACGAGTACGAAGCCTAGAAACCATGAAGGCATTGCAATGCAGGCTGTGCATTGCTATCCAGTTACAGGCAACTTTGCCGAGGTACCCGAGGATTTGTGGAGCGCTTGTTGTGTGTTGTGAACATCGGCAATGTCGGTGGAGAAGTATTCCCAGTTTGTGCCTGGTGCACATGCTTGTTTCTGTTGTCATGGACCTATTCCCATCGTCGTGCTTCGATTGGGCTTCGAGAAGATGGTAGCAAATGGACTTTTACTATGTTGCTGATGTTGGACACTGTTCCAAATTACCCCTTTTGATACTTTGTTTTGTATATTATATATGTACCTGTCTTAGACGAATGACAGAGAGGTCCTGACCTTCCTTCCCTCCCCTCCGAGTCACGGTTCAAGCTTTGGCCGCCTCCGAGTCTTGCCAAGGTCCCAGTGTTGTCTTGTCCCAGTTTGTGCTCGCCTTGTCTCGACCTTTGCCCAGTATCTTGTGTAGCCTTCGGCTGTTTCCTCATCAGCCACACTCGTCCTCATTACCACAACCCGTCAAGATTTGATCAGTCTTCGACCCTCTTTGTCCCCTTCAAAGTAACTCAGTACCACTTGCACTTCATTTATCACATAACAGGTGCCTGTGCACCTCGTACCTTCAGCCAAGTCTGAGAACCTCCTAGGACTCGCCCCCCTGTTGTTACGTGTTGCGTGCCATTCCCCCCTTATTACCTCCCATTCGTTCAAAATGCAGAGAGATTGAGCACTCCTGAAAAGGCTGGATCCCTTTTCTGGCAATGAAGTGAGAAGCCAAAAGCGAGTCTCAAGTCTCTGTCATGGGATCTATCTGTGTCCCATAACCGGAAGTCATGAAAAAAGCGCCAGCCTCTGCTAATATTTAGAAAGTAGAGCTGACACACTTTTCAGACTTCAAACAATCCAAACCAACTCTCACTGTATTTTTATATTTTTTGAAATATATAAAAATGTCTTTTGTCAACAACGTCGCCTCTTCCTCCTCTGCCGCCACCATTGCCAAATGTGGCAAAACTCGTCTTCCTCCCTGTCCTCTGCCAAATCTGGCAATTCTGCCAGTTTCGGCAATCAAGTTGGCAACTCTGCCAACTCAGGCAACTCTGTGGTCTCCACAGATCCGTTTTTAAGTTCCAAATCTGGAACTCCAGTCGGAAGATCAGGTATGGGGATCTTTTCCCCAAAGACGTAATTGATGTTGATGTGGTCACCAACAATGTCAACAGGCCTTTCTTCGGCTTAGAGGCCATAAAAAAGGCAAGAAGGTGATTGCCCAATTCAAATTAGGCGAAATCACCACGTCTAATATCTTACGCAAGCGCGATGTAGGCCATCAGGCCAAAAATATACGCTCGCCTAGCTCCACATCTCCGGCGATCCCGGAGACCCCTAAAGTGAAGACCCCGTCTTTGCTCCCTTCATTACACACACCGTCCTTGTCCTCCTCTCCTGTTATCAAACAGGAATCTGTGACCCCGCCTCTTGGTAACCTATGGATACCAGTGTCTCACAAAAAGAGCGCGGGGAAAACTAGAGTAACAGGCAGTGGGCCAAATCAAAAAATTGACTCAGATACTAGACAACAGCGCCTAGATGACAGTCAATTAGAACACTGTGAGGCACGAGAGAAAGCGGTGCTGGCCCACTACCAAAGACAGCAACAGGATCACATGCGCAAAATGGTGCATGATATAGGGAAATCGACTTGTCAATTCAGGCAGATTCAGGAAAAATATGTAAACCCGAATCCAGTGCAATTTGGCACTGAACCCTGTTCAAATCTGAACAGGTTAGGCCACCAACCATCAAGATACAATCAAAGATATAGCTGGCACTGTTAAAAAAGTAGTAAAAACATGTGATGTCTTAAATGAGTCATAATGACAAGTTAAGACATGATCTCAAGAAACACATGAGATCATTGAATCACAAGAACAGGCCAACTTTAAAGAGCGTATAGATCATATACAAAAAATACAAAGGTTAAACTTGCAATTAATAAATTGCAGAAAGAGGTGGTTGAGCACAGGATTCGTGCAGAAAATGCAGAATCTTGGCTCTCCAAGGAATCTGACAAACAAAAATTGGCTCATGAAAAGAAAAGAGCCAAGAAACAACGTCAGAAAGAAAATTGGTTAAATTGAAAACTGATAATATCCAAGTCACTGCTAGATCAAAGAACCTAGAAGTAGAATTCCTACTCATGACGAGTTAAAGGAATCAAAGGATCAAACTTTGAAGATCTACTCTATGGTTCTGATAATTCTCATTGGGAATTATCTGATGATGAGAATGAAACATTCTTAGCTGCTCAAAAGGATCACCCATTAGAAAAGGGTGAATTCATTAGAATACAATCAATGAATAGAGTGTTAACTCACACACATCAGAAACCTATCTGGAAAAGACCAGGTTTCTGCTATTTGGCAGCAGTAAAACTTAGAGCACTGCCCAAATATGTGTGGAAGGCATATCCTACTATTAAGGAGATGTCTGAAATGAGCCATAGTCTTCGTAAAGACGTTGGCTTCACTCTAGTTGAGCAGCAGAATGGGCATTTCCATCTTACATTGTCCACAAAAGGAAAATATGGCTGGGCAAATATTGATAAAATTGCTCAAACAAATAAAAGCCATTATCCTGTTGGTGTGGACAACAGTGACAAGGATAGAGTTCCATATAAAGGGTTCCAGTAATTGGAATACTTGGGAATGATTAATGAAGGCTATGCTCCAATCAAAATCTGTATGGCAATATGTGAATGGAGGCATTACACATAATGAATATACAGTTGCAGACCAGGAAAAATGAATGCAACCAGTGTAACAGCTGCACAAGTGTCAGCACTTAGCCAGAAATGGAAGTTACACTTAGAGTGGCTAAGAAAATGACAATAAAGCAAATGAATTAATATCACTTCATTTGCCCAGTTCTCTTAAATTATATATAAAAGAGACATCAAAAGCCACCTGGGATGCACTCATGGCTGCATTTGCAAAACCTGGAGCAGTAGCCATATTTAATATTTATAAAAAGACAAAAACTTGGGAATTCTCGAAAGGGAAGAGTCCTGCAGAATCAGTCCATGAATTAATGGAACTCTGGGCTGAAATGGATCAGAATGGAAAGAAATTCGATGATGATTCCAATATATGGAAGTCTTAGATCGATTACCATCATCCTGGGATTCATTCAAACTTATGTCCTCCTTAAAATGACACTGGGAGAGACTAAGTTAAAAGATCTCATTCCTGAGATAGAGAATGAATGGCAGCGTTGTAAAGCTGACTCAGGAAATCCATCTGCAAATTTTGTTCAAAGGAGTGGGAACAAATTCTCTAAAGGCAAAAAACCTTATAAGAAACCTGGATTTACACCCAGGGTAAATATGCCTAAAGGGAAATATGTCCCAAATAATGCGCAAGCAGGTCCTAGTAATAGACCTGCTTATGTACCTCCTGGAAACAAAGAGGACCTAACTGGGAGTCTAATAAGCAACATAGAGATAATAGGAAGAGAAAACTTAATCTACTATCTATGGCTGCTAATGCTCCTGGAGAATTATCCAAGAGGGATAAAGCAGATCTTAGAAAATTTGCTAACATGGTTATATTTGATAACCATGATATGGAAGTGGATGTTCCACAACCTTCTTTTTCAAAATTGGCCAATAGAATCGGACCAAACATTAACAAAGTCGATTCTGAAAACTTAAAAATCATGAAAAGAATCGAAGATCTTAAAGGAAAAGGAAAAGATCTTATAGAAGAAGACTTTGTTGATGCATCTATACCTAAAGCTAGGATAGATGATGAAGAAATTCCTCATAATGAGAAAGAAGTTGAGGAAAAATCTATTAATGAAATAGATAACAGTTATCAAGACGAGTATGTTCTTCTCACTAACCAGGATACAAGTGCTGATTATAAATCAGATATGATCCTGAAGAAACCTACAATGAATACTATGATGATGATTTCTATGCTGATGATGGAAGAATGTAACCATTATGGAAATCACCATAGTAATGGTAAGTTTGTAGGTAGCAGATGTAAAAGTAGCCTAATAGCTGCTAATGTAATGAAATCTGCACTGTGTAAAAGTGAGAATTTAGAACAAGAATATTGGATCATAGACTCTGGTGCATCTGTGCACATTACTAATAACAAAAATGATTTTGTTGAGTATAATCCATATTCTGAACCTGAAGAAATTAAGACAGCAGATTCTAAATCAGCTGCTCTCATATTAGGTCAAGGAACCATGTTCCTCACCTTCAAAAATCCCAAAGGACAGAGACATACCGCTAACATCTAACAGTGATCAGACAGTATTTTCATATAAAGGAAATAATTCAATAATTGCTAGACCTAAAAATTGGTTTGAACCGATTCATTGGGCAGAAGTGATTATTGATAAAAGAATGAACAAATTAGTCAACTTGGCTGATTTTACTACCTGGCATAATTGTATGGCTCATGCAAACAAAAATGTAATTAAAAATATGAGCCAAAATACTGAAGGTTTTGATAGTAAAATCAAAATACCTTCAGATATTCCTATTTGTTCAGGATGTGTGCAAGGAAAGATGCATAATAAATCTTATCCTACTTCACAAACACGTTCAAAACAACCTTTAGAGTTGTTACATGCTGATTTGCTTGAATTTCCACAAGAATCATACCATCATAAAAAGTGGTTTGATGATTCTTGATGACTATTCTTCATATGCCTTCTTGGCATTCCTATGATCAAAATCAGAAACTTTTCAAAACTTTAAAGACTTTGTTACACTGTTTGAAAATCAAACAGGAAGAAAAGTCAGACGTTTCAGATCGGATCAAGGGGAGAGTTTAAATCAAATGAATTTGATCTATTCTTAAAGCAAAAAGGCATATTACATGAACAAGTGCACCATACATCCACCAACAAAATGGTCGTGCAGAAAGATTAAATAATACTATATTGGAAAAAGCAGAAAGTATGCAACTCCATGCACAATGTCCTAAATTGTGGTGGGAATTTGCAATGGAAACTGCTATCCATACATACAATCGCACACCATTAAAAAGAACAAAATGGATGACTCCATACAAAAATTTATATAACAAAAAGCCAGAAGGTCATTACTTTAAAACATTTGGATGTTTAGCATGGGTTTTCTTACCAAAAGAAATTAGACCAAATAAGCTTATGCCAAGAGCTGAAGCCATGACATTCATTGGATATGAAAATGGCTCAAAAGCTTATAAATTCATGTGAAACAATAACTCCATATTTGTTGGTGTTCAATCATTATTTGATGAACATATATTTCCTAGAGCCACAATAGAAAGCCAAAATGAGAGACTATTTAAACGTCCACCAGGTATTGAAACTTGGGATGATGAAGAAGGACAGGAATCTGATTCCAATTCCCACATACACCATGGTTGTCACTCATATGATAGTGACAGTGATGATGATACTCCCAAGGATAAAAGAAACAATTATTATCATAAAAATCATGATGCTACATTTGATGGAAACAGCAGTCCATCTTGTGATAATGATAATGATAAAGGGCTACCAGATTCATCTTTGACTCCTGATAATGGAAATCAGGATAATATAGAACCAAATTTGAATCGAACAATTACACCTCCTGAACAAACAACAAATATCCCCAAAGATCGACATGGGGATAAACATTCAGAGAAAGGAAAATCTAGACGAGATGAGAGATTTGATGAAACTCTCAGAAGGACTTCCCAAATTAAAAAACCAAAATTCTTGTCTGACAACTTTTATGGATGAGAAAATCCCATTCAAACAGAAAAAGAATCTAAAGCAGAATGGGAGAAAAGAGTTTTTGGGAAAGGCAAAGGAAGGCTTAGACCTATCCTCAGTCCTTCAACTTCGCGAAAAGCACTAGAGAATCCATTATCTAATTCTGGATCTGACAAAGAAGAATCAGAAAAAGAAATCAGACCAATTTCAGGTGGTGAATCTATTTCAGATTTGAACCAACCAAAGTTCTGATGATGAAGATCCATTTGGTGATTCAAGTGAAGATGAGATAAATAAACATCTCAGATCTAAATCACCTAGTGACAATCTTGTCAACTTTATACATAAATTGCATAAAGAAGGAGGAAATAAATTTGTTAACTACCTTCTATCAAAAGCCATAAGTCCAAATTATTCCAAAAATGTGGATCAATGGACATACAGAGATGCATATAAATTAAAAGCATCTAATCCCAAAGAATGGGATGAATGGCATAATGCAATGACAGAAGAAATTAAAGCCCTTCAAGACCATGACGTATGGGAATTAGTACCATGTCCTAAAAACAGAAAACCTGTGAAATGTAGATGGGTTTATGCTGTTAAAAGCAATGGTCAAAAATGTGCTCGACTAGTTGCTAAAGGATTTTCACAAATACCTGGAATTTGTTATGGACGATGCCCTCATCGTGGTTCATTCTAAGTCAACAGCGACAAGCAGAGTCTCTGTCCGCTCCCAGCCACTGGACAAAGAGTTTAGACACTAAGTCAAACGATGACGAAGGTCTTGAGAACGGCAAAGAGAAGAACATGGAGTTCAAGTGAGGTTGAGAGCAAAACTCGTCTAAGTTGGAACTGAGGTTACTCTAGGATACATGGGGTTTATATATGGTTGGAGAACAAAGGAAACCGTAAAAGGAATAAGGCTGTAGCTACTCAAGAAAGGAAATGTGGAAGTAGTTACGAAAGGAGATAGTGTCCAGGCTGTACACTGCGCAGTAATGATGGATATGAAACGGTAAGACGAAACGAAAAGAGAACTGTAACATTACCCCCTTCGTATGCGAGAAGTCGCCGACTTCTACCATGAATTCGTCCAACCGTGGTCTTGCCTGGATTCCAGCCAACTGATGATGTTGCCGATGTCTTTATTGGCAGTCTCTACTCGCCACTGCAGACTTTGAACTGCCCGTTGTAACTGTTTTGCTTGGGCAAGCATTGTGTCTCGTTCCTCGTAGGTAAGGGTGTGCGGGTTGGTGGTGAGAGTGAGGGCGGTGATGAAGTCAAGTGGCTCGGAAAATAGGTTGAAGTAGGTGACCAGGGTAGCAAGGTTGTCGCTGACGTTGTTGAGCATGGCGTTGCGAGGGCGAGTGACAACAGGTGGGACGGGGGCGATAGGAACGGTGATGGTGTCAGCCAGTTCCGCTGGATGTTCATGAAGTTCGGGGAGGTCAGCGAACTTGAAGTCGTCAATGGTGATGGTAGTGTTAACAAAGACCTCGAGGGGGAGGTCCTAGGTGGTGGCAAGGAAGGGCAAGAGGATGGCGACGGGTTCAACATAACAATGGCCACATGCGGTGACCAGGAGGGCAAAGGCGAAGGTGATGAGGTAGGCGACGGTGGTGAAGATAGCAGGCATGATATAACGAATATGTTGGGGAATCCGATGCATTCCAAAGCATCCTTTTATATCCAATTAAACACTTTGTCATCATAATTGACAGTCAGGAGTTCTTCTTCCGAAAATTGGTAAGATGACGCGGGCGCTCTGATGGTGGGAATGTATTCAAGTTCTCCATCAGATTCTTCTGATTCGCTTAATTCATTCCTGGTAATGGTGGAAACCTCGTTCTCATGCTCGGTGTCTGTGATAGGGTCATTGCCTTGTGTGACGGCTTGTTCCAGTGCATCAGGAATAACTGGGTTGTCAACAAATGCGTTCAGGAAATCCAGGCTGTCCATTGCATCGTCAAAATTGGCTTGTGCATTTGGGACATGCCGATCAGCAACCCAGCGGTATATTTCAATTTCTTTGCCAGCGCGTTTTAGATCCTGAATGAAGACATATTTTTCAGGCTCTTCTCTTCGAAGGGCCATCTCAGCGTACACTTCATATCTGTGATTCAAGGGTATGTTGGGTGATGGAAGGTATGATCTGGCTTCGGGATAATATGGTAATTCCTCAGGATTGAATGTAAGATCCATGTATTTTGGGAGATAATGAAGGCGAGCATTAAATGGGAATTCTACGTGTCCTTGTGGATGTTTTAAATGTCCGGTGGTTAGTCTTGAGGCTCTAGGTGCAGTTTGTTGGACTGCTTGTGTCCAGATGATTTTGGAGAATTGTGGTAATCCTAACAGAGATGTTGGAGGACAATAGATAGGAATTTTAATGATTCATCCTCGAAATCTTTCGTAGAGTTTTGGAGAATATTGTCCTCGAGTAGAACAGTATTTCTTCATATATCGGATATTTTGTTTAAGGATTCGATGGTTATGATAGCGAGACATGGGTATTTTACAACTGTCTTCTCTGCTTATATGCTTGCAAGATATCTGCAGCATTGCCTAGATTGCGTTCTGGTTCCCAGGAGTTGTCATTTGGACTGTAGTTCTTCCATTTAACCAAATATTGATATCCTGCTCCACGCTTTCGGTGTGCGAGAACTTCTTCGACTTCAAACTCTTCTTGTCCATTTACAAGATCAGGAGGTGGGGCTGTGTAATTTGGTCCATGTGTTTCAGTCTCCCTATATGGCATAAGGAGTGATGTGTGAAAGACTGGATGAATGCACCATTGTTTCGGAAGTTTGAGCTTATATGTTACTGGTCCTAAGACTTGCTCAATGGGGAAGGGTCCTTCTCGTTTCGGCGCTAGCATCCTGGACTGGTATGGGATATTAAGATTTCTGTTTTCAAGCCAAACTTTGTCTCCTATTTCGAATTTGATTGATTTGTCTCTAATTTGTCTAGCCACCATTTGTCTAGCTAGTTCATGCGCCACAAGCGCCTCTTCCCTAGCTTTTTGTAACATCTGTAGTCGTTCTTCTGCTGCTGGTGTCGTCATTTTCTGCACCGCAGTAGGTAGTGCAACAGGGTTTGTTCCATACATGAGCTGGAAAGGCGATGCATTAACTGAGTCATGATGGCGATTGTTATGTGCAAATTTGGCAATTGGTAATAGTTGTTTCCAAGTATGGGCTTCGTTTGCGCAGAATATTCAAAGATATACTTCTAGTTCTTGATTGACTCGTTCCATTTCTCCATCAGTTTGCGGATGGTACGCGGTGCTCATCCTATGATCGATTCCTCATGTTTTTCTGATTTCTTGGAAGACTTTGGCTGAGAACTGTGGTCCTCGATCCGAAATAAGTACATCTGGTAGACCAAAGTGTTTGAATATTTTGGAGATGTAGAGGTCTGCCGTCCCTAATGCGTCGATGGTTTTCTTGCATGGAGTAAGAATTACCCCCTTCATAAGACCATGGTCCACCGTGACCAAAATCGAGTCAAATCCATTGGAAATGGGAAGATCGGTAATGAAATCTAGGGTTACTTGTTGAAATGGTCGAGTCGCTTTAGATCCAATTGGTAGGAGGGCCGGGGTGTTGGGGTGAGTGTTCACCTTCATTTGCTGACATGTGGCGCATCCGGTGATCCATTCCTTGACATGTTTATACAGTGACTCAAAAAAGTGATTCAATGTTTGGTGCTTTTGGACTGTTTGTAGAATAACTCAAGAGCAAAGACGAATAAGGGTAAATAATGAGGGGCTGAGTAAGAGCAGCACATCAGGGCTACATGATGGTAAATAGATTACGTAATTAGGCACAGTATCCATGGAGATATGGGCACTTTAATCTAATGACTCATTGAATCACTTATTTGAGTGTGCATCAGAAACACCAGAAACTGGTATAAATCAGTTGCTATGACCTGAAACTGATGAAGGATGGTTATCACAATGATGGTACCTTGACATTAATACTATGTAAGCAGTGCAAACATTCCAGGGCACCCCACTTGTGATATGCACCCCATCTCTGCTGCTCACAAGGAAAACATCATTTCCCTTGCCTCCTTGGCTACTTCACCTGCTATATTGCCTCTCACATTGGTATTAGCCAGCCTACTGTCTCCAGAGTACTCCAAAATCTTCTTCCTGATTGACAAACACCTCATCTTGGCTGTCCTTCCAAGCTCTTTACCACTGCCATCCTCTCACAGATCACCACTGGCAAGGCTGCAAATGCTGTCCAGGTTACCAGGCACATAATCACCATCATCCCCAACCCAGTATACACCCAGCCAGTTAGGAATGTTCTCAAGAAGCATCCATTCAAGGCTGGAACCAAGAAGAAAAAGACTGCTCACCACAATGCACAGTAGGAAATGTTTGGCATTTGCTCTGAAGCACAAGGAGTGGACAGTGGAAGATCAGAAGAAGGTTATTTGGTTAGATGAGACTAAGATCAAAGATGGGAAGCAGGTAGAAAGTGGTGGATGGGCTGATTGAGAGGGAGGTCCAAGGAATGGTAAACTTTGGTTGTGGGAATATCATGGTATGGGAGTGTATGGGCTAGAACAGCATTGGAAAACTTGCTGAGGTTAAGGGGAGGATGGATGCTGACATGTATGTAGACATTTTGAGCAATCCCTTACTGCCCAGCATAGAAGAATCTGGAGTTGCTGATGAGGAGTGCATTTTTCAGCAGGACAATGACCCCAAACAGACCTCCAGAAAGGCTATGAACTGGATGGAAGAGAATAATATCTCTCTTCTGAACTAACCCTCACAGTCTCCAAACCTTAATCACCTCTGGCATTACATAAAATTATAGTTGTGCCCAGAAAATGGAGTTTTGAACTTTGGAGAGAGCAGCAGGGTGTGGAATGATATAGAGCCAGAGGTGTGTCATAACTTGATTGAAACCATGCCTAGAAGGGTGGAAGCAGAAACAAAAGCAATGAGGGACAGAGTACTAGAATAACCATTTCTTATATTTCTCATACACACTCAAAAAGTGATTCAATGAGTTGTCAGATCAAAGTGCCCATATCTCCATGGATACTGTGCCTCATTACATAATACTTTTATCAGCATGTAGCCCTAATGTGCCACTCTTACTCAGCCCCTAATAATTTACCCTTGTTTGTCTTAGTTCTTGAGTTATTTTACAAACAGTACAAAAGCACCAAACATTGAATCACTTTTTTGAGTCACTGTACATTCCTGGCCACCAGTAATCTCGTTGTAATGATTCTAACATTTTCAGGTGTCCAGGGTGTCTGGAAGTAGGCGATTCATGAACTGTTTTAATAATACTCATGCGAAGTGTTCCGAGGTCAGGGATATATGCCCTATCAATGTATCGAATGATGCCGTCGACAATCGCCCAATCCTGGAGTTTGGATTTGATAGGTGGAGCGCGTTGCATTTCTATGACTTCAATGATGGTTTTTCCAAAGCTGTCAAGTGACGTGGCATCTCGGATTTTCTGAGCAAGGTCTGTAGCGATAAGGCGAATAAACTTGTTATTGGGTAACATGATAACATTGTCCAGCATGTCATCATCTTTCATATGATCAGGACGGCAGGATAATGCATCTGCTTCAAACATTTTCGTCCCTGGTACGTGCTCTATCTTCAGGTCAAATTCCGATAGCATCATAGACCAACGAGCTTGTCGAGGTGTTAACCGTTGCGGGGTTCTATAGAATGAAAGGTTTTTGTGATTGCAATGGACTATAATTGGATGCGGAGATCCATGCAGCAAATGTTGCCATGCTTGTAATCCTTAATAATAGCCAGTAGTTCTCGTCATAGATTTGGTAATTCTGTTCTGTTGTGGTTAAGGCATGTGATATAAAGCCACAAGATGGAGGGATCTGGAGGCGTCGGCTTGTTTCAATACTGCTCCAGTGGCCTTATTGGAGGCGTCCGTTTGTAGGATAAATGGCCTTGTGGGGTCTGGCATGCGTAGGACTGGCATTGACAAAAATTTTCGTTTTAATTCATTGAAAGCCGTCTGACAATCAAGCATCCAACTGAAGGTTAAACCTTTCTTGGTCAAGTCCATCAACGGTTTTGCTATAGCAGCAAAGTTGCCAATGAATCGTCTATAGAAATTTCCGAATCCGAGGAAAGATCTAACTTGTTTGACCGTTGTGGGGGTTGGCCAGTCTCTGATACCAGCAAGTTTGACCGGATCCATCTGAATATGACCAGGCGTAATGACCATGCCCAAGAATTCGACCTCTTGAATGCAAAATTTGCATTTTTCCAGTTTCAAAAATAGGTCCTTCTCCTGTAAACGCTTCAGGACTCGTTCGGTTCGTTTCTGTATTTCTTCTTTTGTTTTCCCACAAATCAGAATATTGTCCATATAGATAATGAGCCATCCTTTGTTAATCATATCCTGGAAGTATTCGTTCATCATAGTCTGAAATGTCGAGGGCAAATTGCAAAGGCTGAAGAACATTACTGTTGGTTCATATAAACCACGATTCATAATGAAGGCAGCTTTCCATTCATTGCCTTCTTTAATTTGAACATTGTTATAACCCCAGCGCAAATCAAGTTTGAGGTCTTTACCCTGGGCCACATATTCCGCACGGAATCCGCGGAATCCCAGGAACGGACTGGGAATATTCCCAGTCAGTCCCAGTGACCTGAACATAGTGGAACATCAGTGATATATTCCTAGTGGATTCCCACTGGGTTCCTAGTCCTTCCCAGTCCAAGCACAGGAATGTGCTAGTCATTCCAAGGACTCCCACCATTGGGACTGGTTGGGAATGGCTAGGACTGGCTGGGAATGGCTAGGACTGGCTGGGAATGGCTCAATTTCCTTGTCACAGCCCAATGTTACACAGCCACATTGTTCACCATGACAAATGTGATTTGGCACATGTGACTCTTTCTTAGGTGACACTGTGACTGCACTTATCTGTGACAATGTGACTGCAATTGCCTGTGACACTGTGACTACGTGCCATGCCTACTACTCGCACTTCATCTCGCCAACAGCAACCCCCCATGTCACCGCCCAAAAGGGGCCGCAAGCGCACCGGCTCAACTGTGTCAATACAGAGCAACCCAGAAATAGGAAAAGGCAAAGGCAAAGATGATGACGTTGCCAAAATGGCAATTGACAAGGATAAGGGCAGGATAACAAGGTATGTCCTGTGATTAAATTTGGGCCACAAAGAGTTGAAAATGGGACAGAAAAATCTCTACTGCTGATGGAACTGGCACGAAAACAGACCCAACAAGGTGTGTTGCGCCCACAGCTCCCTCTGTCACACCCACTGACCATCACATGCCCACCTACTTCCCCTGCCAACTTGGTGACAGCGCCGCCAACTCGCGCCACATCTACACCCACCCTGTGCCCACCACTCCCCCCAACAAGGTGTGTTGCGCCCACAGCTCCTCTGTCACACCCACTGACCATCACATGCCCACCTACTTCCCTGCCAACTCGGTGATGGCGCCGCCAACTCGCGCCACCATCTGACACCCACCCTGTGCCCACCGCTCCCCTGCAATTGCCCTACAAACACCTTCGGTATAAACCGGGTGCATCACCTGTCACACCCGATCTTTCCTGTGCACCGTATCGCAGGTACACATCCACCTCCTCTCTCATTCATGTTTTCTGACCACACCTTCATTGCCACACCCTTTGTAATATCTACCACACCTCTATGGCAACCTTTCCAACCCTTTGGCGCATGCCGGCGCATTGTAATTTGGCTGTCACATGGTTGGTTCGTCACACAAGGTATGTGGTGCCCTGCACCTCGTTCATGCTTACTGACTAGGCCCCCCTCACCCACACCATTCGTAATACCTACCGCACCTCTATGACGACCTTTCCAACCTCTGGCGCATGCCGGCGCATCGTAATTTGGCTGTCACATGGTTGGTTTGTCACACAAGGTATGTGGTGCCCTGCACCTCGTTTGCGCTTGCTGACTAGCCTCCTCACCCACACCATTCGTAATACCTACTGCACCTCTATGACGACCTTTCCAACCTCTGGCGCATGCCAGCGCATCGTAATTTGGCTGTCACATGGTTGGTTTGTCACACAAGGTATGTGGTGCCCTGCACTCTGCTTACTGACTAGGCCCTCCCTCACCCACACCATTGTAATACCTACCACACCTCTATCATGACCTTTCCAACCTTTTGCACATGTTGCATCATTCATCTGTCACATGGTTGCTTGTCACACAGGTATGTGGGTGCTCTGCATCTTGTTCACGCTCGCTGACTGGACCCTCCCTCGCCACATCCTTTGTAATACCTGTCACACATCTGATGACACTGACCTCAACAAACCTCGGCGCCACCCGTCACACTGGGCTTGTCACACAAGGTATGTGGACAACAGCACCCTCGTTTGTGCTTGCTGACTGGGCCCCCTCACCACACCCTTTGTGATGCCTGCTGCACATTTGTGACAACCTACCAACCTTATTTATAATTTGTAATATACTATGCAGAATTGAGAAAATGCTTGAGGAAAGTGGTGCTCCCACCCACCCCCTGCTGCTGCCACTGTTGCAGCTGCCATGTCATGACCTGTTCTTAACGTCGAAATCTCTAAGACATTTTTATTCTTTTTCTTGTATTTTACCATAGCTGTAGCCAAACATCTTAGTCAGGTTGGCGTCTATCTTATCTAGTCAGCGCTAAGATTAGATTAGATTAGATAACGATTAGATTAGATTACGGACTACCGGACCGATGACTCATGGACTATGACTCAGGCTTACCAATGCGCAGCAACGGGGGCTGATTATGTTATCTCTTTTACTCATACTTACTCAGCGTAGCTACTATTATTAGAGTGGTGCACAGACCACCCTTGTAGTATATAAACTGAGCAAGATAGCACCCAGAGTCCTCAGTCGAGTTCTCTCGGGTTTTCACTCTACCCTCACTCCTCTTAAGTCTATTGTTGGGGCCCTAAGCCATCACGGCAAGGGTAGTCCTGATATGCCATGCCTCATGTCATAGGCCCTGCTCGACGGTCTAATATAATTGAGGAAGTATCTGAGGGTAGTGAGGATGGGAGTGAAGATGGGAAAGAGAGAAAGGCAGAATCCGAGAGTGGTGAGGATGGGAGTGAATATGAGGGAGTGAACCTGAGGGGAGTGAACCTGAGGAAGAGAGAACAGGGGAGCATGAGGATGACAATGCCATGAGTGTTGAGAGAGCAGAGCAAGGTTCAGAGAAGGAGAACTTGGTAAGGTTAAGTGAAATAATTTGTGTCTGCTGTTAATTGAGTTGCATAGGCTGGCAATGTCTTCACAGAGGATGATGCAGGTAAGGTTCCAACTCTCCCACCACAATGACAACTTATTTTTGGAAAGATCCAGTCATGCTACAGGGTGCATCCCGGATTTCAGGAGGTGTTCTGAGAGGCAAGGCATTGGGAAATGTGTTCAGCCATGACACTCCTGAAATGCTGAGTGGAGATATCATCAAGCCTGTCAAAGGGGAGGTTAGAATCTTTCCTTCCCTGGTTGATCCCACCAACAGCAGACCCCTGCTCATTGTCAAAGTGAACACTGACTCTCTCCTGACACATGTCTTGAGAAGCATGAGGAAGAAGTATGCTGTTACTGAGAGTAAGCCTTGATTGACTTGAGAATCAATTGCATTTAATTCTGGTCTTTAGCACAAAGCCCAGGATATATATCTTGGAAAATGGTAACTGGTGTGTCAGAGGGAAGTATGCTGATATTTTGGATGATACAGATGAAGATGAAGTAGAATGGACATATGAGGATGGGAGGTGGAGTATTTCCATGTACCTGGTGAGTATTTGGTTATGAATTAAATGTATACATATTCAACTTTGCAGGAGTATGATGGAGGAACAACAACTGGGCATGCTGGGCATACTGGGCATACTGTTCTAACAACCCCAAATAGATCCATTGGAGCTTCTGCTGGGTCTATTGCTAAACCTGCTCCTGAGAGCAAAGCACAATTGGCTTTTTGTCTGAAGCAGAAATTGATCACTGTCTTGGAGATCCCGAGGCACCTAGTAGGAAAGTCCACAAAGGATTGTGGACTTAGAACATATTATGCAAAGTATCAGGCATGCCTAAAGGCCCTTGATTTGATGGAAAGGAAGCATAGAGAGGGTACTTGGCCAACTCCAAGAGGATCAGAAAAACAGCAATGGTTGAGCTGTTTATGTCCAAGACAATGTGGCATTCTCATGTACAACAGAAGTTTTCAAAGATGGCCAACTACCCTGACATGCAATTATGGCTGGAGGAAGCACATGATGCCCCTGGTGATTCAGAATTGTGGGGTGTTCAGAAAACAGCTTATACATTCAATGACTTGGCAAAGTATATAAAAGACAAAGAAAATTCTAGGGCTGGCAGGGGAAAAGGAAAAGCTACCCAGAGGGAGGGTGAGGAAGATGAAGAAAGGTCTGGGCTGGTAAGGGGAAAGGAAAGGCTAGCCAGAGGGAAAGTGATAAGAAGAGCAGTGACAAGAGAAGAAAGTGAGCCTTATGATAACTTCCTATGAAAAAGTTGTGTATGTCCCCTATTATCATTGCAACAGTGATTGTATTGTCTGGTTGTGGAAAGTCTTTTTGCAATATCTTGCAATATGGCAGTTCTTGAAACTTTTTTCCTGGATACCTGTAGTCTCTGCAGCAGAAGAGCAACCATTTCCAAGTATTCCATTTCATGCTTTCAGTCAATTATTCAGCAAGCTTTTGACCCTTCAATTCATTGTCAACAGTCTTAATGCTCCTCCTGAAATGACTGAAAATGTTGCTCCTCTGAGTCTCCATGGTCGGCAACAGAATGCAAAGTTTGGAGAGGAAAAGACCAGCCTTGCCACTGGATGGATCAAAACATTAGCCAGACAAGTGAGCATTAGGTAGGGGAAATGCCATTGGTGGTTGAAACATTTGGGATGACAGAAGGTCAAAAGGATAGGGCTCTTGCCCTGAAGCTTGACTCTCTTGCCAAATTACTGAAATTGTATCCCTACAACAAGAAAGGTGATTTTAAAGGCAAATTAAAGCCTGTGTCCACCAAAGAAATTCAACCTGTGCTCGTCATATGTCCAGAGCTGTGGTTTGTGAAACAGCTAAATGCAATCCACATTCCATCCTTCAGCACATAAGATCAAGGGACATAACTAAAGTGGCATTGATAAAGAACTTCAACACATATGAGGAAGTTCCAGTACTTTGTGGTTATTGCCCAGATTGCAATGCACTTTATTATGCAGACCATGAGGATTCCCCAAGGCACCAAGGAGGTGGCTATGACAGGTTATATCTCAACACTGCCAAGTATATCAAGATTGGAAGGAAGTTGTGGTTGATCGTTTCTTCACATCTGCAGTGTTGAGTGGATTCTATAATTTTCATACTTCTGCTGCCACATATGCTGCATTTTGGAATTCTATTACATTTCCAGGCATGGTTAAAGTCACTCGAAGGAACATTTGGCAGGCATTTGTCAATGAGTCAATCTGCTTCATTTCATCAAACAAAAATGTGCACTTCACTATCAAACACAACTTCCTTGATGAAGTTACAAAGGAGGCATATGAAATACTTGGTGATAGTGGTGTTATACTGGAATCTTTGCAACATAGTTGCAGTACTTTACACTGCCCCACATAGTCCAGTGGGACTCCCGGGACTCCCGGGACTTACCAGGACTTTACCAGGACTCCTGGCTCAGTCCTGCATTTTGAATGGGACACTACCAGGACTCCTGGCTCAGTCCTGGTGCAGTCCTGGTCATGTCAACCAGGGAAGATATTCAATAATTTACATCCTACCATACAAATAACAGTAAACAGCCATATTACACTGCCCCATGCAAATAACAGCAAATATTGCCATTGTCCTGGCCTAGTCCTGGTCAACTAACCTGTATATCAGTACTTTACACTATACTACCATACAAATAACAATAAATACACAATATATGAGCACATTACACTGTCCCATCAGACAAATAGTAGTCAACTAACCACTCCTACATTAGCTTCCTGTGCATATTCTCACTCTTCCTTCATTTCCCACAGAATGACCACTTTCTTTATGAGTTCCCACACTATACTAAACTTTCCCACGGCAATTTAACCCCACAAATTAACTTTTTGTATGAATTCCCACACTGGACTCAATTTTCCCACGGTCATATTAACTTCCTACACCAAACCTACTTCTCACCCCATTTTCAATAACAGACATGCAACTTCCAACACAGGAAAAATGAAAGGTCCTCACAATTGCCATACCAGCCATCTGGTGATCATGATTTGAGTTCTGGGTTCCTGTCTCATTCATCAATTGTTACTTATGTCCATTTGAATTTCCAACACAAAAATAAAGGTTTTCACAATTGCCATACCAGCCATCTGGTAATCATGGTTTGGGTTCTGGGTTCCCATCTTCATTTGTCAATTGTTACTTATGTCCATTTGAATTTCCAACACAAAAAATAAAGGTTTTCACAATTGCCATACCAGCCATCTGGTAATCATGGTTTGGGTTCTGGGTTCCCATCTCATTTGTCAATTGTTACTTATGCCCATTTGACAGTTGACATCCAATTTCCAACACAGAAAAAAATAAAGGTTTTCACAATTGCCATACCAGCCACCTGATGATCATGGTTTGAGTTCTGGGTCCCCATTTATCAGGCAATTTACTTATGCCCATCTGACAGTCAACTAATTCAAATAACAATCAACTAGCCTACACATCAGTATAGATTTACTACACTATTCAATAACAGTAATGTAAGCTATATATCTGCTTCATCATTTTCTTCATTGTCTGTTTCCTGATCTTCCTCTCATCATCTTGTTCCTTTTTTGTATTTGATAGCTGTCTCTGGAGTACATATTTTGCATGGTAAAAGATCATGAAATGCAGGAACCAGTCAAAGTTCCCAGCAGTCATCCTTCTCAGTATTTGTTCAAAGCCACCCAACCATGCATTAAGTTGCTCACAAGCTTGTGTATTAATGCATGTTTATAGTACAACTATCCTTGTCTGCAATGACCAGATTAGGTGCAGATCCATTTGAAGCAGCAGGATTGCACAAAGTTTGGCATAATTCATCATCAACATGGTGATTAATATAGTGGTATGAGTCCACTATAAACCTTGTTGTTGCCTTCCATTCCTCCATCTCCCATTTATTAGGCAACTATGTAGCACCATGCATGCCTTGTCAATGCAAACATAGTCAGGCCTGGACTCTAATGTGGGATAAACACTTTCCAAGAATTTTCATAATATTTTTGGGGACTCAGATTTTGGAAACTTGTTCCATGCAATGACAACTCCACAAGGACCACATATAGTTTCAACACATGTTCAGAATAGCTTCCTGTGCATGTTCTCACTCTTCTTCATTTCCCACAGAATGACCACTTTCTGTATGAGTGCCCCACTATACTAAACTTTCCCATGGCCAATTTAACCCCCCACAGGCCAACTTCAAGTATGAATTCCCACACTAGACTCATTTTCCCACAGTCAAATTAACTTCTACACCAAACCAACTTCTCACCCATTTTCATTAACAGACATGCAACTTCCAACACAGGAAAATGAAAGGTCTTCACAACTGCCATACCAGCATCTGGTGATCATCATGGTTTGAGTTCTGGTTCCTGTCTCATTCATCAATTGACATCCAATTTCCAACACAGAAAAATAAAAGGGGTGTTCTATTTTGTTAACTAAGTGACAGTGTAAATATATCGACCTGAAGTATTTGATAGCTGTCTCGGAGTACATATTTTGCATGGTAAAAGATCATGAAATGCAGGAACCAGTCAAAGTTCCCAGCAGTCATCCTTCTCAGTATTTGTTCAAAGCCACCCAACCATGCATTAAGTTGCTCACAAGCTTGTGTATTGAATGCATGTTTATAGTACAACTATCCTTGTCTGCAATGACCAGATTAGGTGCAGATCCATTTGAAGCAGCAGGATTGCACAAAGTTTGGCATAATTCATCATCAACATGGTGATTAATATAGTGGTATGAGTCCACTATAAACCTTGTTGTTGCCTTCCATTCCTCCATCTCCCATTTATTAGGCAACTATGTAGCACCATGCATGCCTTGTCAATGCAAACATAGTCAGGCCTGGACTCTAATGTGGGATAAACACTTTCCAAGAATTTCATAATATTTTTGGGGGACTCAGATTTTGGAAACTTGTTCCATGCAATGACAACTCCACAAGGACCACATATAGTTTCAACACATGTTCAGAATAGCTTCCTGTGCATGTTCTCACTCTTCTTCATTTCCACAGAATGACCACTTTCTGTATGAGTGCCCACACTATACTAAACTTTCCCATGGCCAATTTAACCCCCACAGGCCAACTTCAAGTATGAATTCCCACACTAGACTCAATTTTCCCACAGTCAAATTAACTTCCTACACCAAACCAACTTCTCACCCATTTTCATTAACAGACATGCAACTTCCAACACAGGAAAATGAAAGGTCTTCACAACTGCCATACCAGCATCTGGTGATCATCATGGTTTGAGTTCTGGGTTCCTGTCTCATTCATCAATTGACATCCAATTTCCAACACAGAAAAATAAAAGGGGTGTTCTATTTGTTAACTAAGTGACAGTGTAAATATATCGACCTGAATATACCACTATGACTGAGCCACGGTGGTCTAATGGCAGTGATGGTGTGGTGAGTGGACAGCATAGGCAATGTGGCAGGTGGTAGGATGGGCATTGGGTGTCCTGGGGCAAGGTTGGTGGTGGAAAAGTGCATGATGGTGGTGAGGTGTGTGGTGTGTTGTGAGTGGCCAGGTAATATCATTGCTGACTAATTGATCAGGTGATTAGTTTCAGGCAGTCTCAGCCAAGGTAGTAAAGTGGATTTTTATTTTATTTTTATTTTATTTAAATAATGTACAATCAGTTGTATTTATACAGTTATTGATACATTTTTCACTGTGGGACAATGAGGTAGGGTAGCAGAAACAAGGGCAGAGATGAGAGGGTGAGAGGGCAACAGGGCAACAGGGTGAGGGCAACAGGGTGAGGCAACAGGCAACAGGGCAACAGGCAACAGGGCAAGAGGGTGAGGGTGAAGACATCAGAGTGAGAGGGTGAGAGTGAGAGGGTGAGAGGCGAAGGGCAGTAAACGGCGAGGGTGAGAGGGGGAGAGGGCAAACAGGCGATAGGCAGAGGGTGACAGGCGAGAGGGCGAATGGGCGAGAGGGCAAGGGGCGACAGGTGAGAGGGGGATGGGCAAACAGGCAACGGGCGAGGAGCGAGAGGGCAAGGCGAGGGGCAAGGCGAGAGGGCGAACGAGCGAGGGGGGGAGAGGGCGAACGGCAAGAGGGCAAGGCGAGAGGGCAAGGCGAGAGGGCAAACGAGCGAGGGGGGGAGAGGGCGAACGGCGAGAGGGCAAGGGCAGAGGCGAATGGGCGAGAGGAGGAGAGGGCGAGAGGGGAGAGGGGGAGAGGGCGAACGGCGAGAGGGCGAGAGGGGAGAGGGCGAACGCGAGAGGGCGAACGGGCGAACGGGTGAGAGGCGAGAGGGCAAGGCGAATGAGCGAGAGGGGGAGAGGGCGAATGCGAGAGGGCGAACGGGCGAACGGGCGAGAGGCGAGAGGGCAAGGCGAACGAGCAAGAGGGGGAGAGGGCGAACGAGTGGGGGAGAGGGCGAACGAGCGAGAGGGGGAGAGGGCGAACGGCGAGAGGGCGAACGGGCGAACGGGCGAGAGGCGAGAGGGCAAGGCGAACGAGCGAGAGGGGAGAGGGCGAACGGCGAGAGGCGAGAGGGCAAGGCGAACGAGCGAGAGGGGAGAGGGCGAACAGCGGAGAGGGCGAACGGGCGAACGGGCGAGAGGCGAGAGGGCAAGGCGAACGGGCGAGAGGCGAGAGGGCAAGGCGAACGAGCGAGAGGGGAGTGGGCGAACGGCGAGAGGGCAAGGCGAATGAGCGAGAGGGGGAGAGGGCGAACGCGAGAGGGCAAACGGGCAAACGGGCGAGAGGCGAGAGGGCAAGGCGAACGAGCGAGAGGGGGAGAGGGCGAACAGGCGAGAGGCGAGAGGGCAAGGCGAATGAGCGAGAGGGGAGTGGGCGAACAGGCGAGAGGGGGAGAGGGGGAGAGAGCGAGAGGCGAGAGGGCAAGGCGAATGGGCGAGAGAGTGAGAGGGCGAACGGGAGAGGTGGGTGTGGTAGGGACTGGGTGGTGAGTGGAGGGGGTTCATTGTGGGCGTGGTGTCGGGAGTGGTGGTAGGTGCGTTGGTAGATGGTGGAGACGACAGGCGTCAGCGGTGTGTTGGGCAGGTGACAGATCACGTGTGACACGTCACATTGAATCAACGGCGCGTCGTGCACGCGTTTGACCATTCACGTGACTGAATAGCCCGCATATATAGCTGGGCTCGTTCAGCGACGGAACTCCCAGGACTCCCGGGACCTTGGGCTCCCAGGAATCCCGGGAATGCCTGGGCATGGCCAGGACTCCCTGTAGGGTCCTGGTCGAGTCCCGGGTTTTTTTGGCAGCGAAAATGGGTTTTGCCAGCCACCAGCCAGTCCCGGGAATTCCCGGGAATTCCCGGGACTGAGCCGGGAGTCCAGTGGGACTATGTGTGGGCACCGTAAAGAGCTCCATAGTTGCACTGAGTGTACCCAAAAAATATAGACCAATGGCAATTTTGTGGCTGCTGCTGATCAATCAGCTACAGTTGAAATGGATGATGTTGCTACCTTTGCAGAAGTTGAGAATGACCCTTCCACATGATGGAATTGAAGATGCAGTGGTGAAATGGCTGTTGTTGATGGAATTGTTATGGGACACACAGTAAGTTGGATTTTGTCAATAAAGCAAACCTGATCAAAACCTGAAGTATTGTGCATATGATGAATTGTAAATCTGATTTGGCTAATGCACGTGGTGGTTTTACCTGCTCATATCATGAAAATTTGTATGGGAGCATATGCCGTGCTGCAAATTGCAGGAATAATAAAGTGCCTGACACACATGCATGTGAAAGACATCAAGACAAATGGCAACACTATTTAACCAATCATCGAAACAGGCATTAAGTGGATACAGAAGAGCATTAAGAGGAACATGATGAAAGTTTGCCTTGGAGGAGAGAACACACCAAAATAATGCTCAAGCACATGATCAACCTGTAATTATTGAATGTGACAACAAAGAGATCATTTTGTCCCACCAAAAACATATTGTGTGGAAACAATATGTGCCCCATGTGGCATGGTGGTTGCTTGGACTAAGTTTTTCAAGTCTGAATCTCCAACAAGTATTCTTGATTTCCTGGCAAGAGTATATCCTACAGAGCAATAGGCCATCTTACATTTGTATTGATAAAGCATGTTCTGTCCTTAAAAGATGTGTGGCAAATGGAAGTTGGGAGGAGTGGAAAAGAACAACCAGATTCATTGTTGACTCCTATCAACTTCCAAACCATTGTGTAGGAGATAGGATATGCCAAAAGTGGTGCAACCCTGCACCCTTGGATGGCTCAGCACCAAACTTGGTGCTAATGGAGACTGATGAACAAGGAAAAGGTTCTATAAGCGAGCATTCAATACACAAGCATGTGAGCAACTCAATGCTTGGCTAGGTGGATATGATCAAATTCTAAGGAGGATGACACCTGAAATTTTGATTGGTTCTTACATACAATGCTTGTTTATCACACTCACCAAGTTTCAAGACGACAATCAAGAGTGAATGTGAATTGCAAGGATGATGAGAATGATGAGGATGAGAGGATGATGAGATGAAGATGTAGATAGAAATGTAAACTATTTGGGTAGAACAATTTTCTCTTGTGTGAATATGTGCATTTGACTGTGAAAAAACATCATAGTGTGAGAATTTAGTTTATTTGACTGTGGGAAATGTGATGATAAGTTAGTGTATTGTGGGAGTGCATAATAACAGTTAATTTGAGTAGGGAAATGAAATACAATGTTGCCTCCATAGTCACACCAAGAAACTGCTGCCTTGAACTGAACTGCCCACTCTTGTCTCTCAATCCCATATCCTCAGTTGATGGTTCCTGTGCTTTAATTTTAATTCTGTGTCTTCCTGGAAGCTTTTTAATATATGTAGAAAGTTCATTTGACTGGGGAAAATTCAGGAGTGGTGGGAACACAGCAGGATTTGACTGTGGAAAGAATCATTTAGTGTATTGTGGGAATGGATATATAACAAGTTAATTGAGTGTGGGAAAATGAAATGCAATGTTGTTCTCCATAGCAATACCAAGAAACTGCTGCCTTGGACTTGAACTGCCCACTCCTTTGACTCTTTCTCTCATCTTTCAACCCTCTATTGTCTCAGTTAATGCTGCAGGGTTATTTAATCTATGTTTTTTGTGGAAATTTTGATATGGTGTGGGAAAAATCATGGTAGAAGTCAGTGACTTCTCGCATATGAAGGGGGTAATGTTACAGTCTTTTCATTTCGTCTCCATGTCTCTGTGGACTGTTTCATACTCATCATTACTGTGCATTGTACAGCTTCAGACGCTATCTCCTCTCGTAGTTACTTTCATATTTCCTTTCTAAGGTAGCTACAGCATTGTTCCTTTTATGGTCTTCTTTGTTCTCTAAACGTATATAAGATCCCTGTATCGTAGAGTAACCTCAGTTCCAACTTAGACGAGTTTTGCTCTCAATCTCGACACCCCTCCTCCTCATCATTCTCAAGACCTTCATCATCGTTTGACTTAGTGTCTAGACTCTTTGTCCAGTGATTGGGAGTGGACCAAGACTCTGCTTGTCACTGTCAACTTAGATCAAACCATGACAAGGGCATTGTCTGTAACACTGTGTCTGTAAGACATCATCCAAAGCCTAATTCTTGTAGACTTTTGTTTGTTTTTTTGTTCCAAGCTAAAGAAGCTTGTTTTAATCCATATAAGGCTTTTTTAGCTTATAGACTTTGTGCTCTTGTCCTTTGATGATAAATCCTTCTGGCTGTTCCATATTATGTTTTCTTCTAAGTCTCCATATAGGAATGCTGTCTTTACATCTAGCGCTTCAATTTCCCAAATTTCTGGCACTGCTGTAGCCATGAGGAGT
>JAEBUS010000077.1:192624-249787 GCA_023014475.1 Amanita pallidorosea
AGTCCAGCCATGGTCTTGCCTGGATTCCAGCCAACTGATAATGTTGCCAACATCCTTGTCAGCAGTCTCCACTCGCCACTGTAGACTTTGAATTGCTCGTTGTAACTGTTTCGCTTGAGCAAGCATCGCATCTCGTTTGTCATAGGTGAGAGTATGCAGGTCGGTGGTGAGGGTGAGGGCTGTGATGAAGTCGAGTGGCTCAGAGAATAGATTGAAGTAAGTGACCAGGGTGGCAAGGTTGTCGCTAACGTTGTTGAGCATAGTGTTACAAGGGCAGGTGACGACAGGCAGAGCAGGTACAATGGGGACGGTGATGGTGTCAGCAAGTTTGGCCGGATGCTTGTGAAGTTCAGGGAGGTCAGCAAATTCAAAGTCATCTATGGTGATGGTGGTGTTGACAAAGACCTCAAGGGGGAGGTCATGGGCGGCAACAAGGAAGGGCAAGAGGACAGCGACTGGTTCGACGTAACAGTGGCCACATGCTGTGACCAGGAGGGCGAAGGCGAAGGTGACGAGGTAGGCAATGGTGGTGAAGGAGGCAGGCATGGTATAGTGAATAGGTTGGGGAATTTGATACTTTCCAAAGTGTCCTTTTATATTCAGTTGGAATACTTTGTCATCATAATTGACAGTCAGGAGTTCTTCTTCTGAGAATTGTAAGATGACACGGGTGCTCTGATGCTGGGAACATATTCAAGTTCTCTATCAGATTCTTCTGATTTGCTTAGCTCATTTCTGGTAGTGGTGGAACCTCGTTCCCATTGCTCAATGCCTATGTCAGGTCATTGTCTTGTGTGGTGATATGTTCTGGTGGGTCAGGGATGACAAGTTCATCCACACGTTGTTGCAAGAAATCCAGGTTATCCATTGCATCATTGAAGATGGAAAGTGCGTTTGGGATGTGTTGATCAGCAATCCATCAGTAAATTTCGATTTCTTTGCCAGCGCACTTTAAATTCTGAATGAAGACATATTTTGCAGGGTCCTCTCATCAAAGGACTGCCTCAGCATATACATTATATGTGTGATTTAAAGGTACATTGGGCGATGGGAGATATGGTGACCTTGCATCAGGGTAGTATGGTAGTTCTTCAGGATCAAATGTGAGGTCCATATATTGAGGGAGATAATGAAGACGGGCATTGAATGGGACTTCAACGTGTCCTTGTGGGTGTGTTAGGTGTCCAGCAGTTAGTCTTGAGGTTCTGTGTGCAATCTGTTGAGCTGCTTGAGTCCGGATAATTTTAGTTAATTGTGGTTGTCCTAATGGAGAGGTTGGAGAATGATATATAGGAAATGTGATGATTCATCCTCTAAATCTTTTGTAGAGTTTTGGGGAATATTGTCCTTGAGTAGAACAATATTTCTTCACATATCGGATGTTTTGCTTAAGGATTTGGCAGTTATGGTAGTGAGACATGGATATTTTACAACTGTCTTCTCTGTTTATATGCTTGCAAGATATCCACAGCATTGCCTAGATTGTGTTTGGGTTCCCAGGAATTGTTGTTTGGACTGTAATTTTTCCATTTAACCAAATATTGATATCCTGCTCCACACTTTTGGTGTGCAAGAACGCCTCGACTTCAAACTCCTCCTGTCCATTTACAAGATCAGGAGGTGGAGCTGTGTAATTTGGTCCATGCATTTCAGTTTCCCTATATGGCATAAGGAGTGATGTGTGAAAGACTGGGTGAATGTGCCATTGTTTTGGAAGTTTGAGTTTATACGTTACTGGTCCTAATACTTGCTCAATGGGGAAGGGTCCCTCTCGTTTTGGCGCTAGTTTCCTAGATTGGTACGGAATATTAAGGTTTCTGTTTTCTAGCCAAACTTTGTCTCCTATTTCAAATTTGATTGACTTGTCTCTGATTTGTCTAGCAACCATTTGTCTGGCTAATTCACGCGCAGCAAGCGCCTCTTCCCTAGCTTTTCGTAACATCTGTAGCCATTCCTCTGCTGCTGGTGCCATCATTTTCTGTGCCACAGTGGGTAATGCAACAGGGTTTGTTCCATACATAAGCTGGAAAGGTGATGCTTTAACTGAATCATGATAACGATTGTTATGAGCAAATTCAGCAATTGGTAATAGTTGTTTCCAAGTATGGGCTTTGTTTGTGCAAAATATTCAAAGATATACTTCTAGTTCTTGGTTAACTCGTTCCGTTTCTCCATCAGTTTGCAGGTGATAAGCGGTGCTCATTCTGTAATCAATTCCTAACATTTTTCTGATTTCCTGAAAGACTTTGGCTGAGAATTGTGGTCCTCAATCCGAAATGAGTACGTCAGGTAAACCAAAGCATTTAAATATTTCAGAGATATAAAGGTCTGCCATTCCTAATGCATTGATGGTTTTCTTGCAAGGAGTAAGAATTACCCCCTTTGTAAGACCATGGTCCACTGTGACCAAAATTGAGTCAAATCTGTCGGAAATAGGAAGATTGGTAATAAAATCCAGGGTAACTTGTTGAAATGGTCAAGTTGCCTTGATCCAATTGGTAGATGTGTTTATACATTCCTGGCCACCAGTAATCCCTTTGTAACAGTTCTAAGGTTTTCAAGTGTCCAGGGTGTCCGGAAGTAGGCAACTTGTGAACTGTCTTGATAATTTTGTGCAGAGCGTTCCAAGATTGGGGATATATGCTCTGTCAATGTATCAAATAATTCCATCAACAAATGCCCAATCTTGAAGTTTAGACTTTATAGGCAGAGCGCATTGCAATTCTATAACTTCAATGATGGTTTTTCCAAAGCTGTCAAGTGACATAGCATCTCAAATCTGCTGAGCAAGATCCATGGCGATTAGGCAAATAAACTTGTTGTTTGGTAGCATGATAACATTGTCTGGGGTATCATCATCTTTCATATGATTGGGTCAGCAGGATAATGCATCTGCTTCAAACATTTTCGTTCCAGGTACATGCTCAATTTTCAAATCGAATTCTGATAGCATCATAGACCATTGAGCTTGTCGAGGTGTTAACATTTTTCTTTAATCCATTCATCAAGTGTTGACTGCTCCTTTAGTGATAGCAGATAGATTTTGCTAACTTTTGGCATAAATCCTGTTTTGAGTTCAATCACATGGTCCCATGGACATGATGATGGGAAGTGTTCCGATGCTTTTTTCTCAAAGGTAGACTGCCAGGGGGTATATTCGGGTGGTAAGACAGTTGGCATTTTGTCATGTTTTGCTTGGTGTTCAAATGCTTGTGATGTGGATGTTTTTACCCTTATCCAATATTTGTCTTCTCCCCATTGTTGAGTATCCAGCGCCATATGCCAGATAGGTTTATCATCCTCTAAATTGTTGTCCATTTGGAGGGTTTTCTTTCACCAATCAATATTTGGGTTATGCTTTTCCAGCCATGGTATTCTGAAGATGATTTCTTGGTCCCCTAAGTTTGTGATCCATAACCAATTATCATGTGGTTTTCCATTGATAGAATAGGCAAGATGAGTTCAATGCATGATCATGCCATTTTGGTTAATAGTTCCATCGGTGTTTTTGACTTTAATTGGTTGTTTTAATTCTTCTTTTGGCCAATCTTTTGATATGCACTCATCAATGAAGTTTCCTTCTGCTCCACAGTCAATGAGGGCAGATATTTCAGCAGGTTTATTGTTTGTTTGCACAGTAATAGAAATCTGTTTGTTATTATTGGACTGTACGATTACAGAATTGAGTGCTAACTGTTCAACTTTATGGGAGGCATCAACCGCTTTCTGGCATCTCCTTCTTAAAAACCCTCAGTTTCAAGTTCCTGGAGGGTATTCTCGTGCACCTTGTGTGGGAGTGCCTTCAATAGCACCTTAATGTGTTGGGCAGTTGATTCTTCTGAGGTCGTTTCCTCTATAGTTCTAATGGTGCAATTCTGAGGAGGGGATGGTTTGTAGGGCATCATCTGGGCATTCCCTTTGTTTGGGCAATCCCTGGATATGTGTCCCTGAGTTCTGCATCGGAAACACTTGCCAATTTTCCAATATTCCTCCTTTTGGACATCTGAAAGGTGTCCTGTAGTCACAGCATTAAATCCTTTTTCTCCTGACATTGAATTCCTTGAGTTTCAGTTAAATCTGAAACACTTTGGTTCATCAGTTTCAGAGTCTCCCAAGCATTATGTAATCGTTCCGCAGCATCATAGGCTGTTTCCATATGATGACTGCAGGGTTTTCGATGATCTTTGCTGCAACTGATGCTGGGAGACTAAGTCAAATGATGACGAAGGTCTTGAGAATGATGAGGAGGAGGGGTGTCGAGATCAAGCAAGGTTGAGAGCAAAACTTGTCTAAGTTGGAACTGAGGTTACTCTACTATACAGGGATCTTATATACGTTTAGAGAACAAAGAAGACCATAAAAGGAACAATGCTGTAGCTACCTTAGAAAGGAAATATGAAAGTAACTATGAGAGGAAATAGTGTCTGAAGCTGTACAGTGCACAGTAATGATGAGTATGAAACAGTCCACAGAGACACAGAGACAAAATGAAAGACTGTAAACACAGGAGTCTATGTTTGATATAGACAAAATCAATAATAGTAGCAATACTATATGTTGATGATGTGTTATTCATGGGTGATAATAGAAGATTACTCATGGAAATAAAACACAAATTCATGACTAAATGGGAATGTAGAGATTTAGGACCCATTTCTGAATATCTTGGAATGAAAATAGTCCAAGATAGAAAGAGGAAATTGATAACTCTTGATCAAATTAACTATGCAAAGAGAATAGTCAAAAGATTTGGTCAAGAAGATTCTAAACCTGTTTGCACACCTTTACCAGCAGGATATATACCTGCAGCAAATGAAGGTTCTGCAACTCCTCAAGAAAGGAGTTATTATCAATCAATTATTGGATCCTTATTATATCTTACACTTGGCACAAGATATGATATTACTCAAGCAGTAATAATGATGTCACAATTCATGTTAATCCTTCAGAAGAACTATTGCTAAAGCATTATTATATCATTAAATATGTTAATTCCACTATAAATGGAAAAATAACATATGATGGCTTTAACAAAGAAGGACTTAATGCTTATGCTGATGCTGATTGGACTGGTGACCAAATCACATGCAAATCAGTAACAGGTAATCTTGTTCTATTAGCAGGAGCTCTAATTAGCTGGATTTCAAGAAAGCAAAAAACAGTTGCTTTGTCATCCACTGAAGCTGAATACATGAGTTTGTCAGATTGTTCTAGACAAATCGTGGATTAAATCCCTATTTAAAGAACTAGGATTTATGCTGGAGCTGTTGATCTTAATGTTGATAATAGAGGATCAATATTCTTAGCAAAGAATCCAGCTCAAGAACATAGAACAAAACATATTGATATTCATTATCATTATGTTAGAGAACGTGTTGAAGATAAAGATATCAACATTCAATATGTTCCCACAAATGATCAATTAGCTGATATCTTAACAAAAGATTTGACTTGGCAAAAGTTCAAAGAATTAAGAGATAAAATTGGCATTGAGATCCTCAATGAGGGGGAGTGTTGAAATGGATGTAGTCCATTACATACACGATGTGTTCTGCACCATGGGAAACATCTCAGATCTATCTGATCTTATCTAATCTGTCTTATAATCAATGTTTATACATGTGGACATAATTATAGAGTTCACTGCTATTAATATCTTGACAGATATATAGAGTTAGACAGATATTATAGAGTTTGACATGTGTCAAACTCAGACAATAGCACACCATGTGCATGACTGTGCATTAGCAAGCACAATAGAAATGATCAGTCAGTGCTACTAATATTGCTGACATCAGACAGTAGATAGACTGTATAAATACCTCAGTACTTAGATGTCAATCTACATCCTCTGCTCTACTAAGTGATTGCTCTACAGCAGACTTAAGTGAACTACTACAGCTACAAGTAAGTGTTACTTACTTAGCTCTACTATTCTGCCGTGCTCCTGTTGGTTGTTGCTTCGACAGGAAAAGCAAATACTTGATGTAACAAGTTGCTGCTTCATCAGTTAAAGATCACTATGTGCAATAGAGTGTTGAAAGCACCTAGCTTGGGGGTGCTAACACAGAGCTTAAATATGAGGTCAGACTTTCATGTCTGGCTCAGGCCTTTTGCACAGTGGTTAAAGTGACTTCAACACCAGGGTCAGGCAGATCGGGCTTGGCTAGTCTCACCTATCACTGGCAGTGGGCAATGCTCAGTGACATGCATGGGTGCGTGACATCAAGCCTGTGACCAAATGTGTCACAAATCTTGACCCACTCAATATTTGCAAGAAGCATGATCCCTACAGTGTCAACTAAGGTTCAACATGGTACTATACAACTAGTATAAGGTATACAGTGTACATATTTGAAGTATGGTGCAGAGACATGAGCTGAGGAGCCTGCTATGATGACATTATTGTATCACGTTGCAGGTAAATCTTCCCATTCATCCTCATCATCATCCTCAACTCCCATAAAATCAAATATATCTTCTCCATCCTTGTTTACCTCCTCCTGGCCTTTATCAGGGCTCCATTTACCTGCATGATACATATCAACAGCATCCTGCAATGCCTTCCTGAGTTCTGCAACCTTGCTTCTTTTGGTCAAATCTTTCATGTTTGGGGCACCTGCTGCCTTGAAGACACTAAAGTGATCCCTGAGATTCCCTCCAGCAAGTTTTACAACTTTATCTCTGTCTAAGAGGAGTGTGATATTTGCAATCTTAGCAGCATTTTTTGCAACTTTCTCTTGCCATTCTTGTGCTGCTTTCTGCTTCCTAGCTATTTTTTCCTCTGCAAATTTGATGACTTCAAATTTCCTTTGTTTGTCAACACCCTTAAGCTTTTGAGCCTCCTGGTGAATAAATCTGAAATCTTCAGATTCAGTAAACTTTGCCTCCATGAATTCCTGGGTTTCATTGTGATGAAACATTGCTTGTGCATTATATTGAAGACCACTTAACTGTGGTTGCCCTCACATCAGAACCCTAAATGAACCAAGAGCTCCTTCATTAACATCATTTGTGGTTGGATGCCATGCCATGTCCTTTTCCACTACAGTTGCTTCATCAATTAAACCACCTGGTGCAAATTCTGATGTGAAGCGCTTCCATCCAATAGCAGCCCCTCTAAAGAACCTCACAAGGAGTGGTTGTAAGTGAGGTAAGTCTGGTTTCATCTTCTGTATGGCATTCATAACCTCAGGTGACTTCCAAGGTAAGCCATTAACTGCACCCTTTTCATGAGATGCATCAGAACCAATAAGCAATGCAGGGTTTCTGGTGATACTCTTTATATGACCATACACTTCATGATGAAATGGACCCATGTCCAGCATGTTACTCTGCTTCCCACAAATTTCATTCATGTATGGGTGACTAACAGATTGAGCATAAATGGCTTATACTGCAAGTTCTGTCAATGTTGCTTGGCAGTGTAAGGCATCCCATAAATCCTTTTCCATGTGACTGAACTGCTTTGTCTACTTTTTATTGACAGCAAAGTCCAGATATTTCAGGATCAATTCCTTGTGCAACAGTAGAACACCAGCAGCCTCACAGTACAATTGATATTGTGTGTTGGGTTGAAGGAAATGTGGTTTGGCATGCAGCAACCTCATGTTGTGACACCTCTGTCACAACCTCAAGACATTGTAAGGAGTGTTCATCACTCCAGACACATTGTATCAACTTGAAGTAAGGGAGAAGGTTTTTTGGTTTTACATTCTCTACAACTTGTATAAGATGGAAATTCAAATTTTCAGATGCAATACTGAGAACCATGCATCTGCAGTGCCTGTTTGGGTGGTTAGAGCACATATTTTGGAAATTTGTTTTATACAGGTTTTAGAGCATAGGAAATTGAGAAACCTTCTCCCTTACACCAAGTAAATCCAGCAAGTCTGGGATGCAGTACACCCCTTGAATTTCTCAATAACTTGCAAGGGATATACTGCATCCCAGACTTACTGGATTCACTTGGTGTAAGGGAGAAAGTTTCTTGATTTTCCATGCTCTAAAACCTGTATAAAACAAATTTCCAAAATATGTGCTCTAACCACCCAAACAGGCACTGCAGATGCATGGTTCTCAGTATTGCATCTGAAAATTTGAATTTCCATCTTATACAAGTTGTAGAGAATGTAAAACCAAAAAACTTTCTCCCTTACTTCAAGTTGATACAATGTGTCTGGAGTGATGAACACTCCTTACAAGTTTGGACCCAGTGATAGGGTGACATTTGGCAGGCAATGTGCCAGTTGAAACACTTCTGCCACTCCAGATGTATAGTAACTGTCATATATTCATAGATGCTATATAATATGCCCAACTTGTACCCAAAAGCAAGCCACAAATTGGTTGTGGCAAGAGGTAAGCTCCTGGGTCAAGGATTTGGTGCATCACACAGGTGTCACACCATCACCTCTTGACTTCTTACCACCACCACCCCCCCATTTTCCCATGTTACCATGGCCCCCCCAGGTCATGGTCGTGCGGTTCCTCATGGTTCCAAGTCGCCTCACGCTGATCCTGACCTTGTAGCACAGAATGACCTTCACCAAGCTGCCACCCTAGTTAAGAAGGGGAAGCCTGTGCCTCCCCTGATTCTGGAGCGGTTGGCACAGCTGGGCCTTTCTGTACCTGGTTTGGATTTGTTGTCGTTGCCAGGGCTATTGGATGCTTACATTGACTCGCCTCATGTTCCCCCCTCCGCATTGAGGTGGGAACGCATGGCTGCCACCACCTCCCTCAGGGACCTTGAGGAGGAAGAGGAGGACAACAGCAACAACCCTGCCCTTGACCCTGATGAAATGGTCACCATGTGTAACATGGTCATGGAGTATCTCCAGGAGCTCTTCGTGTCCCCGGACCGCATCCCCCTTTGTGGTATGGTTTCCCTTCGCACGGCACTTGTTACAATCATGCCTCAAGTATGCTTATGTAAAACCCCTATCACTATGCAGTACATTTTTCTCATCATTATGCTCTTCTTACTTCGTCGAATATGCCAGAGTCCCTTTTATCACATGCCTATCCTTTTATCACATGTAACATTCCTTTAACACATGCCAGCGTTTATTATCACATGCCTACCTTTATTATCACATGTCTATGCACTCCTGTACATGTATATAAACCTTGCAATCCATAGACTGGACCTCCAGTCTAGTTTTAACGGTCAAACTGTTTGACTGAACTGTTAGCTCGTCTCAGCACACTCTCACTCTCCAGTCTTACACTCGTGTAGTAGCTTGGCTGTTCCTTGAGAAGGCCTTGCTCTCGTCGCCCTTGAGGTTGATCTAAACACGTTATAGGTGTAACAATAAAACTAGACTCCTCTCCACTTTCCGCCAGCTTTCTAGCTCACCACCCACCCACCTTCGTCACCATTCCATCACAAACACCACAACGCCCAGCTTCTGAAGTCGATCCAGCCACTGGAAAGTGAATTCTATATGGACGTCTTATTGAATATCTACCAATCAAGCGATCTTGGGTATACACCAATCACCAAGGATTCTTTACAAGAACGTCCCAGACAACGAATTCTACACACCCAGCACGCAGGTAGACCTCCAAACGGAGCAGTAGCATTCAAAGGAGAATTCTACAAGAATTATAGCATTGTAGAGTTCAATTACAGGGAACAGTGTTGGAAATACTGAATTACAGATACTCTATCACGAAGAGTAGACGAACAGACTTTGAAGGCTTATACAGCGCAGGAGATCCAGAGGAAGAAATCCCAGTCGACGTTTTAACAGATTGGATAGCAGAAAATTGCCCAGAACAATCTGATACACAGCATACTCCTATCCCATCATTGTCGCATCACATCCTCCCACTAGAGCTCGGATCGCATAGGCAAAAGGAAGAAGAATCTTCAGGAGAGTCAGACAAAGAAAGAGAAGGATACACAAGTGAACGATCTGCAGGAGAAAGCGAACATCAACTGAATATTTCGACGTAGCAACCGATCCTTTATCCTTAGGACTAGCCCAGCTTGATATCAGCACCAGTACTAGAATTTCACACCCCAGAAATATCCAAAACCAAAGAAACAAAAGTTCCTTCTAGACGACAAACACCTACCCCTCCATCACCTCCACCACCGATAAACCCGCCCACAAATATGGCAGGAAACGCAGCAAAAGATAAAACTCGTCCAAAGATTGATCCCCCGAATACTTCACAGGAAAACGATCCCAGTTACGGAATTTTCTCGCCCAAAGCAATCTATATTTCCGACATTATAAGGACACCTATGAAGACAGTCCTAAAGACAAGATCCTCTTGTTGTTAACTCGCATGAATGGCTTAGCAGCTGAATGGCGAAATAATAAGATGGAAGAATTCGACAAAACTCCAGCCCAATGGATAGACTATGACGGATTCATCAAAACGTTGGAAAAAGATTGGGGAGAAATAGATAACCGACCACAGCCCTCAGTTGGTTAATGACAGCCAAGAAAGGCAAAGGGAAACCGCTTAATCAGTGGATCGCAGAAGTAGATCGAAAAATCAGCGAAGCAAAGATAACTGATGAAGGAATGAAGAATTGGATCATGACGAAAACTTTACCACCTCAGACACAGATCAGAGTACGATCAGGAGCAGCTATCACCACCTACAATGACCTAAAGGAGCGATTACTCGGATTTGAAGTAACCGATGCCCTTTTGGGTTCCACAAGTGGACACACACATGGATCTAGCTCTCACAGATCTTATCGAGATAGCGATGCTATGGACGTAGATCGGATCAATCTGAGACAAGCATCAACGTCAAATAACCCTGCTTCATCAGCGAAATGCTATGGCTGCGGACAGATCGGACATTTTATAGCAAATTGCCCAAATAAAGCACAAAGAGGACCGACTAAAGGAGGTAGAGGAAAGCCTAGACGCCAAGGGAATTTGAAAGGGGAAAGCGCCGAAATTGGAAAGGCAAAGGACGCCGAATCAGGGCTATGGATAACGAAGAAGAAGAAGAGGAAGAAGAACAGGATCAAGACGAAGAAATAGAAGAAGAAACTGGCTACAGTGATGGCGAAGCACAGTACAGAATCATCAGAGAAATGAGCAAATCACTCCCAAAACATATTCGCAATCGACTCAATCATGAGGGTTTTTAGAAGGAGATGAGTGTAAAAAGGCGTCACCCATCTCAGACAACGAATTAGAACAAGAACTAGCTATCAGAGGTGTACGAGTATATTCTACAAGTCAATACAAGATCTCCGTACCAATCTCTGAATGTTCTAACCTGAAAACCGCCGAAACAACCGCTCTAATCGATTGTGGAGCAGAAGGGAAATTTATTGACAGCTCAATAATCGATTGGACACAAGTACGAAAACTATTAAAGCCATTACCAGTCAGGAACGTAGATGGAACGCTTAACAAGGCAGGATCCTTAAGATACAAAATCCAAATGCAATATACGATTAAAGGCCAAAGTTTTGAAGATTGGTTCTATGTAACCAAGTTAGGCGATCAGAAGGTGATCTTAGGATTACCATGGCTTCGTAGAGTCAACCCTAGAATCAATTGGGCTACAGGCGCCGTTGATTTTGTCAATTGGAAGAATAAGACACTACCATTGAAGACGAACATATTGAATCATACATCAGACAAATGCGTATGGAAACGGAGTTGTTAGACGATGAAGACGAACTAGAAGAAGATCTAGAGACTGATCACCTTTGGATTCAATCGAAGTTAACTGCTGCTCAAGATTTCGCACAGAAACATGCCTCAAAGGAAGATAAATCAACGCTTCCAGCAGACTATCATAAATGGAAAGATGTATTTGATAAACAAGCATCGGAAAGATTCCCATCTTCGAGACCATGGGATCATGCAATCGACTTAAAGGAAGGTTTTAAACCGAAAATCGGCAAAATCTATCCGTTGTCAATCATTGAGCAAGAACTCTTGACAAATGGTTAGACGACCAACTTGCTAAAGGATATATCCGTCCATCCCAATCCTCACAAGCGTCACCCTTTTTCTTCGTCCCAAAGAAGGAAAAAGGCGAATTCAGACCTTGCCAGGACTACAGATATGTCAATAGTTGGACGAAACGAAATGTCCTACCCTTTACCCTTAGTAACCGACCTTATGCTTAAATTGCGAGATGCCAAGTACTTTTCAAAGCTGGATTTGCGTTGGGGATACAACAATGTGCGAATTAAAGAAGGAGACGAATGGAAAGCAGCCTTCATCACAAACAGAGGACTTTTCGAACCCACTGTTATGTTTTTCGGATTATGCAACTCTCCAGCAACGTTTCAAACGATGATGAATGAATATTTCAGAGATATGATCAACGAAGGATGGCTAGTGATATATATTGACGACATGTTGATCTATGGAAGAACAGAAAAAGAGACGAGGGAGCGCACTCAGAGAGTCCTACAGCGACTCAAGGAGAAGGATCTGTTTCTCAAACTAGAGAAATGCAAATTCATCGCCAAAGAAGTCGATTTCTTAGGGATGATCATTGCTGAAGGACAGATTAAGATGGATCCAGCAAAGCTTACAGGAATTAGCAAATGGCCAGAACCGAAAACCGTCAAACAAGTTCGGTCTTTCTTAGGATTTGCGAATTTTTACAGGAAGTTTGTTGGGAACTATGCAGAAATAGTGGCTCCGCTCACAGAATTGACCAAGAAGAATGTTCTGTTTGCATGGAATGAAGAATGCCAGAGGTCTTTCGACGCTCTGAAGGCAAATTCTTAGAGGAACCGGTTCTAGTAATGCCAGATCCGTTGAAACCCTTTACCCTGGAGACAGACGCATCAAATTGGGCAGTAGGGGCAGTATTGAAACAATGAGGGTCTGATGGAGAATTACACCCATGCGGATACATGAGTCATCAATTATCGGACACAGAACAAAGATACCAGGTCTACGATCGCGAGTTATTGGCAATCAAGAAGGCATTTGAAACATGGAAGCATCTTTTGAAAGGATCACCACATCGGATCATGGTTCATTGCGATCACAAGAATCTTTCTTACTACAAGCACCCACAGCTGATGACTGCCAGACAGTCTCAATGGTGGCAAGAGATCATGGAATATGACATCGCTCTGGAGCATGTCCCAGGATCAAAATTAATACAGGCAGATGCCTTATCACACGCCCAGATCATGTAAACGAAGAAGAAGCCAAAGCCAGGGCAGTACCCCAAACCATGATAACGCCTGAAATGGTTATTCAATCAATTATGACATCTTGGGCCACAGAAATCACAAAACTTATGAAAATGGATAAATTTGCTACAACGATCACCAACGGTTTAAAAATAGGGAAACTACTGCTCAAAGCTAAGCTAACCGATTGGACATATGACGGTGAAACACTCCATTACCAAGGACAAATTTATATACCAGATAACGAAAATTTACGACAAGAAATCATTAAATTACACCATGACCCCGCCATTATGGGTCATCCAGGTCGTCTGAAAACCCTATCACTTGTCAAACGAGATTATTGGTGGCCAGGAATGGCAGCCCTTGTCAACAAATGGGTCGAAGGTTGCACCTTATGCCAACAAATGAAAGTTAACACACATCCAATTATACCCAGCCTCATGCCGATCAAATCGACTGCCACAAGACCTTTTGAACAGGTTTCACTAGATTTCGTCACAGATCTGCCCCTAGTAGATGGGTTTGACTCTGTTTTGACTGTGGTTGATCAAGGCTTAACAAAGGGGGTAATATTCATCGCTTGTAAGAAAACTTTCACCGCCCTAGACACGGCCAACACCTACATCAACGAAGTCTATAAACGCTTCGGACTACCCACCACACTTATATCGGACAGAGGACCACAATTCACCTCAAAAGTATTCGAAGAAATGTGCAAGATATTTGGAATCAATCATCGGAAATCCACAGCCTTTCATCCACAAACAGATGGAGAATCAGAACGTCTAAATCAAGAACTTGAAACATATCTCAGGCTATTTTGTACCGATCATCCAATCACATGGAAAGAATATCTCCCTTTGGCAGAATTTGCGCACAATCAGCGCCCACACCAATCCACGAAAATGGCACCGTTCGAAATCATGTTTGGAACCGAACCAATGGCCATACCAACCGCATTTCCACGCATAAACGTTCCAACAGCAGAAGAGCGTTTCAGATTGATCAATCAAATCAGAGATGAAGCGCTAGCAGCACATGAATTATCAAGACAGCTCATGATGCAGCGTGTCAAAGGCAAGACACACCACTTCAAGGAAGGAGATCAGGTTTGGTTAGACTCTAGGAACCTTAAAACCGATCAGCCTTGGAAATTTGCTCCTAGGAGAGAAGGACCTTTCACAATAGAAAAAGCACTCGGACCGGTGACATATAAGCTTCACCTACCCCAAAGATGGAAGATTCACCCGGTGTTTCATGTGTCGCTTCTCACACCCTTTCAAGAAAATGATATCCACAGACCCAATTATCCTAGACCACTTCCAGATCTAGTAGACAACAAAGAAGAGTTCGAAATAGAGACCATTGTCTCACACCGAAGGAAAGGTAGCAAATGGCAATATCTCATTAAATGGAAAGGCTATCCAACGTCTGACAACTCATGGGAAGACGAAGATAATTTAGAACACTCTGAAGAGATGCTTTTGGAATATAAGGAAAGACATCGATTACCCAGACTCCCAACCTCAAGTTCTAGCATTTGCCCATGTCGAAAGCAACGCTCTATATCTTAAACAATGTCTCACACCACCTCCAACGCTTCTCAGACCTCTACCCCTCGTCACACCCTCCTAACACCATTCCCAATGCGCCTACTACGCCATCACCTCAGATCAGCAGCCCTCCATCGCCTGCACCGTTGCCTGTACCTCCCAGTATGTTACCACCTCCCTATGACGCTCCCAGCACCGCCAATTAGCTCCTATTACACGAGGACTAACACAGTTATTGGCAGGAAGCGAATCGGTCTTAGGAGACCTCAGGCATGCAGTCCGAACTGCTAGAGAAGTTGGATGCATGATTCAATGCAATGGGGCTGCAATCGACAACGTCTATGTGGTGTTATTGGCTCATCAAACTACTTGTCCAGGAGACAATCTCCATCCCAACAATGTCGCCGACATTTCCGTCCAGAATATTATCCAGCCCACTGTCACTACTGTTCACAATCGCCCGGACCCTCTCACCAGCACCACCTTCATTTTGGATATTCAGAGAGGCACCCCCATCACTCATAATGCAGGAGAAGAAGACTTACCTCCCAATCACTTCATGCATAATTACGAGGACAATTACAACCTCCCTCTTTTCGATCTAGTTATCGTCGAAAATATCCTCAAGCACTATCAGATCCCAGGATACCTAGACCTCAAAGCACGATCTAGAATCATTTGCTTATGGGTCTTGTTCACGAACTGGAGCTTTTGCAATAGTCTATGCAACATATTAGAACGAGAAGTTCGTCTGGAACTAGCAGCATTTGTTTCAACACTTGTCAACTTCATGCATCGATTCCCAGTTCCACATGAGGATTGCTTCGTCACCCTTCACATATGGGACACTATCCAAGCACTTGTACTTCTTGGCGTCAAATCCTATGTTGAAGAAGCAGTTAGACGAACCACAGCAGGACACAGAGACGTTTATTTCAACCCAAATCGCTATCGAGTCGCCGAAACCAGCATGATCACACTCCAGCAAAACCCTAAAGTGGAAGCCATCAATTTACTTGGAACAGTAGACACTGTTGTACATCTAGCATCACGAATGAACCCTACCAGGAAGCAACAGGCTTCAACCTCAACCATCTTCGAACGCTTCGACAGAAGGTTACGGTTCTCAGCATGCTATATGACCAGAGACTCCCACAACTCAACTGGAAATATCAAAACGCAGTGACAACACAACTATATGTAGGCTATAATATCGAAGGAGTCGACATTCCCACTACCCCTTTCACTAACCCTCGACGCTCAAGGGTAGTTACTTTACCAAACGACGAAAAGAGAAGCACCAGATGGCGCACCAACCGTTCAAACTTGGAACCGGTTAATTATAGATACCCAGGAGAAGACAGGGATACTTTACGAGGATGCTATATCTGTGGAGATGCAGATCACTATACGACGCACCACCCACAGACAGGAAGGATACCAAATGAATACCCAGAAGACGTCAATTCTTTCACTCAACCAGAGCAAGGGCTAAGAAGACCCTTTCATATGACATTCCTCGAAGAATTTTCATATCCTCGACCAACTGCACCACAACCCCCTCCTACCTATGCATCGACCATCGCCTCAGCTTCAAACACATCTTCAGCGAACCCTAGACGACGAAATAACCAACGCGTACCTCCTCCAACGCAAGCACAACGAATGGAAGTAAACTACCATCAATCGCCTTTGCCCACCACCTATTCAGACATCCAGGACAAAATGGCCGATCAAATACCACCCAATACTTGTCAACATGCGCGCCGAAACGCCCATCCACAACGCCAGACACTGTTTGCCACTCAGGGACTTTGTCCACCTACCAGGAATGCCCCTCCTCATTTCTCCTCCGCAAACAATACACCACTTGGACGTCCACTTCGTCACAATAATCGCTCTCGTCATAATTGCCCAGGACAGGATCCGCACATCGAGTTTACCTATGATGAAGATGCCATGCACAACATGAGCACGTAGAAAAGAACTATTATTGAGTTTTCATATCAATCTTTATGTTTAGTTATTGATTTTATCTTTGGAAAAGATAGGCTTTTAATTTAGAACGGAGGCTATGTTACAATCACACCTCAAGTATGCTTATTAAAACCCCTATCACTATGCAGTACGTTTTTCTCATCATTATGCTCTTCTTACTTCGTCGAATATGCCAGAGTCCCTTTTATCACATGCCTATCACTTTTATCACATGTAACATTCCTTTAACACATGCCAGCATTTATTATCACATGCCTACCTTTATTATCACATGTCTATGCACTCCTGTACACGTATATAAACCTTGCAATCCGTAGACTGGACCTCCAGTCTAGTTTTAATGGTCAAACTGTTTGACTGAACTGTTAGCTCGTCTCAGCACACTCTCACTCTCCAGTCTTACACTCGTGTAGTAGCTTGGCTGTTCCTTGAGAAGGCCTTGCTCTCGTCGCCCTTGAGGTTGACGATCTAAACACGTTATAGGTGTAACAGCACTTAGTCTCCTGCGAGACCAGCTCGAGCCCTGCCCAGCTGTGCAGACTGGCCCTACTGGCACCCCCAGACATGGATTAGGTGCCCCAGGTCCTCCTCCCAGGACCCTGTTTCTCTTGGCCCAGTGGGACAACTTTTTTCCTCCCTCTGGCCCAGTTCCTCCTTTGACCCTGGGTGGTCTTCAGGTCCCACCCCCCGTCACCCCTGCCCAGTTGGGCACGCCTATTCCGGCACAGTCACAACCTGCCCTTTCCCCCAGTCACTCCTCCCCACCATCCCCCTGCCTCCACCCTGGCCCGTCCCTCCCAGGCCGCCCTCCTTCTTCTATGCAGCTGCTGCTGCTTGCCCTCCTCCTGGCTGTCCTTCAGGATGGCCCCAGCTGCTCCCCCAGTGGTTCCCCGCCGCCCCCTGTCACCATCTTGGGCATCACGAGACATGTCCAATCTTGCCTCTCGCAGGGCTCAAAGCTTACAAAGGTTGTTCTCCGCCCTGCAGGTGGAGCCAATGCTCCCAACCTGCTGCCTCTGCGTTGCTGCCTACATTACACTCGGACCTCCAATTGCTGGTCTCAGCAGCTTGGACCTCTGTGGGAATTTTGAGGCCGTGCTCAAATCCCCTGTGACTGAAGACAATGTTAAGGCAGGTCTTCAAGCCCAACTCCCTGGTGACTCCATTCAGCTCGGGTGCCCCACTACCTCGACCATCAAGTTTGTTCATGTCCCGACAGCTTGGCTGGATGGCTCCATCAACTCCCCCACGGATCTGCTCACCTCCATCTCTGTCCACCCCAAGTGGGCTGGCGTACAGTTTGCATCACCCCTGGCTTTTGTCTTCCCCAAGTCCATTGGGTCTGGCCCCCCTTTGTCAGCCACCTTTTGCTGCTCAATCCATGATGATTGTGTGGGATCTCGCACATGTCGCCTCTTGCAGACCAACATTTCCTTTGCAGGAACAGTTCGCCGCACTCAGCCTTGGTTGGTTGAGTGCACCATCCCACAATGCGGGATCTGCCTCCGCTGGGGGCACACCTCTCACAGGTGTGTCTCTCGTTTGCTGTGGTGCGCTTTCTGCACGCACTCCCACCCTTCTGCCGCCCACACTGCTGCTGCCGAGCTGGATAGCTCGATGGCAGCCCTGAAGCGATGGACCTCACTCCTCCATTGACCATAACTGCCCTTATTACAGGGCCCGCCTTCAGAAGGCGGCACTTGACTCTTTGGAGTCCGCCCACATACAATGAGTCAAGGAACATAGGACGGAACGTCAACACCTACGTGCATCTACAGCGCGCCCTACCCGCCACCAGCAAGCCTCCCGGCAGTCAGCCCCACTGACTATCACTATCCCACCCCGTCCCTCCCCTGCCCCCATGGAGGCAACTTCCTAATAAGTATCAATTGCGTGCAGTCCTGTAGTATAGAGTAGTGGTGTCTTCTCTCCCCCTGTAGTAGGTACAATCTCTCCCAGCCCGCCATGGGCAAATATATCTATTTGAAGACACTGGTGTCACACGTGTCACACTTGTGCGAAATTGCCCGCCATCACTTAGCTAAGCAAAAAAAAAATTCGGTCGTCCCAAAGTTTTCTGAAAACGCTGTAAAAATGAATATAAACAACAAAACTCGTCAGTTGATCATGGTGCCGTTTGATCACGCTCCGTAATTCCAACATCCCACACTCAAATATTGCAATAATCGAAGGGTTTTTCAGCCCCTACCTGCTCGTAGATTCAAAAAGAACAATTTCATTGCGAATGACAATCAGCCCGAATCATCCTGTACCCACTGTTTCTTTCCAGCCAGCTCACTCAATGCCTCTCCCCGCCCACGTCGTCACTTATCCATCTCGATTCCTCCCTCACCCGCTTCGCCTTCCCCCATCGTCCCACTCCCGCCTTTCTGTCTTTAACGATGGCGTGCTGGGAAGCATGGTAATGTACATTTTAACAGCACTGAGCAGTGAGAGTGGGCCCGAACTTGCGGTATTGCTGTGAGAGCAGATGACAACGTGACGAAGCTCCGCGATGATCTGTCATGGCACGTGGTTTCGTCTCATACTAGTACTGGCACGATGGATAACAAATTCGAAGAACTCGTCTACCAACTCATAGACAGAACGCGTACACATCACTTTTGTTCGTGAAAACTATATTAAGCACGTGACTTCAAAATTAGAGCTTGTTGAAAGACGTAGCAGGGGCGACATGGCCAGCAGCCTTTGCGCGTTTCGAAGCATCTCAGTCGACTTGTTGCCACGAATACCTCCTCCCCATTGACGGCGCTGCTCCTCATACTTATCGTTGCTAAACGGGGTTGTCGACGACTATCCCGCGAATTGCAAAGTTGACACTTACAAGTTTGCCTTGGCAGCGCTAACAAGATTCGCAAGTTCGCGCTGGTCCTCACTCTTCACCTCCTGGAGAGCAACGACGGCAGTAGTCTTCTTGTGGACAACAGTGCCGAGCCGGGCTTTGCCTTTGACGATGACGTATGGGACGCCCATCTTACGACACAGGGCAGGCAAGAAAACGACAAGTTCAATGGGATCGACGTCATGAGCGATTACGACCAGAGAAGCTTTTTTGGCTTCGACGAGTGCGACGATGTGATTCAGCCCATACTTTGCGAATAATGGCTTCTTCGTATCCTGAAATAACTCCCTGAACAATAAGCTCGTCTTTGAGCTAATGAGATGTTACCTTGGGTTCATTGCCAGCAGCGACCGCTTCAGCAGTAGTCTTGAGACGCGCCTTTTTCTCCTGCTTAGTCTCAGGGCGGTACTTGTTCAACAGTTTGAACAGCTGGGTAGCCGTATTTTTATCGAGTGTATGGGAGAATTGCGCAATGGGAGGAGGGACCTTTAGACGCTGGTGAAGGATGACCTTTTGGCGCTGCAGCCTGATGTACTCCGGCCACTTGATAAAACGCGTAAGATCCGTGCGAGGGCGGATGTCCTGGCCTAAAATGACGAGCTGAGACCAAACCTATTGAAAAGAAGTATGCGCTTACCGATACCAAAGTTCTTTGGGTCGGACTCAAAAAGAGGGTTCTTCTTTTTCTTGTCCACCTTGCTAGCACCAAAGGGCGCTGAGGCGGGTTTCTTGCCAGATCCTGGTTTGGCCTTGGGAGGCTGGTCATTGAGACGAGTCAGCAATGTGATCCAGAAACTAACATTGCAGCCTCGGAGCTCTAGTGTCGCGCACAGCCCACAAAGAGTGGCCATGTGCACGACCCAGCAAAGGATGCATCATAGCCTTATGAAACACGGTGGCTCTGTGCTATTGATACGAGTACCCTGTACACGAAGGTTTGACAAACAGAAGTACATCTGCAGTGAAAACTCACCATCCATCCAATCTCAACGTCCAAATGACGCCCAATCACACATACTAGAGCTCTTCTGGCTTGCTGTGAAAACCCAGGTACTCACCATTCTCTTGTCTGACTTTGGTAGAAGGCGTATCAAAATTTGGAGCGAGACTGAGAGTTTGTGACACGCTCTGTTTGGTCCAATTTGCTTTCCAGTGGTTCCCACGTTTCTTTCAACTAGCCGCAATATTTGTGCAAGGGAATTCAATCACAGACATGCCACGGAAAGAGAGCTCCGATAATGCCGCATGTTTTGGGTGTCTGAATGCTGTGGGCACAATGTAATCTCAAAACGGTGAGCTGGAATTAATTTATCCTATATTTGCCATCCGAGCGACAACCGGGAGATATAGATAGACCAGCTGAATACCTCCTACAAGGATCCGGGCTAATTCTAATATGCGCAGCTTCGCCACCAAAATTGACGTTTCATCTATACACCCAGCCCCTCATGATACCCGGCTTCATGGTTGCAATGAGATTTTCCTATTCGCACTGTCTTGCGAGTTTGAAGGATGCAAGACCGTATATTAGGATCCAGAAAAGGATTAGTCCGCCCGACATATGCGGCTGGCTTGATTGCTCCGCTCAGTTGACATGAATTAATCTATATTGACGAACATGGCGTAAATCCGATTGGACTTTGAAGGCTGCGGTTGCCACGCTCCCCACGTATCTCTGTCGTCATGCCACAGTGTTTTGCACTACTTTCTTTCTGCGTACGTGACCAAACCATCCGATCAAAAACCGCGAATTAAATGGCCGGGTTATTTTGATGTAACAGGTGGCTGCGGTCTCATTTATAAGTAGATTTGTGCGGCGATCATAAGGTGGCTGATTACATATACTTACGAAGTCGATCCATCCGGGATATTCGTTACGTGAGGGACGATGCTATGTAAGATTCCGCGTGTCATCGGAATCGATGTGTGAATACAAATAGCAGACATGGAATTCACACCAATAATCTGAAGGTATGTCTGAGCGTTGATCTAATCAAACGATAAACTAACGTGGTCTTGCAAGTACAAATATTGCGTCGATCTACAGAAGCAGACACATTCAAAATGAGCTTCGCCGCCTCCTGTGTCAAATGATGTCACAAGCGCTGATGCGCGCTTTCCCGCGCTCGTACCCACACCTCATCTGATCAATTGGCGTCCAGGAGGCAGTGTGCTACCGTCTGGTCCCGAATACCTTTGTCCACATGGCGGCCGAATCGCCGAGATTCTCCCTTTTACGTGTATATTTTCAGCGTCTCGGCCGCTCAGAGCGCTGATCTATCCCATCTGATTGCATCCAACAACGCTGACGAAACATGCGATTTCTAGGTATACAATGACCTACTTATCTTTCATAATGCTCATACTGCCTCCCAGCCCTTTCATCCCTAAAGAGGTAGGTATAAGGCGCCATAGCATGGCCATAATTTCGTAGCGGCTATCAACGAGCCGCAGTCCTCTTTGATTCAGGAACGAGTCCAACGTGTCCAAATATTACCGATACGTGTCATCTCTTTATCTCCTGTAGCTTAAATAACTTTTGAATATGAATGCTTGAGCGCCAAGTTGCCGTCGGGCCTCCGATTCTCATCCCGTGCTCGTCGGCGGTGACAGTAACTCCGCACCTCTCGGCTTTAGGAAGCACGCATCGTTCTCTATATGGTGAAAATGACAATGGATTCTGCTTCAAAGGTTAGACAAGGATGCTCTTCTGCTAGATGTTTGACGGCTATTTTAGAGTACACAGCAAATCACTAAATGTCATACTTGGAGCTCCGCCAATTTCCCCGATCCGGTGTGATAGGGCCTGAGCGGCGCACACAGTTTCTCCATCGCGCCACCAAACCCCATTCCTTGGCGCACAACGTCACGTTTGTGGCATGTGCGCCGTATCCTTTATTTAAACTGATCATCCATGCCTTCGCTTTTCCTTAAGCCCGAGTCATGATAATACCCGACAACCAGGAAATATACGTCTACGGAAGCTGCCTCGGTCAGCAACAGCAACAGCAACACTACCTCCCACAATTCGACTTGGGTCACAACTTGGATTCAGGAATGTTTACTCGTATCGCCAACATTGGCAGGACTCGCGCTGATCCTTATGTCGCTACTACTTTGACCGGCGCTGGTAATCAAAATGCTTGGCATCTGCCAAGGCACTATAGGGAACCATGGGCAAGTGCTTTGCAATGATCATAACATTGGAATACTTATTTGTTTAGACCACGCCTGTATCACAGCAGGAGGATTTGTTCTATCAGACAATGGGTAGCCAAAGTATGACCTTCACCACGCCTCAACGTCAGGGTGAGAGCTAACTGTCGTAGTGTGGTGGGTAATGAGAGCTGACAGTGAATTTCCTCAGTGATTAATATCCCGTCTACGCCATTAACACCGTTGTCTCCGTACAGCGACAACAGCGATTCCCAAGAGGCTCTCACGAGAATGATCATCCGTCAACCTCGGAATAATCTTACCTCTGATTACAGCACATCTATCGAAGACCTGCTCGCCGCCACAACTTCCCAAGAGACTATCTCGTGCTCCATAGTTGTGTTGAACGGCACCAAATATTACCGTTGTGCGTGTGGTCACCTGACGCAGAGGAAGGGTGACATGCGCAGGCATCACGAAAGCTCAAAACATGCATTTCGGCAGCACTTTTGCGTCATTTGTGGGTCGGGGTTCACAAGAAAGGATGGTCTGAAGCGACACAAGAAGAAGAAACATCCCCAGCACAAGACCGCCGGTTCCGTATCCCAAACATCCTGAATATTCGTCCTTTTTGAAGATAACTCCCACCATCGACATTCACAGACATTGCCATCGGTCAAGACCGGTCACCTTCGTGGGAATAGGTCTTGCGGTGCCTCCGTCTATGCAATGTGGATCGTTTGTTCAGACTTCTGACTCGGAGTCAAACTCCATTCGTCCTTTTTGACGATAATTCTTCTACCGTCAACATTCACAGACATTGCCATCGGTCAAGACTGGTCGTTCCCGTGGGGATGAGTCTTGCGGTGCTTCCGTCTATGTAATGTGGACAGTTTCGTTCGGACTTCTGACTTGGACTCGGACTCCAGTGTGCTTTGTAGAGCTAGAATCTTGATGCTTATAGCTGGGCTCTCGTCCTTTTTGACGATACTTCTTTTTACCATTGACATTCAGACATTGCCATCGGTCAAGACCGACCGCCTCGTGGGATGGGTCTTGCGGTGCTTTGATCTATGCAATGGGGATAGTTTGTGTTCGGACTTTTGGCTCAGACTCCATTGAATCGCTTTGTATAGATACAACTTTCATAGCTGGACTCTCGAAATTAAATTATGCTATACGTATGTGTAACTCAGCCCATGTGCTAACAACTTGCCAAGCCTAATCAGAGACTTTAATTAAGTATTCGTGCGCACAGGTACCCATTATTTTCCAGGAGCTACGCCCAGGTCAGACACTTTACAAAGTACATAGCCATCTTTGTCTCGATATTGATATACATCCGGTGTACTTTGTACTAGGTTCGGATTAGAACAAGAAGTGATGACCGACTCGTTACATGTATGTGAGCTGAAACGAAAATCTTACAGAGCTCGCTGAACCTGGACACAGCCACCTTTGATGTACATCCGGTGTACTTTGTAGGTTAAAATTAGAACAAGAAGTGATGACTGACAAGCATCAACACGTTACATGTCGGTTGCAGTATGTGAGCCGAAACGAAAATCTTACTGAGCTCGCTGAACCTGGAAATAGATCGTCGCTCCCGTGATTGAGCATCCTGCATTCGCATTCCATGTCATTCGCGGGGTAGAGCATGAACCAATGACACTGATCATGCGTAGTCAATAGGGATCGGCATGTAGATGCGTGGGCATCGAAGCAATCTGCTGATGCGACTGGATCCCGGTTCGCATCAGACAACGTGACTAGGTGTTCTTAATATCTAAATAGTGCATAATGACCATGGGCGCGGCCAGGGTCCTTGGGAAGGATGTCGAGCGCATAGAACAGGATATATTCGAATCAGACTGTGGACGCCGTAAGCCAACGAGGCGGCTGTCTCTGTCCAGTCTGCTTGCTTTCGCAGGCGCCAAGTTTCCGTCACGTTCCTTCCATTCATGTATGTCGGTACATTGTTTCCTAGTGGGGCAATTGGATAAAGAGAACAAGGTCCAGGCCGGCTCAGGGCAGTTTATAGATAACCTTGTTCCAGAATAATCGATATCAGCGCGAGATCTTGACGCGGCGCCGAATGACGTACGTCCTGGGTTGAAAAGTTGACAAGGAGTGATAGACGCTGAGGATCAATGCTGATTCCGTCTGTAATTGGTCCAGGGATCAGTACTCTGCGTTGGACAGTCGATGACCAGAAGGCGAAAGTCACACGCACATGTGGTTGAGTCGCTGACTAGACTGACCATAACAAACATGTGGCAGGATGATGGATTTCCCGCTTCGTTGTAAATGTAGAAGAACGGGTGGTTGACCGAGGGGAGGGGATGCTGCATCCTCGAATGCGTACTGCGAAGCAGAGGGATCAGACTGGTGTGTTCAACGAGATTGAGAGTGACGTACTAAAAGGTCTTTGAGGGACGCGTTGAGAAGAGTAGGAGATATACGACGTCATATTCTTTGACGCAGGTGCGCAAGACATCGAAAGACTTGAGGGATCTGTAACACGCTCGGTTGTCGACACGGCAGTATCATAACGTCTAGACAACTCATGGAGCAGAACTCTTCTCAACGAATGAGAGGAGTTGATCCAGGTTCCAGCCGTCCTTTACTCCGTCGTCGTTTTGTCGTTTCCAAAAAACACGAGTCCTTCGATATGATGAGCTTTATACAGTTCGCCATAGTCCTCGTAGTTGACTTCGGCGATAGTGACCTGTCCGTTTTGGATCTTTTTGGCAAGTTCCGCCCATGTCGGAATTTCTTGCAATGGCCGTTGGCGAGAACCGAGCCGAATGCAGAGTTGGGAGGCTGGGCTCTGACTCGAGGGCCTTCTTGACGGAACGTGGAGAAGGTGGAGAAGGTGGAAGCATGGTGGGGGGTGTCTTGACGAGTTCTATCCACCTTCCGCCTGAATTGAACCAAGCTGGTGCATTCGGAGGTTTTGTAGCGTGCCGTCCACCTCAACTCCCCCCGCGGAGATGCTGCTGCGTGCGATACGAGTGTGCGGACTATATCTTAAAGCCGAGGAAGTACAAGAAAAGACGAGTCGAGTAGTTGAGGGTACGACAAATCGGCTACAATCCAAAAAGATTCCTGTGAGCGCTCCGCAGTGCCAAAATTCACGTGACCCTACTTACTGAACTCCTGACTGTCACTTGGCAGGCACGCACGCACACCTTCTTGTCTCCTGCTTCCTCAACTCTGAGATCAGATCCGCGAACCCGTGTGAGGACGGTGGATGAGTTGGAGTTTGAATTCAATAAAGAATGAGGGGACGTCGTATCTACGAATCGCTCCACATATCTAATGTTTGGTGTTTGCCGCCATCAACACATACAGTCTTGCAGAATAATGGTATATTCGGATATTGCCGCTCGGCCAACACCCTCCAAGCATAGCAAACCCTTGTCTCATCATAAAAACGTATGTCCGAGCGCGCCGTCCTGGCTCAATTTGGTGTCAATTATTTAATGACGGTTTGGAAATGGAGCACTGGCCTACTTGTCATGGAAAAAAAAGAGACAGTTTACCGCCGGCTTGCCAACTGGTTTTTATCGAATGTAACAAGTGTGCATGTTTCATCCTGAACTTGGCTGGGCGCATCCTGTTAAATATAGAAGAGCGCCAGATTCCCCTCACTCCGTTTCGTGTGCAGCAAAGTCTAGAAAATAGACTTTCGACACTGCCAACATCATGGTTTGATAAGGCAAAGCAAAGGACCATCTCGCAGCCCTGTAATACTAAATGACAGGAGTCATTTAGATGATGGAGCTTACACTTACATAGCTGGAGGAACAGGCCTACGTTATGCTGCACTGCCAGCACCCTGGTTTGATAAGACAGAGCAAAAGGACCAGCTCGCAGCCCTGTGATGCTAATTGACAGAATTCATTTAGATAACGGAGCTTACATGGATGGAGGAACAGCGCCGCATCGCCGCATATATGTGGCCTATCATAAGCGCATAAGCGCTGACCGCAGGTCCATCCTGCAAAGTCAAGCACGCTACGTGTCGAGAGCGACCGCAGTTATCACTTGTTCTTAATATGCCAAGGGCGATTGTCTCCAAATTCAACAACTGACAGTCAATTCCAGGACAACGGACATTTGATTATGCTATCTATCTAGAGTCAACAATGGATTTAGGACCGTTCAACGTTCAACGTTCATGCATCATGTATCAAGTGGAAATCTTTTAAATAAACCTTCAGTCACAAGTCCAGATCAAACTGTCCAGATCAAACTGTCTATAGCGGTAGTAAGTAGTGATTGGTGGTAATCGGCGACTTCCTCTAGATGGGAATGTTAAACCTATTTGTGTGTATTCTGGTTAATGGGGATGCTGCCAATCCGATGACTGGGGACTAATGCATCTTTCTCATGTGTCGTGTTAGGCCATCTTGTCTTGTAAACAACCTGTTGCACAAGTAACAACGGTGTTTCCGATGCGAGTGCTTCGAGCTCTCGTGGTGCCTGCGCATATCACCCTTCCTTCGTGTCTTGTGACCGCAGACGCAACGGTAATGCTGCACACCGTTCGAGGTAAATATGGTCCACGAGGGCCGAATCGCTTGTGGAGTTATGAGATCGAGGAAGTCGATGGGGGTGCTTGGATAAGCGATCGGACTAGTCGGAGGGAGGTAGAAGCTCGTTTCTGAGAGAGTCTCTGAAGCATCGCTGCCATCGCTGGAAAGAAACACTATAGTGTTGACCGTAGTCGTATTGTCAGCCGACCATCACACGTGCCGATTACATTACCGATTAGAACTAACCTTGATTCACAGTGGCCAAGCTTCCGCCGCTGATAGTCTGGTAGAAATCACGTCCATCCTAAGAGGCATGGCCACGGTTTGGAACGTCCACTATCACGATTTCCAAAAACACCTACCCAGTGTCCTGGTGGATAATGCCCAGCACTTTGAGTAACAGCATCAACAAAGTCGGGTTGAGGGAGATATGACGGCTGTTGGTCAAGGAAGCCTTCGGGAAACGAGTCGTGATAGCTTCCGTAGACGTAGGTCGCGTGGTCAGGGTCCATGGTGACCCCGACTCAAAGGCTACGCGTAGCTTCAAGTCATCGTGGGCTTTTATAGGGCTAGAAAACTGCGTATGCCACTTGTTCCCAGAAACGTCAAGTTGGCGGTGCTTCAGCGGAACGAGTTTGGCAGCGTCTCAACATCGGTCTCTTCCGGTGCTTTGTCATGCACGATTTAGGACTTGTGAACCGGAGAAAATTACGCCCGTTGTAGAAGAATGTCCGTGATGCAGACGCATCTCTTCCTCTTATGGCGGGCTCACACCCGATAGTGGGCGGCCCGGGAGGTGGGATGTCCTGCTGGCGAATAACGGGATAATGCATACTAGAGTCGCACAGGTCAAGATAGAGGCGCTGCATACGTACGTTGTATTGAACATGATGGGAGAAGAGTATAACGCATATCTCCGAGTCCCATGCAGGGAATCTTCCATTCCAGATGAGAGGGTATGGGCATATCTGGAATATTTCTATTCGAACTGGAGAACTTCCCCACAACGGTATATTGTATTGAGAATCACAGCTTTGATATGAAGCTGTGTGGCTGAAAATTGCGCTGAGCATCTTACTTGCCCGTCTAGGATTAGGCGGTTCACAGGCTCTCCTAGCATGACCAAGCAGGAAGCCAAGTTCCACACAATATCTTCTTGCCAGGTTCTGAGCCGTAATTGTGGGTTCCTATTATTGTCCGATATATGCAGTCGGTTCGATTTGTGGTCGATTTTGCTTCACGTTGAAGCAGGACGGACAAGTGGACAATGTGACTTTATTGTTGCTTGTTTGTACGAGGCGATCTTATCGTGCAAGAAATCTCATCACAAGCCTTTCTGGATCAGTTGCGGTGGGTAAGTATTCGGGACGCCCAGTCGTGACTTGTCGGAGGTATCTTTGGCTTCTTCTATTTAGGTGTTCCAGAACTGAAAGAAAATGGATGCCTAACGTGTTGCCTAGCGTGCCTTGATGCCGAAGTTATTCGGTCGATCATATCCTCTATTGTTTTCTCACAAATTGACTGACACGGGGAACTCGTGGCTCCGAATGTGAGTCGAACATTACGAGAACACTATTACACAAGCACCACGACGTTTCACTTCTCATGGCGACCGTGCTTGTGACAATATTATCCACCACCTCGGTTGTAATCCATGATTGTTCAATTTATGGCACTACGGTGCGATCAGCCTGAGCACCTGAATCAGGTGCATACACGTATCTTTTGATTGTGGCCGATTTGTCGTACCATCAACGACTCGACTTGTACTTAAGATATGGTCCACACACTTGTATCACAAGCATGCAGCAGGATCTCCGCGGGGCGCCGTATTTCTAACTCGCTTCCAATATCAAATGCTTTGCACTGACTGTTCAACACACGCAACCTAGACGGAACTGACATTATTCGTCGAATTCAGCGCCCACAGAACCTGGGAATGCAGCGCGTTCTTGCGGGAGGGTGGATAGAACTTGTCAAGACCAAGTTAGTCTTGCCAACTCCTGAAGAAATTCGTACAGGACGACCCTCCCACCACGCTCCCACCACGCTCCCACCTTCTCCACGTTTCCGTCGAGAAGGCGCTCGAGCCAGAGGCTAGCCTCCCAACTCTTAACCCCGACGGCTACGCCTACTCATTCGGCTCGGTTCGCGCGAATAGGCGTCAAGTCTTCCGCACCTTAGTGTGGCCATTGCAAGAAGTGCGCTTCAACATGGGCGGGACTCGCCCAAAAGACGCAAAACGGAAGGTAACTATCGTCGAGGTCAACTGCAAGGACTAGGCGTCCTGTGTGGGACTCATCATATCGAAGGACACCCTTCGTTGGTGTTTTTTGGAAGCGACAAAACGACGACGGAGTAAAGAACGGCAGAAACCTGGATCAACTCCTCTCATTCGTTGAGAAGGGATCTGCTCAGTGAATTGTCTAGATGTTATGATACTGCCGTGTCGACTCATAACCGGGCGTGTTACAGATTCCTCGAGTCTTCCGACGACTTGGTCACCCGCTTCAAAGAATATGACGTCGTATATCTCTTATTCTTCTCAACACGTCCCCCAAAGACGTTCTCGTAAGTTTCACTCTCAATCTCATTGAACACACGGGTCTGATACCTCTGCTTCAGAGTACGCATTCAAGGATGCAGCATCCCCTCTCCTCGGTCAACCACCCGCTCTTCTACACTTCCAACCCCGAACCCATTCATCACTACGGCGTTTCTTCCAAAGAGCCACGGGCACTCATCGTGCTCAAAGATCACGACGCAAATAGGGCCTCATGCACCTTCCTCGCCTCCCTCGCCTCCGCCCCCAATGGCACCGGAGCCAGCACCCCAGACACCTCCCTCGCCTCCTCCCAACACATTCGCGACCCCACGAGACAACTCTCCGCACACGCCATCTCCCGCACGATCTTGGGCTCACGCAAGACACCTTCCAATACGTGATGAACGCACCCTCGTCGTCGTCGCCGCCGCACCTCCCGTGCTTAAACCCGCGGTGGAGAAACGGATCGGGGTTCTAGTCGCCATGTGGAAGACCAGGACGGGCGGGAGTGGGCGGATGAAGCCGAGCAAGGTGGGGGCGTCGTCATCGTCGTCGTGGGCCCATCAGCAAAAACTCCTTTTGATAATTTCGTAAAATTAACAAAAGTTTCACCTAATAACGCAGGATTTCATCGGTAGATTAACTGTTAACATTATTAAGGTTAATAAGAATAAGAATGCATGAACTTAATAGTCAAATTTCTGTTTTTTCTCACTTTTTAAGCCATGAAGGAATTATTTATATTCAATTAAATAGGGCATAAATAAAGTATAATTATATTCTTTTTCAATCCTTTTTCAATTATCAGTTTTTTTGTGAGTAGACAGACATGCAACACATATAGTAGTAAATGAGACACAGTGGTATACAAGAAATTTGACACATAACATAACTCATAGGTCAAGACTCAACAGCCATGTTGTCAATATCAGTAATTGTTTAATGTGTGAAATTGTACAAAAAGGCCATGATCATGCATGATCATGGCAAAAATGTGACTTTTGTCCAATTTCATGCAACATAGTAATTGTCTCAATATCAACAATGCTGATAGTCCTGTAATTGAATAAGCATACTTTCATTGCCTTGCCATGCATGCTTTATGGAGCAGACATACACCTAAGCCTGAAAAGAAGAAATAACACCCTGGCACCAACACCAACACTGTCATACAGCAAAACACTAATTAATAAGCTAGCAATGGTGCAAAGGCAGGCAGCCATAATAATAACAGGTGCAATGAAGATGATGCCAAATACCACCCTGAACGTACTGGTGGACCTACTCCCAATCCACATAGCCATTGACAAGTGGTGACAAAACATGATGCTAACACTGGCAACTGTTCCCAATATGCACCCTCTCCACAGGACAATCCATAAAGCAGCAACAGTCCCAACCAAGCCCAGTGCATGAGCTATTATACACCTGTAACCTCAACCCCAGAACAATGGAGAGCATATCACTGAGTAGATACTGCAGCTCATGGTCACCTAAACTAAAGACAAGAATAGCTGACATGAAGGAACAAGCAAAACTAGACTGTGAATCAGACTGCACTGACATACACATCTTTACAGATGGCTTGTTAATAGAAAACGGCATAGGTGCAGCAGCAATTGTTTATCAACACAACATGGAGGTTAAAAGTGTGCAAGCCAAATTGGGGTCAAGAGGTTCACATACAGTATATGAAGCTGAGTGTGCTGCTTTATGTATGGGCTTATTTGCTGCCAAAAACCTGAAGACAAAGTCAATGACATTCCATATCAATAATCAAAGCATCAACAACAAATGACCTGGGCTCAGGCAAATACATCCTCAATGAATTCCATAAACAATTGAAAGCAATACGGAAGAAGAAAGCACTTTTGGTAAAAATAATCTGGACACCAGGCCACATCGGCATTGCAGGTAATGAAAGAGTGGATGGAGTGGTGAAAGAAGTGACAAATGGTAGGGTTACAGAGAAGAAAACTTTACTGCCCTTTATGTGTAAAATCTTGCTGCTAAGTAAATCAGCAGAAAAGCAGAGATTTAATGAGGCCATCAAAGCATGCGCAAAGGAAACATGGGAAAGATTGACCCAAGCAAACTGACTCAGAAAGATCATCCGAGAAGTACCCTGTAAAACTTTTAGGAAAGTGCTAACAAATGTAAACCACAGAATGGGGAGTCTATGGATGCATCTAAAGTCAGGCCACATAGGGCTTAATGGCCACTTAAAGAAAATTGGAGTACAAGAAACTGCAACATGTGATGCATGCATGTTATACAAGGAAATGATAGATCACATCCTTAGACACTGCTGGACCTATGAAAAACAGAGACACACCCTGCAAAATAACATCAGACACAACCTCTCCAGCACAGCAGCAATCATAGCAAATGATAATAACATCCAACACATGGCAAAGTTCTTCAAGGACATAAAGCACATAATGTGGTTAAGGGATAAGACTGTGGAGAACATCAGGGGTACAGGAGAACAACAAAATAGGGAAGGAAATGGCTCAGGGCAGGGACAGCCCCATCAACAAGTTGGCAGAAGAAGAGGGATGGATGGAAGAGCAGAAGACAGAAACTGGTCTGAAGTACAGACCAAGATCTCAAATTGGTTGGTGTGAAGAGGGAGAGGCTCAGGCCATGGCAAGAGGGATGGCCAAAGTGTGGCAGATGTGGAAGGGAGAGCAGAGGTGAACCCAAACTCATAACTCACACCTCACTTCACTGAAACCTAAGTCTAACCTCACCCAGGCAGGGTACTGGACTCACAGCAAAGGTCGTTTCATCCATCAGTTGATAACACTATAATGGGGATGCCATAACAAGAAGTATGAAGCCCTACCATGTACTTATTAGTATAAAAGGGCCTAAACGAGGGGAAAAAAAAAAGGAATAAGCATACTGTTGATCTAATCAAGATTAGCCTATGCAGTCATATGGAATAATTGTTGAAGCAATGTCTTAAAAGCTTGTTTACATCAGCAAACTTGGGGTTTCCCCACAGTGCCCACAGTGTTGCAGGACTGGGAGCCAAGTCACAGACTTCAAGTAGAATGTTTGCAGAAACCTGCAGTGATTTCTGTAGTAAACCTGGCAGTGAATTGGCAGAATGTTTGCAGACAGCTGGAATGCCCACAGTGCCACAGTGAATCTGCAGTGACCTGTGACCTGCAGTGACCTGCAGTGAATCCACAGTGAACTTACATGTTGAAACTCTGATAAGTTATTATAATAGTTACATTAAGATTAGTTACATTCATTACAGTAACTAATGTAATGAACATCTTATCTAATCTACATCTAATCATATATATTATCTTATCTATATCCAATCATATCATATCTAATATCTAATCAAATAAGATAAGATCAAATAACTATTAATTAAGTGTTTCATATTTAATCATAATAGCTTATATAATAGTCATGTGACTTATGATTCATGATTATGACTCATACAGCATCTTATAGAGTGAGATGATGTCATATAAAACATCATAGAAGGAATATAAATAGATGAAGACTCAGAATGACTCATTTTAGGTACTGGTATTATGTAATAGGTAGATTACACTTTAGGGTTTCTGAAGCATATATAAGGAGGGTGTTCTGAGTGACTATCCCCTCAGTTTTACAACAAACTACATAGTTTAACTGCAACCTAACTAAGCATTGTAAGTAATTGAAACCTTACTTAGTCTAGTGTCTGCTCTGCTGTTCCTTGTTTCAATAGGTTATGGGCCCCAGCAACAGCCACACTGGCAGTGGATGTTGTTTATATAGGAGGGTAGTAGCATACCATGTACCATAAATAGTTTGAGTTGTGTGAATTGGCTGATAAGATCTCAAAATATCGGAATCATTGATATGGCTGATGGCCCTCAGTGTTATGAGCTCACGCCCCTAAGCACAACCCTACAATCCCCCTAGGGGGCCCACAGGCCTCGTCGCTGGCCAGAGGATAGAAAGGAGACAATACTGAGATAGATTGGGGTGGAGGTAAACTATCTGAAGTCTTGGGAGACTCCAGCTACAATGTACCTACTTATATACTACTCTATGAGGACCCCTTGTGACTCCCAGACCCACCGGCACCCCCCACTCTGACTCACTCTTATTGTTCTTGGTGAGCATGTGCTTGGGCGCTGCCACAGTTGCTGCACATATGAGCGCATATGGCGCGGCCGCTCTGACTCCACTCATAGACCTCTTCTGGACTGCTCTAGACCCTGACCATAAGGAGCAATGCCTTGAGGCATTGTGCGTTCCCATCACAATCCTTTACAGACATGCGTGCTGTCTTGCGCCTTCGTCTGATGCATGATGGCTTGATGCGCTGATCCTCCTGATGCACTGATGCCGAGTGTGATGCCATCAAGGTGGCGATCCACCTTCCTAGTCCGGCCGTCCTTCCGTATATAGTATTGGATGGTTCCTCCATCCATCGTCTTGCCCTCTGGTGAGCGCTCCCATGCGCTGACTCAACCGTTGGCATCCCATAGTGTCCCATAAGGCCCCAGGCCTGTTATAACATGTATAGAAGTCATCCCAGATGACTGTAAGGTGAAACCGAATTTGAGGGCTAGGATTGCGATCCTAACACTCAGACTCCTGCCCAATCTCACCTTCTGAGATTGGATGCCTGACAATGTTATGTAAGCTGCTCTCTCCAGGGAGACTGGCACACAACATTAGTAAACAAAAGCTTGGCATGATCACTCAGTGTCACACCTCTGAGCCTGTGCTTGTAGGTTGTATGTCTGTTGAAGGTAAGTGCTTGTCTTGCTCTTTGTTTATTGATAAGCTAACTATACATGTAGAATTATGTCTAATATCACATCAGCAAGTGTGACAGTAAGCCCTGGACTTGGCAATGTGTTCAGCAATCAGAACCTGATGCCATCAGTCAACGAGGTGCACACTCAGGTGCTCGCAGTCTTTCACAAACAGCCATGTCTCTGGCAGATCAACATCTGCCAAGTGATTCTTGAGGGTGGCCACAATGTTATATCCATAGCTGGAATGGGTATGGGGAAGACCCTCTCTATCAGGACTACCCTTGGCATGATGCCTTAGGGCCCCAACAGCAGACTTAGGAGAGGAGAGGAGTGAGGGTAGAATGGAAACCCAAGAGAACTCAACTGAGGACTTTGGTGATAGTTGCTCAGTTTATATACTACAAGGGTGGTCTGTGCACCACTCTAATAATAATATCTACACTGAGTAAGTCTGACTAAAAAGAATAGCATAAGCAGTCCCCATTGCTGTGCATTGGTAAGCCTGAGTCATAGTCCATGAGTCATTGGTCTGGTAGTCTGTAATCTAATCTAATTGTTATCTAATCTAATCTAATCTTAGCGCTGACTGGATAAGATAGACACCAACCAGACTAAGATGTTTGGCTACAGCTATTGTAAAATACAAGAAAAAGAATAAAAATGTCTTAGAGAATTTGAGTGTTGAGAACACGTCATGACACTCTCATTCTGGCTACCTTTGTTGTTTCGTCCAGATGGCATCCAAATTGTTGTCACACCACTCAATATCCTAGGTCAGCAGAACGTTGAGACTCTTGGGAAGGCTGGAGTGGAGGGAGTATTCATCTCAGCAAAAAATGCAAGGAGCAGTATCTGTCAGGTACGTCCAGAGCTTTCTTGCACTGTTTTTTCTAAATTATCCTCAGGCAATACTTTCTCTCATATATTGGGTCATTGTGGTCAATCCTGAGGTGCTAATGCAACCCAATGGGATGTTCGAGCAAGTTTTTAAGGACAGGCAATTCATGAGTGCTGTGATTAGCATCATCATTGACAAAGCTCATTGTATCTCACAATGGGTTCATTTTGCCCTGAATATTGTGATCTTGGATGTCTTCGCTACCTTCAACGACAGTCTGTGACATTTGTTACAGCTTCATATCACATTGTCACAACTGCTGTTACATGCATGTCACATGGTCACAACTGATGCTTGTTACATGCATGTCACATGGTCACAACTGCTGTGCACCTTGTCTCCCACATGCCCACGACTTGCTCAGCACATACGGCCACTGCCCCATGCTCCCTGCCTCCCCGTTCAACTTGCAAACAGACGAAATCAACAGCATCTATCAAGAGTCCAAAGAAGGACTGCAAGAGAGCATGTTGAGCTGACGTGCTCGATGAGGAGGCTAGCGCAGCCCCAGTGGCTCGCCTGGAACCGTTCCCGCCCCTCAGGTAAGCAGCAGCCCACCCCCTCGGCAAGCCTGTAGCTAACTGCATTGCCACTGCACCCATTTGCGCCCACCGCACCTGTTTGCGCCCACCACACCCATTTGCACCCACTGCACCCGTTTGCGCCCACCAACAATTCCCACTTGCCTGCAAATATTCCCGCCCCTCAGGTAAGCAGCAGCCCACCCCCTCAGCGAGCCCATAACTAACTGCATTGCCACCGCACCCATTTGCGCCCACCATACCCATTTGTGCCCACCGCACCTGTTTGCGCCCACCACACCCGTTTGCACCCACTGCACCCGTTCGTGCCCACCGCACCCATTCACACCCACCACACCCATTCTTGCCCACCCATTCACGCCCACCGCACCCGTTCACACCCACCACACCCGTTCACGCCCACTGTACCCGTTCACGCCCACCATACCTGTTCATGCCCACTGCACCCGTTCATGCCCACTGCACCTGTTCACGCCCACTGCACCCCGTTCACGCCCACCGCACCCATTCGCGCCCACCAACAATTCCCACTCGCCTGCAAATATTCCCACCCCTCAGGTAAGCAGCAGCCCACCCCCTCAGCGAGCCCATAACTAACCACATTGCCACCGCACCCATTTGCGCCCACCGTACCCATTTGTGCCCACCGCACCCATTTGCGCCCACCACACCCGTTTGCGCCCACTGCACCCGTTTGCGCCCACCGCACCCGTTCACACCCACCATACCTGTTCACGCCCACCATACCCATTCACGCCCACTGCACCCATTCGTGCCCACCAACAATTCCCACTCACCTGCAAATATTCCCGCCCCTCAGGTAAGCAGCAGCCCACCCCCTCTGCGAGCCCATAGCTAACCACATTGCCACCGCACCCATTCATGCCCACCGTACCCGTTTGTGCCCACCACACCCGTTTGCACCCACTGCACCCATTTGCGCCCACCAACAATTCCCGCTTGCCTGCAAATATTCCTGCCCTCAGGTAAGCAGCAGCCCACCCCTCAGCGACCATAGCTAACTGCATTGCCACCACACCTGTTTGCGCCCATTAATGACTCAATCCCACTGCCATGAATTGCACCCACCACTGATTCATTCCCACTGCTTGCCTGGAAATATTCACCCGCCATGATTTGTGCCCACCACTGACTTGTTCCTGGGAACCAGTGAGCAGAACCCCACCCCTCAAGCTCATAGCTAACTGGGCTAAACCAGATCCACTAGGAAAACATCAGCTGCTCGAGCTGCTGAAGATGCCATTATGGCACCAACTCAGAACACACTGTAAGTCATACTATAATGTTATACCTACATTGTACAGTTATGTAAAATGTTTCTTGTAGGGCTGAACTGTAGAGTTTTGGAGAGTATTGTCCTTGAGTAGAACAATATTTCTTCATGTATCAGATGTTTTGCTTAAGGATTTGGCAATTATGGTAGCAAGACATAGGTGTTTTACAGTTGTCTTCTCTGTTTATATGCTTGCAGAATATCTGCAGCATTGCCTAAATTGCGTTCAGGTTCCCAGGAGTTGTTGTTTGGACCGTAGTTTTTCCATTTAACCAAATATTGATATCCTGCTCCATTTTTGGTGTGCAAGAACCGCCTTGACTTTAAACTCCTCCTGTCCATTTACAAGATCAGGGGGTGGAGCTGTGTAATTTGGTCCATGTGTTTCAGTCTCCCTATATGGCATAAGGAGTGATGTGTGAAAGACTGGATGAATGTGCCATTGTTTCGGAAGTTTGAGTTTGTACGTTACTGGTCCTAATACTTGCTCAATGGGGAAGGGTCCTTCTTGTTTCGGCACTAGTTTCCTAGATTGGTATGGAATATTAAGGTTTCTGTTTGCGAGCCAAACTTTGTCTCCTATTTTGAATTTGATTGACTTGTCTCTGATTCATCTAGCAACCATTTGTCTGGCTAACTCATGGCAGCAAGCACCTCTTCCCTAGCTTTTTGTAATGTCTGTAGTCATTCCTCTGCTGCTGGTGCCATCATTTTCTGTGCCACAGTGGGTAGTGCAACAGGGTTTGTTCCATACATAAGCTGGAAAGCAATGCTTTAACTGAATCATGATGGTAATTATTATGGGCAAATTGGCAATTGGTAGTAACTGTTTCCAAGTATGGGCTTCGTTTGCACAGAATATTTGAAGATATACTTCTAGTTCTTGATTAACTCGTTCTGTTTTCTCCATCGGTTTGTGGGTGGTAGGTAGTGCTCATCCTATGATTGATTCCTAGCATTTTTCTGATTTCCTGGAAGACTTTGGCTGAGAACTGTGGTCCTCAATCTGAAATGAGTACGTTGGGTAAACCAAAGCATTTGAATATTTTGGAGATATAAAGGTCTGCCGTTCCTAATGTGTCAATGGTTTTCTTGCAAGGAGTAAGAATTACCCTTTTTGTAAGACCATGGTCCACCATGACCAAAATCGAGTCAAATCCATCAGAAATAGGAAGATCAGTGATAAAGTCCAGGGTAACTTGTTGAAACAGTTGAGTTGCTTTAGACCTTAACATGTTTATACATTCCTGGCCACCAGTAGTCTCGTTGTAACAATTATAATGTTTTCAAGTGTCCAGGGTGTCCGGAAGTAGGTGATTCATGAACCATCTTGATAATACTTGTGCGGAGCATTCCAAGATCAGGGATGTATGCTCTGTCAATGTATTGAATAATTCTGTCAACAAACGCCCAATCTTGAAGTTTAGATTTTATAGGCGGAGTGTGTGTGATTCTATTACTTCAATGATGGTTTTCCAAAGCTGTCAAGCAATGTAGCATCCTGAATCTTCTGAGAAAGATCTGTAGCAATGAGGCAAATGAACTTGTTATCAGGTAGCATGATTGTTGAATGATCTTCACCCCAAATACCCCTAAGTATAGCCTTCAACATGGCTATCACCGGTTTGACCCTTAGAGGGTATTTCTTTTTCTTTTATTTCTTTTATTTACGTTATTAGATACAAGTCTTTTACACAAATATGTACATACACTAAAAAGTGTATATAAGACAGTAGATATCCATCAATATTTCTAGTTGCTCTTTCTTGCCTACCAGCATGTGAGTATCTCCTCTCTATGAGAGTAAAAGACCTGGAGAGGTCTCTGGTCACTGTCTATTGACAGTGATACAATACTCAAAACACCTGGAGAGGTGTCTGGTCACTGTCTATGACAGTGATACAATACTCTTGTCATCATGGACGTATGACTCTATGTCTGACGGACATATGAGCTCATCGTTCATGACAGTGACGACCACTGAGAACAAACTATGTCTGACGGACATATGATTGCTGCTCAACAGGTTATGGGCCCCGGTAAGCCCGTCATTGTTGCCAACGATGACAAAACATGTCTCAAGGACATGATCAACAACGACGAAAAATTTTCATATTTTTCATTAAAAACTTTATGAACACAAAGACGCTAACATAATATGTTTCATAGATAAGAATATCATATACTATGTCGTCCTCCAAGACCTCCACTGGCATTGATTCTATTAATGTTTCACCGGCATCAACTATTGTGTCTGGCAGAAAGGATGAAGTCCTACCTTCTTCACATAGGATCATGGTCTATCATCAATCTATCATTTCCTAAACCATCCCCTCCCGCCGATTCAACTGGCGCTGCAGCAGCAACAGAATACAGAAAAGAACTCCATGAATGGCAAAAATTTAATGATTCCGGTCAGGAGCTTTACGTCTCAAAGTCTCTGATTCCATCAGGTGACATATAGCTTCCGACGATCAATTACTTTCGGCATGGAACACGTTGGCTACTAGCTATAAAAAAGACTACACAGCGCTCATATTTGACCGTTTTCAGAAAACGGTTAAATTCCAACTCTCAGGGAAAGATCCTGTACCTGAGATCGAAAGACTTGGATCATATTTCGCACAGCTCACAGAGGACAAAGTCGAGATCCCTGATTTCATGCAGGCCCTTATTCTTGCAGCTGCTCTTCCCAAAGAATGGACTGCCGTTTCTACAGCCATGTTCCAGTTATACGGAACAGATAAATTCACCTTCGAGGCTTCTCCGATTCCATCATTGGAGAATACCGTAGGAGTTATGCCATGAAACAACAATACAATTCTAGGGACAAAGCAAATAAAATCAGCGGAGTAAAGAGGAAGGAAAAAGATGTGACATGGAACCATCAGAAAAGGATGACGAAAATCAGCATCAGGGTTCTGACGAATCCAAAGATCAAAGACCTCGCCCTCGCAAGGGTTTCAGAGGCAAGGGAAAGAAACGCGCCCAAGAAGCAGACGTTCCTCCTGAGTCTGATCAGGAGCATAACGCCATCGAGATCATATCTCCGGCTCTTTCAATTGCGGCACGAAACGTACAAAACCGCATGCTCCCACCAGCTGCCCGATTCACGGGTCAGTCACAAACCCGAAAGGGTGTATGGACAAGTCTAATAAGACCAGATCGCTTGCAGAACGCATTGGTGCTATACCCACGACGGAAACTTTAAAAATACTAGATACCGTCACAAAAGATGAAATATCTTTTGAACCGCCTCACAAACGAAAAAGATCTGAGATTAGATCTTGACTACTCAACTGTGGGAAATCCACAAGACGTTTTGGAAGAAACATTGTTTGAGGATGGTGACAAAGATTATGACATCCCAATGGATCCGCTCTTGATGACGATGCTGTAAGCCTCAGTGACGAGTTAAGTCATTCATTTGTCAATAGAGAAACTACTAAATGCTTTTCACAGCGACATGGTAGTGTAAATGTATATAATGAAAATATACATTATTTTTCTCATTGCAATAATTGTGTGAAATGTAAAGAAAATGAGTCGTCATGGATTCTTGACTCAGGAGCATCATTGCATTTTACACATAATCAAAATGACTTCTTATATTATCGACAATTAATCGATAAAAGGTTTGTACAAACCGCTGCTAAAGGAAAAACTTTACAGATACTAGGCGTAGGAGCCGTTATGATCAAAATAACTGTTAATGGAAAAGCAGATATAAAATTGATCAGGCCAGTCTTTATATTCCCGACATGGATACGAGATTACTCTCCATGGGAACTTTCCTAAATCAAGGGTATTCCCTTTCAGGAAATAAAGATCATATCAATCTTATTAAAGAATCATCAATTATAAGATTCTCACCACATGAAAAAGGACAAACCATATATTGGTTAGATTCCAAAATTCATAATGAATCAATAAATGTTGTGACACGAAAACCTGATTTTCATATATGGCATAAATGATTGGGACATCCACAAGATGAAGTAATCTGAAAAGGAAAAATTCATTTAGACGGATTCCCAAATATTCCAGTTCCAAAACAAACAAATATGTTCAGGATGCGCAAAAGGAAAAATGCGAAGTAAATCATTTCCAGAATCACAAAGTAGAGCATCGTCTCCTTTTGATTTAATACATTCAGATCTCAAAGAAATCTCAATGATATCATATCACAAATATAAATATTTCGTGACATTTATTGATGATTTCTCTGGACATTTATGGATTGGTTTATTAAAAAAGAAATCCGATACGGAATCTTCGCTAAAGCAATTTGTTGCATTAATAAAAAACAAATATGGAATATTGCCAAAGAAATGGCGGTTTGACGGAGGAAGTGAATTCACTAAAAGTGAAAAATATCTCAAAGATCTCGTATTGAGATCCAGAAATCACTTCCATATACGTCACAACAAAATGGCAGAGCTGAACGAATGAATCGAACTATTTGGGAAAAGTCACAATCCCTCAGATTCAATGCCTGCTTACCACAATCATGGTGGGAATTTGCGCTTGAACACACAGTATACCTATATAATAGGACTCCCATAGCTCGTAATAAATGGCAGACACCATATTTTCTTATTGAAAAGAAAAAACCAAATGTATCGGATTTACGAGTATTTGGATGCCAAGCTTATGTATATATCCCTGCTGAACGCAGACAAAACAAGCTTGAAGCCAGATCTAAGATGATGATCTTTCTGGGATATAAAAATGGAATGAAAGGATATAAATTTATGAATCCTGAAAATAATACCATTTTTATGGGAACAACCGGAGTTTTTGACGAAACAAAATTTCCAAAATGTCGAAACTCTGATCTAATTCCCACATTCCTCAATCCAGAGGAAGAGTTTGAGGATCTCATGCCAGAAATACCTCATGAATCATCTAACAAACACAATACATCAGATGAAGAAGATTCATCAAAGTCAGAGAGTGATAGTAACTCGTCTGATGAATCTAGTATATCTCCCAAAGGAAAGGGATCTGATAGTTCAGATGACAATTCAGGAAGTGATGATTCAGATAATTCAGGAAGTGATTCCGGAAGTGACGATTCAGATGATCAAAGAGAAATTGAAGAAGATCTATTTGCTCCTTCAAGACCCTCATCTCCAGGTCCATCGAGACCAACTAGAAATAGACGACCAGTCAATTGACCAGATAACGTCTATGGAGATAAAGATCCAGTTGAAATCGAAAAAATTGATAGAAGAACGAAATTAAATCGTTTCACAATTAATGAATTGTTATCATATGCAATTCCTATCAACAAAACAGCAAATACAGCTGTACCTGAACATCACCACAAAATATTTCGCTTACCAATCAGCAAACAAAAAGATTGGATAAACACCGAAAAGAAAGAATGGGATTTATACGAGTACATTCGGATGCGGGTGTGTTTGTTTTTAAACAAGGATCCAACATTGTCATAGCAATAATCTATGTTGATGACTCAATGTTCTTAGGATCTAACAAAATCATAACATTGTGTAAAAAGCAAGAATTTATGAATAGATGGGAATCTAGAGACTTAGGAGATCTCATCGATGGTCAAACAAAAAACTTTTTATCATTCCAAATAAAGAAACAAGGAGATAAAATCACCATCGATCAAAAACCCTATTTGCATAAAGTAATCCAGAGATTAGGAATGAGTGATGCTACGCATACAAACACTCCGCTTCCAACTGGATATGAACCAATGACAAATGATCAACCACTAGATCATAAGATTAGATCACAATATCAATCAGTTATTGGATCATTACTATACTTAATGATTGGAACAAGACCAGATATATGTTTTGCTGTGATAAAAATGTCTCAATTCTCAGCAAATCCATCATCAGATCATTTAAAACATGCAATAGGAATGGCTAGATATCTAGCAAAAACTGCAGATCTCTTCATTAAATATGATGGATCATTAAAATCCGGCCTAATGAGCTATACTGACTCAGATTGGGCTTCAGATAAAAATGATCGACATTCTACATCAGGATTCTTTACTCTTTTATCAGGAGGAGTAGTATCTTGGACGTCAAGGAAACAGAAAACAGTGGCACTATCATCAACAGAGGCTGAATATATGGCCTTATCTGACTGTGCTAGAGAAAATAAATGGATTAGATCAATACTAAGTGAAATCCATTTTCCTATAACAATTGCGCCTATCTATGGCGATAATATGGGATCTCTATTTATTGCAAATAACCCTGTTACTGAAAAACGTTCAAAACATATTGATATTAAATATCATTTTATACGAAAACTCATAAAAAAGAAAGAGATAGAATTACGATTCATTCCAGGATCTGAAAATCCTGCTGATATTCTGACTAAAAATCTTGGTCGAATATTATTCGAAAAATTCACACCAATGTTAGGTTTATCAGAATCATTAAATTGATTACTGATGGCCCTGGAGTAGGGCCTTAAACTGCTTCATTTTACTGTGATAAGAGACCAGCATATCACTGTAGAGATTACTCCAGCTGATTAAAGAACGTTGAACAACTTTATCATTATGGGCAAAATAGGAAACCCCGCAGTAAAAACAACAACCTATTCTGACAATTGGAGGACACTCCAACGTCGGACACGAATGCGAACGGTCATCTCACTGCCACTTTGAGGAATCCCCACCTCCACCACCTAAAAAACCCCAGCCGCGAATTACATATACCCCGGCTGTTGCCATATGGATGGACCAAGCCCTTCAAGGACAAGATCCTTGGAAATTTCCTCCCAAAGCCTTTTGGGCTTGGCAATTGAAGGAAAGATGGAGATGTGAGGGAATCTCCAGCCATATTTCTTTTGAAGATTTTTGAAAGAATATACGCACCTCTTCTTGCAGGCCTGTGAGAAGATCTTTACTAATCAGTACATGACTGTACAGATTATGGGGGGGTGTTGAATGATCTTCACCCCAAATACCCCTAAGTATAGCCTTCAACAACGGCTATCACCGGTTTGACCCTTAGAGGGTATTTCTTTTTTCTTTTATTTCTTTTATTTACGTATATTAGATACAAGTCTTTTACACAAATATGTACATACACTAAAAAGTGTATATAAGACCAGTAGATATCCAATATACATCTAGTTGCTCTTTCTTGCCTACCAGCATGTGAGTATCTCCTCTCTATGAGAGTAAAAGACCTGGAGAGGTCTCTGGTCACTGTCTATGACAGTGATACAATACTCAAAACACCTGGAGAGGTCTCTGGTCACTGTCTATGACAGTGATACAATACTCAAAACACCTGGAGAGGTGTCTGGTCACTGTCAATGACAGTGATACAATACTCTTGTCATCACGCTATGTCTGACGGACATATGAGCTCATCGTTCATGACAGTGACGACCACTGAGACAAACTATGTCTGATGGACATATGATTGCTGCTCAACAATGATAACATCGTCCGGAGTGTCATCATCTTTCATATGATCAGGTCGGCGGGATAACGCATCCGCTTCAAACATCTTTGTTCCAGGTACATGCTCGATTTTCAAATCGAATTCCGATAGCATCATAGACCATTGAGCCTGTTGAGGTGTTAATTGCTGTGGAGCTCTATAGAATGAAAGGTTTTTGTGATTGCAATGGACTATAATGGGGTGCAGCAATCCATGCAGCAAATGTCACCATGCCTGTTCCTTTAATGATAGCCAACAGTTCTCAGTCATAGATCTGATAATTCTGTTCCGTTGTGGTTAAGGCGTGTGATATAGAACCACAAGGATGGAGGGATCCAGAGGCATCAGCTTGTTTCAACACTGCTCCAGTGGCTTTATTGGAGGCATCCATTTGTAGGATAAATGAATGGTCTTGTGGGGTCTGGCATGCGTAGGACTGACATAGACAAAAACTTGCATTTTAATTCATCAAAAGCTGTCTGACAATCAGGTGTCCAATTGAAGGTTAAACCTTTCTTTGTTAAGTCTGTCAATGGTTTTGCTATAGCAGCAAAGTTGCTGATGAATCATCTATAGAAATTTCCGAATCCAAGGAAAGATCTAACTTGTTTGACCATTGTGGGGATTGGCCAATCTCTGATACCAGCAAGTTTTACAGGATCCATCTGAATATGACCAGGTGTAATGACATGCCCAGGAATTTGACTTCTTGAATGCAAAATTTGCATTTTTCTAGCTTCAAAAATAGGTCTTTTTCCTGTAAGTGCTATATGGATGATATTCTGATTTGTGGGAAAACGAAAGAGGAAATACAGAAACAAACTGAACAAGTCTTGAAGATAATGAGCCATCCTTCATTAATCATATCCTGGAAGTATTCATTCATCATGGTCTGGAACGTTGAGGGCGAATTGCAAAGGCCGAAGAACATTACTGTTGGTTCATATAATCCATGATTTGTAATGAAGGCAGCTTTCCATTCATCACCTTTTTTAATTTGAACATTGTTATATCCCCGACACAAATCAAGTTTAGTGAAATAATTTGCACTTTCTAATTTCGTCATTAGGTCTGAGACTAGGGGTAAACGATAGGCATTTTTGATTGTCCATTCGTTAAGGTAACAATAATCCTGGCAGGGTCTAAGAGCACTGCTTTCTTTCTTTGAAATGAAGAAGAATGGTGACGCTTGTGGTGATTTGGATGGTCAAATATATCCTTTGTCCAATTGTTCTTTAATCCATTTGTTGAGCGTTGGCTGCTCTTTTGGTGGTAGCAGATAGGTTTTGCTGACTTTTGGTGTGGATCCGGTTTTGGGTTCAGTTGTGTGGTCCCGTGGACGTGGTAATGGGAAGTGCTCCAGTGCTTTTTTCTCAAAGGTAGACTGCCAGGAAATGTATTCGGATGGTAAGACAGTTGGCATTTTGTCATGTTTTGCTTGGTGTTCAAATGCCTGTGACACAGATGTTTTTACTCTTATCCAATATTTGTCTTCTCCCCATTGTTGAGTATCTAGCACCATGCGCCAAATAGGTTTGTCATCCTCTAAATCGTCGTCTATTTGGAGGGTTTTCTTTTGCCAATCAATAGTCGGGTTATGCTTTTCCAGCCATGGTATTCCGAAGATGATTTCTTGATCCCCTAAGTTCGTGATCCATAACCAATTATCATATGGTTTTCCATTGATAGAATAGGTAAGATGAGTTTGATGCGTGATCATGCCATTTTGGTTAATAGTTCCGTCAGCGTTTTTGACTTTAATCAGTTGTTTTAATTCTTCTTTTGGCCAATCTTTTGATATGCATTTGTCAATGAAGTTTCCTTCTGCTCCACAATCAATGAGGGCAGATATTTCAGTGGGTTTATCGTTCGTTTGCACAGTGATAGAAATCTGTTTTGCATTATTGGATTGTACAATTACAGAATCGAGTGCTAACTTTTCAACTTTATGGGAGGTGTCAACCGCTTTCTGGCATCTCCTTCTTAAAAACCCTCTGTTTCAAGTTCCTGGAGGGTATTCTCGTGCTCCTTGTCTGGGAGTGCTTTCAATAGTGCCCTAATGTGTTGGGCAGCTGATTCCTCTGAGGATGTTTCCTCTATAGCTCTAATGGTGCAATTCTGTGGAGGGGATGGCTTGTTGGGCGTCGTTTGGGCGTTCCCTTTGTTTGGGCAATCCCTGGATATGTGTCCCTGAGTTCTGCATCAGAAACACCTGCCAGTTTTCCGATATTCCTCCTTTTGGGCATCTGAAAGGTGTGCAGTGGTTACAGCATTGATTCCTTTTGGTCCTGATGCCAAGTTCCTCAAGTTTCAGTCAAATTTGAAACGTCTCTCCGTGTTTCCTGACACAGAGGACCAGTTCATCAGTTTCAGGGTTTCCCAAGTGTTGTGTAATCGCTCCGCAGCATCATAGGCTGTTTCCATGTTGATGACTGCGGAGTTTTCGATGATTTTTGCTGTGACTGATGCTGGGAGCCCTTTGCAGAAATAGATTTGCTGTGCCATGAACCCTGTGATTCCAGTGGACTGGATAAGTGATCGGAATTTCTGAATGTAAGTGGGGATATCAATATCTCCACCCACTTTGACTTTATCTAGATCATTCAGGGTCCTAGCTGCAGTGTCTGACTCTCCCCAATCGGTTAATAATCGCTTTTTGAAGCCGTTGTAGTTATCCCAAGAGAGCATTGTTCCTCCTTCCTTTTTCTTTCCTTTGTCTGCTATTGCTTCGTCCAATTCTTCTCGGATATTGGATTTCCAATCGTCTAATTCCTCTCCTAAGTGTAGGAAGATGTATTTGATCTTCTTCTTGGCAGTGGTAAATTGTTCCTCATCTAGATTGAAGGTGTCGTCCAATGCATAGATGAAATGTTTCGCTTTGGACCATTGTCCTTTGAATTTCTCAATGGAGATTCCCTTTATTCCTTTCGGAGATGTTTCTTTTTCATCTGCCATGTTTTTCTTTGTTTCAGTTTCAGGTTCCTGTTTTGGTTCTGTTGCTTGTTTTGAGCTTTCTCCTTGTTTCAGTTCGTTATCAAAGTCTAGATCCAGTTCAATCTGCTGCTGTTCCTTGTATTCATTCCACTTGGTGAGAGTAGATTCCTTGAGTGCAGAGAAGACTCCATCGGTTAGATCCTCAGTATCTCAAAATTTGTGCCACCAAGTGAGCTCTGGTTCTTTGTTTGGTGGGAAGAATAATTGTCTCTGAATCGTTTTCTTTGTTATGCCAAATAATCCAAGTTTCTGCTGGTAGTTCTTTGTCAGGGTCTCCTTCTCTGTATTCTCCTTTGAAAAGACTTTCTGGGACTCGCTGGTTCTTTTTCTTAGTGGTTGAAACGTAATACCACCCTTCGTCCAAGGTAGTACTTCTGCCTGTAACAAACAGAGTTGTTCAGTGGTCTGATCTGGGAGGTTTGGGTCTCAATGATGTCTGGCTAGTGACAAAGCACTGAGTGGTTCCTGAGTTCCAACTTGTGTTACAGACGATGCCCTCGTCATGGTTTGTTCTAAGTCAACAGCAACAAGCAGAGTCTCGGTCTGCTCCCAATCACTGGACAAAGATTCTAGATGCTAAGTCAAACGATGACAAAGGTCTTGAGGACAATGAAGAAGAAGAGCATCAAGATCAAGCGAGGTTGAGAGCAAAACTTGTCTAAGTTGGAACTGAGGTTACTCTATGGTACATGGGTCTTATATACGTTTAGGGAACAAAGGAAGCCATAAAAAGGAATAAAACTGTAGTTATCTGAGAAAGGAAATATGAAGGTAACTACGAAAGGAGATAGTGTCCAAGCTGTACAATGCACAGTAAAGATGGATATGAAATGGTTCACCGAAACATGGAGACAAAACAAAAAGAGAACTGTAACACTGGGGAACATTGTCACATGGCTCAAATCTCAGTCATTTCATCATCTTGTCTCAGCAGACCATTTCATACTCATCATTACTGTGCACTGTACAGCCTTGGACACTATCTCCTTTCATAGCTACTTTCAAATTTCCTTTCTTAGGTAGCTACAGCCTTGTTCCTTTCATGGTCTCCTTTGTTCTCCAAATGTATATAAAGCCCCATGTATCATAGAGCAGCCTCAGTTCCAACTTAGACAAGTTTTGCTCTCAACTTTGATTGATATCAACATTCTTCTTCCTCATCATTCTCAAGACCTTTGTCATTGTTTGACTTAGCATCTAGACTCTTTGTCCAGTGGCTGGGAGCAGACTGAGACTCTGCTTGTCACTGTTGACTTAGAACGAACCACAATGAGGGCATTGTCCGTAACAATACCCGCACTCAAACTATCCCCATTTTAAGAATGTGTAGCTTTGACAAAGTATTAGGTTCAAACTCCATCCTGTTCTGGGGTGGCAGAACATGCTGTCAGCATAGGAGAATCCCTGTGCAACAGTGGCTGAAGCCTAAGGGCCTGTTTAGAACCCCCATCAGAAGCGATTAGACGAGTCACTTGCAGCTTATGTCATCAGCTGCCGTGTGAGGGAACACTGGCTGCTTGTCAGAGATTGAACTAAACCTTGGCTTGACTGTCAACATGGCAGCTCAAGATGCCCACAATCAGCAAACTGTCCTCCGTCGTCTTCATCACATTGCAATCCTCCACTCCCTTACTTACATTTTTCATTTTCTTCACCACATTTCCATGGCTCCAAAGCCTGAGCCAAAGAAAGCCATTTGGAATGATCAGGAGACAGAAAACTTGATATCTTTTCTTTGGGCTGAGGCTGAGAGAACAGGAAACACTAGCTTTGCGAACTTGACATTTTCCACCGCAGCAGACCATATTAAGGATCTACAAATGGCAGGTGTCTCTAAGACTGCCAAACATTGCAAGGGAAAGTGGAAGACCGTGAGTTTTGTTATCAATATTCTTGATCATATCTGATCTCAGACTAGTTAAAGCTTCAGTTTGCCACAGCAGACAGGCTTGCTTCAAGCTCAGGTGCTGGCATGAGCTATCATCCAACAACAGGTGTCGGTGCAACTTACGGTATCAGAAAAAATTGTTATTGATGAGTTTGCGGCCAAAAATTCAGTATGTCTATTTCTCTCAATTTTAGTTCTCATCTAATAATTATCAGAACTTTCAGCCTGCTGGTTTCCCTTTCTACAAAAAATGGCTTTTGTGACTCCTTCAATGGCTTGTGGTCATGCAGCTTTTCAAGGCACAACATTGTTTGACGCAAATCCTATGCTTGACAATGAGGAAGATTTACCAAGTATGGCCTTTGTTCCAGATGTTCATATTGATATTGATTAATATTAGGTGCACTCCCCATGCTGACGACCATACCTTTTGATCCCAGCCACTACTTTGATCAAGGCATTCATTGGCCACCATCTCAAAAGGATTTCTCAGCTCCTGCCTTGTCATCATCATTTTCCCAGTCAACGTCAATTGCCCTGCCATCTCAAGGGGATTTCTCTGCTCCTGCCTTGTCATCATTGTTTTCCCGGTCAACATTGATTGCCCTGCCATCATTTTCTCAGCCACCAGCATCACAATCACCTTTCACTCAGCCATCAGCATTTCCACCAGTTTCCCAGCTATCACCACTTTCTCCACCACTATCAACTAGTTCTGGCCAATCCATGAGCAGTGGAAAAAAGCGGAAATCAGACTATAGCAGCACTGACCACTTGTCAAAGCATGTTGACCACCCATCAAAATGTTCCAACCATACCTCAACAGCCAAGGAAAACTTAATTCTTTTAAACAGTGTTCAAGGCTCGCTCAACCTTGTCATTGACACTCTTCATACGGTTGGTACCAACACACCAGAATCAAATATTGATAATGCAATCAAGATTGCTCAGACAGAGACTCACAGCTTGGAGGAGGTTGACAAAATTCTCATAGGTTCCTTCTTTGGTACATATCCTAACAAAGCCACAGCGTTTTGTGGATATGAACCTGGAATCAGTCAGGATACATTTATCATGGTTGAACTAGCACAATTCAAAGCAGCAAATTCCGATCTCGTTGCTCTGGTTGAACAGAAACTCGCTCAGCAGCAGATACGTAGTACATAATGTGTTTCATATTGTTGTATGTATATCTAGTCCTCGTTGTCACTGCCATTGTTGTTATCATTGTCGTTGTTGTCACTTGAATATCCAAATATACCAGCTTCCATCCTCTGGTGCAAATTTTCTTGGTATTGCCTCCACATGTCATCTGCAATTTTATCTCGTCGTCTGGTAGCATCTGAGCCATCATGCTCATCTACAGCTCCTGTTCCTCCTGGTATTAATGAGTCATCACCTGCATAAAATCCTCCAGGTGCATGCTCATGATCATCATTGTCAGCAAGATCAAACTTCTCCTGTGGATTATGAATCTGAATGAAATTGTAGAGTGCAACCAATGCAGCTGGGATGTGTGATTGAATCTCAACATTGTATTCAGGTGCAAGAAGTAGAATTTGAAAGCGCCATTTAAGGACACCAAAAATATGTTCAATGACATTGTGAGCCTGTGCATGCTGGAGATTGAAAAGTTCATATTTGTCTTTGGGTCTAGTTTGACTAATAAACATGGAGTCAAAAAACAATAAGTTGGATTTACCGCATTGCAAGCCTTCCCCACTCAGCATGATATTGCACACCACAATATGGAACAAGAAGCTGATCACAGTGTGGAAAACCAGCATCAGCAAGGTAATACCATCCCTCTGGAATTATCAAGTCTGAGTTAATGGCATCATGGTAAACTCGTGCATCAGCTGCAGATCCCTCCCATCCTGTCAGTGCATAAGTGAAAAAAAAATCAAAGCTGCAGCAGAAAAGGCAGTTCTGTGATAGAAATCCCTTCTGGTTTCGATATTGTTATGAGCTCACGCCCCTAAGCACAACCCTACAATCCCCCCTAAGGAGGCCCACAGGCCTTGTCGCTGGCCAAAGGATAGAAAGGAGACGGAACGCAGATAGATTGGGGTAGAGAGAAACTATCTGAAGTCTGGGGAGACTCCAGCTACAATGTACCTACTTATATACTACTCTATGAGGACCCCTTGCGACTCCCAGACCCACCGGCACTCCCTCAGCCTGACTCACTCCTATTGTTCTTGGTGAGCATGTGCTTGGTCGCTGCCGCAGTTGCTGCGCACATGAGCGCATATGGGCGCGGCCGCTCTGACTCCACTCATAGACCTCTTCTGGACTGCTCTAGACCCTGACCATAAGGAGCAATGCCTTGAGGCATTGTGCGTTCCCATCGCGATCCTTTATAGACATGCGCGCTGTCTTGCACCTTCGTCTGATGCGTGATGGCTTGATGCGCTGATCCTCCTGATGCACTGATGCCGAGTGTGATGCCATCAAGGTGGCGATCCACCTTCCTAGTCCGGCTGTCCTTCCGTATATAGTATTGGATGGTTTCTCCAACCATCGTCTTGCCCTCTGGTGAGCGCTCCCATGCGCTGACTCAACCGTTGGTGTCCCATAGTGTCCCGTAAGGCCCCAGGCCTGTTATAATGTGTATACAAGTCATCCCAGATGACTGTAAGGCAAAACCAAATTTGAGGGCTAGGATTGCGATCCTAACAGATATGCTGTCTGAGAAAATACTGGAGGTGCAAAATGAATATGACTGCCATCAGAGCATGTTGGAAAAATGGATAGAGCTTTGGCTCATGGTGTAAGGGGTGTGTTGAATTATCATAGGATGTTGGTTGGCAGACATGCTTTGTATAAAATGGTTGGGATGAGAAAATCTTGACCATATGTTTGAAGTATCTGATGAAATATGCACAAGAGTCAATGACAATTTAATGAACAAATAATGAACTTGCTTTGAAATGGTTGCATTTGATTGCTGAAATCTCTCACCAACATGTCAGGTAGTCAAGCCAGTCACACATGTATAGAGGAAAATTGCAAGCTGTTCCTCCAATGAGACATACTTTGACTGTGTGTAACCCATGGTATGGAGTTCATGGACTAAATGCTCAAAGGCATGCTTGGTGAGCCCCAACTCAGATTGAATACGCTTTGGGTGACTATTCAGCAGTTCCTGAACCCAACCTTCCCCTGAAAGAATTGAGGTATGATATGGCTGCTTGATATAGATGGCTTGGATGGTCTGCAAAATGGTAGGGATAACAATGGTGACAATGAGGGAAAGAAGGTGGACAATGTGTTGGTGAACTCTGGTGGTACTGATAGATGGCATTATTGTAATCACTGTGGATGCAGAGATCAAGATTAGTTTATCATAGTCAGAACACAGGAGTGTAGAGGGAAGACTCACATGTGTGATGCTTGAGAGTTAGTGGAGCAGGGCTCAACAAGTGAAGCAGTGGATACCTGGGATACCTAGTACATGTTCTGCTACTAGTACTTTTATACATGTAAACCATCTACACTAGGTAACACAGAGTAACTGTGAATAATATAATTTGTATGGTATCAAAGTAATCTAGAGTAAGCTCAAACTTGTTAGTAAGGCCATTTATATTAGTGGAGATGAGTGATGATGAATCATGTCACAGAGGAGTGACAAGTGACTAGTTCAATCTCCGACAAGCAGCCGGCATGGCAGCTGATGACATAAGCTGCAAGCTCGCTTCTGATAAACAGGCCCTCAGTGATTAGGTTGCGGGAATGTTGGCTGACAAAGAAGTCACGAGACCGTGGATTCAGGTCAAATGTAGCATGATCTGTTGTTGCCTCGTAAAACCCTCCACCCAAAGGTTGCGGGAACTTCTGGACGTTTTTTCTCATTGTCAGTATCACACCACTCCAGGCGCTCACGGAATTACATCTGAGGCTGCCGTGATACAACGATTCAGGAATGCTCAGTGATGCGATAGGGAAAGAATGAGATGAATAGCAGCGCTTCAGAACAGAATGCAAAGCCATGGGTGGTCGATCGGACTAGGCGATGACGTGATGATTTCGTGATGGCACGGCTCGCCGTCTTCCCGCAACGATCCAATAGTGAGCAGGCGAAGTGTTTATGCGCTTCCCAGAACTAAGTGATATTTTTGTATCATGTTTCAGGTGCCACAGCATATGATTCCCCTAAAAACGTGCTTGGCCTCCCAGGACTTCAGCCTTACCCCGTATATTCATCTCCATTTTCAGGTTTCATTTGATTACTCGGTCTATCGCTCTCTGATCACCCACTTGAACTTTGGAGTGGCAGTTTGCGATCATGGAAGGCGACCGCACAAGCTCATCACACGCCATCGACCTGCTATGCTGTGGCTGATCTACGTGCGGAGCGGATTCATTTACGCATTTTTAGCGCCACCTAACACCTCTTGGCATGACATGGTTAATTTAACGACACTGCATACCTCGTTGCCATGACATCCCCAGTGGCTAACTTCGATAATTTTATAGACGTATCAACGGCTGCTGGATAATTACGGTCACATTATTAGAATCGGTGGTCGATCTCAGCCTATTCCTGGACGCCACAATTGGCAGAGACGGCATCCACGAGTTAAGTCTGTCAAGGTCTTCGTCAGTTTAAGCACACTTTGTCATGTCGACTCACTAAGGTTAGCAACCTCTGCTTTTTACAGTGGCTTTCGTGTCGTTTACGTGCATCGTCCCTTGTAAACCTCGTGAGGCATTTGGAACAGGGGTACTTCTTCGAATGTCTCAAACTATCGCAGTGTCGCTTCATTCTACCTATTTGTTTTGCTTTGTAGCCACAGCTACATACATGCCATGGAACTCCGTCTAGGACCACTCTCGAGAAAGGTGGAGAGTTGGCACCGTTCATGCTAGCGATTTTCCTACGTCAAAATTGCGAGGCCTAACTCAGCAAGAGAGACATACGATTTTTTGACCAGGCTTTTGTCGCCAAATGACATGGGCGGCATTGGCGTGGTACCATGTTTGAACTATCGTGCATCATCTGTGCTATAGGCTGGGAACAGATGCAGGTCGACATGGTCGAGGTTGTCTGCACATTGTAACTCAACGCTTCCTGAAAACCACTGATCTCTTGCCCGATGACAGCGTCGGACTGCAATGAAAATTCATCATGTCAGGCGAGGCTAACGATCATACAGGAACCGGGCTCACTGCATAGTATAACGGACGTGGGGTATTCTGGCACCAACCCGATCAACATATCCATACGCCAGTATTTTCATGAACGGATGCTTCTCCATGCGTTCCAAGTTGTGGGTGGTGAGTGTCAGTTGGATTCCAACCGATGGCTTGGCCCAGGGGAAGTCATTGCGGTGAATGATGCGAAGTCTCTAATGTCAGCGATAACCCTCGCGTCGGAACTATTCGCGAGGCTCGCTTCTGCAGGGACAAATGGTCCTTGGACACGGCTCACGTCGTCGAACGATCTTTGCTGCAATGATATAGATGGAGATGTATACAAGTTGGCGATTGGGAAAGTGTTGTATGTCGCCCATGTTATACTTTGGTCAGGAATTGTTGGGGTGGGTGGCCAGTCTCGTAAGTGGGAGACAAATTTTCCTTGCTCAGTGACAGAATTTGTCTGCGAACGCAATTAATTGCAGTCAAGGTTGGTGTCCAACATTTACCAATAAGTTGCCACCCCGATCGACGGTCCGGACGTTATATACATGAGTAGGTGTTCCATCATGCACACAAGCTGGGGGTACGATTCCTGTTGTTCGAGGTGAGTGTTGCAACCTAGATCGAGATAAAAGTCAACATTGTTGCTCACCATAGGACTTGAGCAAGAAGGGATACTGCAGGATAAGTTTTATAATGACCGGAAGTATTGGTATGCTTTGGCCATTGTATTGTCAGCAAGCTCCACGTCTTACTCCAAAACAAAGCTTATCTGCGCCAAGAGTGTCAAAGCAATGCCTCGTATGGTCAAAAAATAAACCAGGTGGAATACTTTAGCAGAGCCACACCGTGCTGTGAAGTACGAAACTCAGTGGCTATCTCTCTAGATTTCGCTTCGGATCATGCGGTTAGAGCCACTTAACCACGAGTGATATTTTTAGCTATCCATCCGTTCACTGAATGCAGTGGGGCGAAGGTGTTGAATATCGTTTAGAAAAGGTATGACAGCAAGTGACATTTAAAACTTGGCGGCCTCAAGTGAAGCGTTAACGACCATGCTAGTTGGGATGATAATTACGTCGTTATGAACCACCCAAGCCGTACACAGACGCCTTGTACATGAAGGGGATCAAACTGCCTTTGTCAATTTCTGATATGAGTCGTGCAAGACGACTGCGCGCTCACTAGATTGGGAAACACGTTCCAGGATTCAGTCGTTATGTTATTCTCAGTTTGTATTTTTAGTTTGAATTAAGGTTAGAGTTTTTAGCGATGTAATGCACCACTCTTTTGTGATTGCAAATTTGAATTTGAATGCCTTATTGTCTTTCGTTGGGTTCAGGCACCACAATGGCTCTCGTCATGACTCCGAAAAGAGGTAGCGATGGCTGAACACGTTTTTCTCATCGCAAATATGGCCTACTACTCGGTAGCATTTTTGAAAAGCAAAGCCAGGCCGTGGCTCTTCAGGCGGCGATTACAGGGACCGCCACCCCTTGCACTGAACACAATCTGGGTAGACGCGCCACAAGAAAGCATGGCATACGTCAATGGCGCGCGGAGGACACCGCTGTTATCGGCCAGTGGCACCGGTAGTAGGCTGCGTCCTCCTTGATTGTCCTGATGAATAATTGACCGTGATAGAGACCCCGATCCCACTCATATGCGACTCAAACACACACGAGCCCACGAAACACGAGAGCGCGTGCTGTCATCTTCCACGTAAATCTCCCGCCTCCCAGTCCTCCGCGCCCCCGCTTCACCAAACCCACTGTTCGCGGTGACTCCGCGGCATCTCCTCAGTCGAGCCATTCCATTTGAAATTGACTCCAGAGTCGTCTGAGTCTGGATTGCCTTGCGCCTGGGTTGATATCGTGGACGGGCATTCTTGGTAGCTGAAGAAAACGGGGGCTCGTCGGTGTCAGAAAGGGATGTGACGGTCGTCATCTGAAACCAGTCCCAGAGTCGAACGGTTTTCTGGCCTAGTATGCCGAGCAACTGAGCCGTATACAGCCGTGGTTGACGGCCTTGGCCTGATCTGAGGTTGTTCGAGAAAGTCGAAGCCGCCTCAGGCCGAGCCGGGCCGGAACAACAATAGTTACTGCAAATCGCTCTACAACGTGTATTTGAAACGTAGGCCCCCGGGGCGATTCTGCCACCCATGCATCAAGCTTCAAGCTCCGATATTTCGACGTCTTTTTGAAAGCGAGCATGTAACAATCGGTCTTATCAGAATTCAAGAAAGACAAGAACTGCTGAAACGTGATGGGTGTTTGGGGTTCTCCTGCGATAGAGTGTACGAGACGACTTTCATATGAGAAACTATCTCTGTATTTACCATTGAAATCGCCACACAGTTTC
>JAEBUS010000078.1:0-132017 GCA_023014475.1 Amanita pallidorosea
GCCGGATGGCATGGCTGTCGCTATGAGAACTAGTGTGTCTGGCGCATGGACTGTGGTGACAGGGTCATTGTTTGATTGATGGACAATGTGTGGTTCAATGGAGGGCATGGCAATGGACATGGGCAGTTGAGTACAATGGCTGTGGCATGGCAATAAGCTGACAAGAACAAGGTGGCATGTTTGTTCGTTGCAAGATGGGTTCAAGCTGGCTGACAATGGATGGCAACGGTCTATGCTTTGATGGGCAGTGTGTATGTGGGTGTCGCTTGGTGAACGGAAGAGGCATGGGCTGGCATGGATGATGGTGGCTGTCATTGGGAAATGGGGCCAAGGCATGTGAACTAGCTGAGAATGGGGCAACAGGTTGATGGTCTGTTGTATAGTTGATGGACGAGCTGATGGTTGGGTGTGACCTAGAATGAGGCTGGGATGGTGGTCCACTGAGGGTGCTGGCGAGTGAAATGGTGGCAGTCAATGGTGGCTGTGGACTGAGCGGTGGTTGTCAAGGATGTGTGGATGTTGTCTCAGTGGGCATGCAGCTGTTGCGTCTGGTATGAACGCATGCAAGGGGTGTTGTTGGGAACAGTTGAACTTGGGCTTCGCGACTAAATCATGTGATGGCGTCTCTGGGTTCTGTTGGACGGTATACGATGTGGACATTAGCGGGTGATGAGTCTTTCGAACATGTCGAGAGCGCATTTGGACTGGTGAGTGGTTCTCGTCTATGGTTGATTGACAACGGATCATACAGAGCACTCGGGTAGCATCTGCATACAAAAGTGGCGGGCTGATGAAGGGGACATGCAATGGTCTCAGCAAGGTCAGGAACAATGGGTGTGGTGGTTTGCATATCATCAATATGTCATTTGGTAATTTAGCACGAGTCAATCTATTTGAGAATACTTATGGTACATGGGGTGATTTCATCAAATCGAGATAGACTTGGGGGTGCTGGCAAAGACCATGTGGGGGCTGGAAGCGAGGGCAGTATGGCTGTAAACGAGGGCACAATAGTTGATGACAGTGGGAGATGGGTATACGTACCATTTGATGGTGGAGGTCCTCGAGGTCAATATTGAATGAAGAGGGAAGTCATGATGGGCTTGGCGTTGGAGACCAAGTAAAGAGGTGCAGTTTGTTGGGTGGCGGATCCTAATCTGCGTTATGATTGTTGGGTGCAGAATGAGGGGGTATGGAGGACAATAGGTCGGCCAAGATAGGACGTGGGGCTGGCGATATGATGAGAAAGCAAGGAGTAAAGCAGAGCATGAGCTCTGCAAGCAAGCACAGATTAGATGCACATAAAAGGTAAGCTGAAACTAGTCCAACTATCTTGGTGCTGGGAAGACAATGCTGATAAAACTTGATTGTAACGGAGCCACGGATGTTGGTGCTAAGTGTTACTGCTGTCAAGGATGAGAAATGTGGTGCAGGATGCTATGTGAAGCGAGACAGGTTTAGCGTGATGTGGAAGAGACTGGACACAGAGGTCACTATCGAAGCGGATTTGGCCAGTGGTAGGTGCACGGAAGGGTTGGGCGAGGATGGATGCTAAACGCAGGGCGTGGCAGATGGCTGGTGTCAACATGTGGGGGTCTCTGGCTTGTCGATACCATAGGAATTGGCTTTGGTGAGGTAGAACAGTCATCTGAGGGGCCTGTGTTGGCAGTGTAAATGGGGTTGCTGTTGTGATGAAGTGCGTCATTGGCAAGCTTGGGCCACGTTAACAAACTGCAAAGAAGAGTATGTGGTGTTACCGCGACGATAGCCCTCGTGTATTTTCCGTTTCTTGTAGGAGTTAAGTCATACAGCGAACGAGCAGAGGTCTCGGTGCCGCTCCCGAGTCAAGATTCATGCTGGACAGAGAGCCTGATCCGACGCTAGTGGCAGTCGTTGTGTGAAGTGTATAGGTGGTGTGTGGGCGGTGGCTTTGCAGTGGCGTGGATACGCGTTGCAGTAGGATGCGATGACTGGGTAAAGTCTAGTGTCTGGGGGCTGCTATGGTGCGGACGATGATCAGAGAGGATTTGGACAGAAGGGATGAAGAGGTAAGAAGCGTCAGTTCATAAAGCCGGCGGTTGTAGGGTGTAAGCCGAGAAACTAGTACGTCGTAATGTTGGAATACCATGTGAGGTTATCTTGCTTCTGTCAGGATTAAGTCATTGAGGTTATAGTATACGGTTTGTGGAGAGAACCAAATGAAGTCGTAAATTGAGGCAGTAAAGTGCTGGATATAGGATTAGTGCTGAAAAGGAATATTGAGACGAGTTGGATTTTGTAACTATATGAAGCGTGGAATATAATGTGAGGCATGAGGCGTGGCCAGATTGATTGATCGGGCTGCTAAGCATGTCGCAGAAGTGGAAGAGAGTTCTCGACTCATATCTGGTTCACTTTGTAGAACAAGCCTGTGAAATTGAGAGCCGAGATTGTAAGAGTAACATTGTGAAAGAGTAAGACGTATGCGGCTCGGAGATAGTGAGGGTTCGAGGGCGGTGACTAAAATCGAGGGGCTCCGAGAACAAGTTGAAGTAGGTGATCAACGGTGGCCGAGGTTTTGTCGCTGACGTTTCGATTGCATGGCGTTGTGGGGGCGAGTACGACCGGGTGAAGGGGGTGATCAGGCGACGGTGATGGCGGTGGTTAGTTGCGGATGTTCATGAAGTTCGGAAGGTTCCGCGGAACGTCGAAGCTCGTCGATAGTTAATAGTAGTAATTGATAAAGACTCTCGAGGGGAGGTCCTGGGCAGTGGCGACGAACGGGCGACGAGGACGACGCAGGCGGTTCAACGTACCATGGCCAATGCGGTGACCAAGAGGGCCAAAAGCGAAGGCGATGAGGTAGGGGACGGTGGTGAAATTGGGACATGATATAACAAATATGTTGGGGAATCCGGTGCAACTCTAACGGCGTCCTTTGTATGTTCAATTAAACAACTGTCGTATCAAATAATTGACAGTCAGGAGTTCTTCTTCCGAAAACTGAATAAGAGGACCTTTGGGCTGGCTCTGAGATGGTGGGAACATATTCAAGTTCTCCATCACGCATTCTTCTGATTCGCTTTAAAACTCAATAGGTAAGGCTGGAAACCTCGTTCCAATGTTCTGAGGTTTATGTTTCCGAAGGTTGGATTGTGGGATGAGCTGAATCTGATTCGGGTGAAATTGGGTATGGTGGGTCGTTTGCATCGTCAAAACGCATCGAGGAAGTCTAGACTTTCAAGCATTGTTGAAGTTGGCGATGCTGGAATCTTTAAAACATCGATAAATTTCAATTTCCTTGCCGGCAACGCTTCAACTCTGATGAAAGCGATTTAGGATAAATTTAATCACTCATCGACGAAGGGCTGCTTGCAAGTATGGGACCACATATATCGTGTGATTTAAAGAGCTGTTAGGCGATGGGCAGAGTAATGGGTGATCTGGCATCCGGTAAGTACGGTAATTCTTCTGGATCAAATGTGAGATCCATATATTTTGGAAAGATAGTGGAGACGAGCGTATGAATGGGAATTCCACCATGTCCTTGTGGGTGCTTAAATGTCCGGCGGTTAGTCTTGAGACTGCTGTGATGCGATCTGACGAGCTGCCTGAGTTCTGATAATTTAAATTAATCCGAGAGAGACCTATGGAGAATTGGAGGGCGATATAAGATAGTTATGATCGTCTTCGATATTTACATAAAGTTTGGGGGAATAGTGTCCTTGGGGTTGAAACATATTTCTTTCGTATAATCGGATGTTGTGTTAAGAGATTCGGCGGTTACAGTACGGACATGTGTTTTAACAGCTGTCTTCTCTGTTTATATGCTTGGCAGAATATCGCAGCATTCGCTAAATTGCGTTGCAGAGTTCCCAGGAGTTGTCATTCGGGACTGTTAGTTCTTCCATCTTACCAAATACTGATATCCTGCTCCAGCCCGTTTGTCTGTGTGCAAGAAACGCGTTCGACTTCAAACTCTCTTGGTCCGTTACAGAGAATCAGTGAGGGCTGTGTAATTTGAGTCCAATCGCGTTTCGTTCCCTATATGGCATAAGGAGTGACGTGTGGAAGACTGGTGAAATTGCGCCATTAGTTTTGGTTAATTTGAGTTTATACGTTATGGTGCCCAAAACTGTGTTCAATGGGGAAGGGGTCATTCTCGTTTTGGCGCTAACTTCTGGACTGGTATGGAGATATTAAGGTTTCTGTTGTTTGAGCCAACGACTTGTCTTCCAATTTCGAATTTGACTGACTTGTCTCTGTTTCGTCTAGCCACATTTTTACAAGATTTCATGCGCAGCACAGGGCCTCTTCCCTAGCCTTTGTAATAAACTGCAGCCGTTCTCTCTGCTGCTGGTGTCGTCATTTTCGACGCGCGTAGGTAGTCGCAATCAGGGTTTGTTCTCGCATACATAAGTTGGAAAGCGTGGATGCTTTAACTGAATCGTGATGGCAGTTATTATTGGGCAAAATTCGGCGATTGGTAATAGTTTGTTTCCAAGTGTAGCGCTTCATTTGCCACAGAATATTCGAGAATAACTTCTAATTCTTGGATTAATCGTTCCGTTTCTCCATCCGGTTTGCGGATTGTATTTAAGCGGTGCTACATTCCAATGGATTGATTTCTAATGTTTTTCCTGATTTCTTGGAGACCTTTGGCTGAGAATTGCGGTCATCTCGCATCTGAAATAAGTACGTTGGTGACCAAAGCGCTTGAATATTTCGAATGTAGGGTCTGCCGTTCCTAATCGCGTCGATGGTTTTCTTGCAAGGAGTAAGAATTACCCCCTTCGTAAGACCATGGTGCCACCGTGACCAAAAATCGAGTCAAATCCGTCAGAAATGGGAAGATCGGTTAATATCCAAGGTCACTTGCTGAAATGGTCGAGTCGCCTCTATCCGATTGGTAGGAGGTGGCTGGGGCTGTTGGGAGTGAGTGTTGCACCTTCATTGCTGACCATGTGGCGCTTCAGTGATGCCATTCCTTGACGTGTTATATACCATTCCTGGCCACCAGTAGTCTCGTTGTAGCAATTCCAGCGTCTTCAATCGTTCGGTGGTGTCCGGAAGTAGGTGATTCTGGACTGCTTTATAAATACTGAGTGCGGAGTGTTCCAAGATCAGGGATATATGCTCTGTCAATGTATCGCATGATGCCGTCGACAAACAACCAATCCTGGAAGTTTGATTTAATATGGTGGACGCGCGTTGGCGTTCTATGACTTCAATGATGGTTTTCCCAAAACTGTTCATGTGATTTGTAGCATCTCGGTTTTCTAGCAAGGTTCTGTGGCAATAAGGGCGATGAACTTTGTTATTCGGGTAACAGATAACATCGATCTAGTATGTCATATCTTTCATATGATCAGTGACGGCGGGATAATGCATCTGCTTTCAAACCATTTCGCTCCCTGGTGTGAGGTGTCTCTATTTTAGGTCCAAAATGTCCGATAGCATTCATAGACCACGAGGACTTGTGGAGGTGTTAACCGTTGCGGGTGAGTCTATTAGAATGAAAGGTTTTTTTGATCGCAATGGACTATAATTGGATTGGCGAGAGGAGAATCCAGCAGGCAATGTCGCCATGCTTGTAATCGCTTTAAATTAATAGCCAGTAGTTCTTCGGTCATAAATTGGTAATTCTGTTCCGTCAGCGGTTAAGGCATGTGATATGAAAGCCACAAGGATGAAGGGATCCGGAAGGCATGGACTTGTTTTAATACATGCTCCAGTGGCTTTATTGAAAGCGTTCCATGCTGGAGGATAAAAGGCCTTGTGGGGTCTGGCATGCGTAGGACTAGGCATTTAGAACGAAATTTTTTTTTAATTCATCGAAAGCCGTCTGACAATCAGAGCGTTCCAACTGAAGTTAAGCTTTTTTAGTTAGTCCCGTCAACGGTTTTGCCATAGCAGCAAAGTTGCGCGTGAATCGTCTATAGAAATTCCCGAATCGAGGAAAGATCTAACTTGTTTGACCGTTGTGGGGGTCGGCCAGTCTCTGATACCGGGCGAGTTTACAGGGGTCCATTTGAATATGAAGCGGCAGTAGCTAGCACCATGAGCCAGGCCGCCAGAAACTCGAGCTGTCTTGCGCAATAAAGTTGACTTTTCTAACTTCGAACAATAGGGCTCTTTGCTTCTGTAAACGTTCTAAGCACTCTTGGTTCGGAGTCGTTTCTGTATTTCGTCTTTTGTCCTTCGCCACAGATTAAAATGTGTCCATGTATGAATATAGAGAATGAGCAGAAAGACCCATCCTTATTACATCATGTCCTGAAGTATTACATTCATCATGGTTGAAAGTCGACGGGCGAATTGCAAAGGCGGAGAACATTTACTGTTGGGTTCATAGCAAACCCTCGATTCGGTAAATGAAGGCTGCTTTCCATTCATCACCATTCTTTATTTGGACGTTGTTATTAGCGTTATCATCCAGCGCAAATTCAAGGTTAGTGAAATAGGTTTGCACCCGTTCTAATTTCGTCATTAGGCTCTGAAGCTTAGGGGTCAAGTGGATTAGGCGTTTTTTTATCGTTCATTCGTGATCGTTAAGGAGTAACGAATAGTCTGGCAGGGTCTGAGGGCGCCGCTCTCTTTCCTTTGCAAACGAAGAAAAAAGGTGATGGCTGTGTGCGATTTGGATGATCGAAATGAATGTGTTCGTTTATTAATTGTTTCTTTAAAATCGATTCAATACGAGGCAGTGCTGATTGTTCTTGTTAGTTATAGTGGGTTAGAATTTTGCTAACTTTCGGGTAGAAGTCCTAGTGTTTGGAGAGTGTGCAATTGCGTGTCCCAGTTGATGTGTCCGTGCGATGATTGGGGAAAACGGCTTACCGCAGTGATGCTTTTATTCCTCAAAAGGTAGACTGGCCAAGGAGCGAGGTATGCAGTGGTGAAGAAGGACCGGTCCGGGCGGGGCTGAGCAGCTGAAGCGTAGTCGTTGCTTTGTGCTTGTGTCTCAAGACGCTTGTACGGCGATTGTTACTTTACTGCGTTTACTCATATTCGTGCTTGCTTCTCCCGCATTGTTGAGATCTAGCGCTATGCGGCAAGTACGGTTTGTCGATACTTCTCGAATGCGTCGTCTATTTGGAGGGTTTTCTTTCGCCAATCAATAGTTCGGGGTTTACTGTGGTTGGTGGTCCAGCTCATGGTATTGCCGAAGATGAGTTTCTTGATCTCTCTAGATTTGTGGTATCCATGCCATCTATTCATATGGTAGTTTCCATTGATAGAATAGATAAGATGAGTTCCGATGTGGCGTGATCATCAGCATTTTGGGTTGAATGTCTCGCGTCGGCGTTTTGACTTTAATTTGGTTGTTTTAGTCTTTTTCTTTTCTTGGCCGCGATCATTTTTGATATGCGTTCGCAAGTCACAGGTCTGGCTGAAGTTCCTTCTGCTCCGCACATACAATCAAAATGAGTATGGGGATAGTTTCAGCGGGTTCGACTCTGTTATCGTGTATTGCACAGTAATTGCAGATCCGTTATCATTATTGGATTGTACGATTACAGAATCGAGTGCTAACTGTTCAACTTTATGGGCAGGCGTCATACCGCTTCTGGCGTCTCCTTCTTAAAAACCCTCAGTTCGAGTTCATTGAGGTATTCTGGCGCTTCTCGTTGGGAGTGCTTTCATAACGTGCCTAGCATACGTTGGGACAGGGTTGATTCTTCTGAGCGTCGTGTTCACAGATCAAAGTCTGTGAATGGTGGCGATCTGCGGAGAGGGATTGTTGGGCGTTTGTCTGGGGATGGTCCCCGTTGTTTGGGCATTCCTGGATATTGTGTCTGAGTTCACATCAGAAACATTTGCCGGTTTTCCCGATATTCCTCCTTTTGGGAATCTGATAAGCGTCCAGTGTTTATGGCATTGACTCCTTTTGATCCTGATGTCGAGAGTTCTCAGAGCGTTCAGTTAAATTTGGAAACGAAGGTCTCTCTGTGTTTCCTGATCCAGAGGATCGTTCAATCAATTTCAGGCGTCCTCCAAGCATTGTTGTAATCGTTCCGCAGCATCATAGGCTGTTTCATGTTGATAACTGCATGGGATTTTCGATGATCTTGCTGCGATTATGATGCTGGGAGTCCTTTACAAAAATAGATTCGTGGTGCGCATGAACCGCTGTGAATTCCGGTTGAATCCTGAAGTGAGTGATCGGCAACTTCTGAATATAAGTGGGGATAGTTCAATATCCTCCGCCCACTTTAACTTATCTAGATCATTCGAGGGTCCTGGCTGCGGTGTCTGATTCGCCAGCAAGTCGGCCTTGAAGAATCAGCTTTTTGAACTGCTCGTAGCTATCCAAGAGAGCGTGCGTTCCTTAGTCTTCTTTTTCTTTCTTTATCTGTAGTTCGTTTCATCCAATTCCTCTCCGGATATTGATTTTCCAAATCGTCTAATTCCTCTGCCTAAGTGTAGGAAAACGTATTTGATTTCTTCTTGGCAGTGGTAAATTGTCGTTCCTCATCTAGATTCGATAGGTATCATCAAATGCATAGATGAAATGTTTCGCTTTGGATCGTTCCCTTTGAATTTTCAATGGGATTCCGCTTTAATCCTTTCGGGGAATGTTTCTTATTTTATGCCATATTCTTTGACTTTGTTTCGGTGTTGCATTCCTTTCTCGCCTTTTTAGCTTTCCCTCTGTCTTTCGAGCTCGTATGTCAAAATCTAGATCCGAGAGAGATTGTTCCTCTGTATTCGTTCCACTTGGTCAAGAGTAGTTCCTCGAGTAGAAGACGTCCGTCGGTTGATCCTCAGCGTCTCGACAATTTTCGATGGAAGCACAAGTAAGGTTCTGGCTTTTTGGTTTGGTGGGAAGAAATAACGGACTTCGAAATATCTGAAATTGTTTTCTTCGTTATGGGCCATTAATCCAAGTTTCTGGCTGGTAATCTCTTCGTCAGGGTTCCTTCTCTATATCTCCTTCGAAAACTTCTGGGACGTCCAGCTGAAACGTTTCTTGTGGTTGAAACGTGTACCACCCTTCGTTTGTTGTAGAAGGATAGACTTCCCTTCCGTCCAAGGAATACTTTTGCCTAAACGAACACGTAGTGGCGGTCTGATCTGAGGAGGGTTCGGGTCTCAAATGGTGTCGTGAGCTAGTTACGAAGTCACTTGCACGCGCGCGTATCCTAGTTTCGGCACACTTGGGTGTTACGGACGATGCCGCACGTATGTTCGTTTAATCTACAGTCAACAGCGGACAAGCAGGAGTCTCGGTCCGCTCCCAGTCACTGGAATCAAAGAGTCAACGCCTAAGTATCTAAAGGCGATGACAAGAAGTCTTATGAGTAACGGATGTAGGAAGACGGATGTATTAAGCGGTAGGCTATGTCTTATATATTCGTCTACACGAGAACATGACTCGCTAGGATACATGAGGTTTAGTATTATCGTTGTGTGTATCTATAATGGTATATGTATTAATAGTATGTATGTTCTTTTGTACGTTTCTGAGAAAGGAATAATATGAAAGGGTAATTTCTACGAAAAAGGAGATAGCGTCATGCTGTACACTGGCGCAGTAATGAATCGATGAAAGCGGATTCACTGAGACAAACGGAGAATGAAGACGAAGAGAGACTGTAAAGCAGTGGGTGCTTGTGGGATAGGTCAGAGTGGTCATGAGGCGAGGGGTTGTTGGCTGTGGTTGGTATGGCATAAAGGTGAGCATCAGGGTGACGAACCATGGTGGGTGGCAATGCAACTTGTTCGGAAAGATAATCTAGGCAGGACTCAATCATGCAATGTGATAGGGTGGCTTCATAGCTAAAACTAGTTTGCAGGGGGTTGTAACAAGTGTGGTGGTTGTCAGAGGACTGTGGGCATCAAAAACAAAGGAAATAAGGTGGGGGAGGTCTCGTCAAGGTGAGGTTTGGAGGAGTGCCAGCAGTTGTCTCACTGGGGGCAGCCACTTAATGAATCTCTACACTGCTTGGCAGTCTGTGGTAGATGGGAGGGGGTTGTGAGACCTGTAGGAAGATTCTGACAACCTGAATTACAAGGAGGGAGTAATGTATTATTGTGACTCCATGTCCATGGTAACTATAAACCCACTATGACTAAGCTACTACCTAGTTAGGGACAAGAGTTTCCCCTGTCCATAGCTGTATGACGCTGTGAGACAAGCTCATCAATGTCTTAGTATAGGGAGAACACTACGACAGGCATAGGTATGACGACCAAGAGAAACAATAGAAGCATGGAATGAGATAACCAACCGAACAGCAAGGATACCAAATTCTAGATATAAGATGCCTCTGGTAGATAGAGTCATCGAAAACCAGGAAGAGAGCTTGTCAAACGATAGATAAACGCTAACCAAAGGACACCATCGGATACCTGGTGGAGCTGAGAACACGGACCCACGAGCAATCAAAACAGCACAAAATAGAAGGACAGCACAACGCCTACACCTTAAAACGACCAAAGGCCAGGATGAGGAAATGATAACCGCCATAAAACACAGCGTTACAATATCAGGAATCCAAAAACTGAACAAAAGAGAACATTGGACAGAGGTCGACAAGGCACTGAAAACATGCCTGGACAAAAGGATAAAGGGATTATCCATTGAAAAATTCAAAGGACAAATGACCCAAAGCAAAACATTTCATTATAGCATTTTGATAGATCACTTTGATCTAAGATGCCACATAAGAAATGATTTAAGCCGACAACTGAGCAAGAAAGGTTCAATATGTCTTCTTCCCGAACTTAGGAGAGTGAAGAAGTAAGTGAGCTGAGAGCAAGAACAAAACATTCTACAACAGGAGAGGCTAGATTGGAACTGAATAGAATTCAGCATCCATGCGCGAATAAAGGAAAAGTAAAGGAAGGAGAGTATAAACTCTTCTTGGGAAGGACGTGAACACGCAGGCTTGCAAGAAAAGCAGTGTGTCTTAGCTGATTGGGCGCGAAACTCTTACTGTACACTCTGAGCAGCCAAGAGAACCTACAATATCAGATCATGTGGGACTATATGTATAGATATTGCGAAGCGCCACACCACCTCGCAAAATGGGGCCGAATGAGAAGTATCAGAGCGAATGATCCCAACAATCAAGTCTTGAAGCGCCTGACAGGAATAAAAACACGCTTGCAACAATCAATCAAGCTAACTACAGACTAGGGGCAACGGAGAAAATATAAGAAAGTCCTGAACTAGTAAAAATGCAAATTGCACGAAGAAGTAAGAAAGTCAGAGCACCCATTATAATCCAGATGACCAGCGTGTCAAAGCACTTGCTTGGTATTAACTGAGATTGGCCACACTGATCTTATGGTTGCGAGACAAGTATCAGGTCATATACTCAGTACCAGATTAGGAAAGAGTTCTATTCAGAGGAGGCCAATGGTGATTATTTCATTCGGCATTTTGCTAAGCACCCGATATGCAAAGCCACTGACAAACCTAACAAAAAAGGCCTAAACTTCATGGACCCCAATTGGTCCAGAGTGCTTTCAAACAATCTTGAAATCAATTCTGCATCAAATGCGCTGTTTATGCATGCCAACAGACCCTACAAGCCATTTATTCTTCAGATGGATGCCGTCCAATAAAAGCTTACTGGATGCAGTCTTAAAACAAGCTGATGCAATCAGACTTCCTTCTTCACTAGCAGATTCTCTCTCATGCCTTAACGCTTACAGAACCGAAATAATTAACCGTCGGTTACACGTTCCAATCGGTGTATTATTTATGACAAAGAATTACTTGCCATCATCAAAAAGATTACAGGCATGGAACATCTACTACATCAGATCACCACATCAATAACAGTCCATTGCAATCACAAGAACCTTTCATTTTTATCAAAACACCACAACAGTTTAACACCTCAACAAGAACAATGGTCCATGATGCTCTAGAATTTGATCTGAAGATTGAATATATTACCTGGAACCAAAATGTTTGAAGGAAGCTGATGCATTATCCCACTGACCTGACCACATGAAGGATGATGACACTCTGGACAACATGATCATTTACCAGACTAACATTTATTACCACTCATTCCTACAGACCTGCTCAGAAAATCCAAGATGCCCCATCACTTGATAACTTTGGACAAACCATCATTGAAGTCATAGAATCACATATGCACCCACCTATTAAATCCAAACTTCAGGATTGAGCATTCATTGACAGAATTATTTGATATATTGATAGAGCCTATATCCCAGACCTTGGGAATGCTCTGGACAAACATTATCAAAATGATTCATAAATCACCTACCTCTGGACATCCAGGATGCATGAAAACTTCTTGAACTGTTGCAATGAGACTACTGGTGGCCAGGAATGTACAGACATGAAAAATAATGAATTACCAGTTGCACCCCATGTCAGCAAGTGGGGGTGAACACACCCTAACATTCCAGCCCTTCTACCAATTGGATCCAAGGTGTCTTGACCCTTTCAGCAAGTAACATTGGATCTCCCCATTTCAGATGGATTTGATTTGATTCTGGTCACAGTGGACCATGGTCTTACAAAGGGGGTAACTCTTACTCCTTGCAAGAAAACCATCAACACATTAGGAACAGTAGATCTCTAGATCTCTGAAATATTCAAACACTTTGGATTACCTGATGTACTTATCTTGGATTGAGGACCACAGTTCTCAGCTAGAGTTTTTCAAGAAATTAGAAAGATGTTAGGAATCAGCCACAGAGTGAGCACAGCCTATCATCCCCAGACCAATGGAGAAACAGAACATGTTAATCAAGAACTAGTGGTATATCTTCAAATATTTTGTGCAAACAAACCTCATACATGGAAACAATTACTCCCAATTGCCAAATTTGCCCACAATAAGTGTCACCACAATTCAGTCAAGGCTTCCCCATTCCAGCTTATGTATGAAACAAACCCCATGCTTTAAAACAAGGCAGAACACATGGTGCACCTCCCCCAAATGTGTCTGATTCACAGATGTCTGATGCCATCATCAACCTCAGGGCTAGTTTTGGTGTTAACTACAGAGTGGACCAAGACTCTGCTTGTCACTGTTGACTTAGAATGAACTATGACAAGGGCATTGTCTAGTGATGGAGTGGAATTATGCTTATATATTAAATGCATATGATCCATGTGCAGCATTGAGTGGGAAACCTTGGAACGGTATGGGTGGGCTGACTGGGAGGTGGAAGGAAGAAATGGGACTTGGAGAGTTTTTTTGATGCAATGTGATGAGTGACATGTGACTGGTGATGAGTGACAAGTGCAACACACCATTTAACCCAAGTGATCAGTGACCATTGGCCTTGAACAAATTTGCTCTCTGCAAGGGACTCAACTTTGCCCTTTGATGAATTCAACTACAAACCATAACAGGCTCCCAACCCCTGGAAATTCGGGGATACTAGACTCTTGGCAGTCCTCAAGCTCTCCAATGAGGCAATCAGGCCTCCAAGACCCATGTTCCACTTGAACAGGAATGGAATGTTGTGCCTCATTGCATTGATGAGAGTTTGAGCAGGTTAGTACAATTAACTGTTGACAAGTGTTTTGAACCATCCAAGGACACAAATGTTTTCCACTCTTCCAATGCTGTCAACTTTTATATATGTGCTCAAAAGTAGTAACTTCTCACCTCACCCACACTTGGCACAAAGGAACTTGTTAGGATCACAATCCTAGCCCTCAAATTTGGTTTTGCCTTACAGTCATCTGGGATGAATTCTATACACATTATAATGGGCCAGGGGCCTTATGGGATATCATGGGACACCAATGGTTGAGTCAGCACATGGGAGCACTCACCAGAGGGACAAACAATGGTTGGAGGAACCGTCCAATACTATATATGGAAGGACAGCCAGATTAGGAAGGTGGATCGCCACCTTGATGGCATCATACTCAACATCAGTGCATCAGGAGGATCAGTGCATCAAGCCATCACACATCAGATGAAGGTGCAAGACTGCATCATGTCTATAAAGGATCGCGGTGGGAATGCACAAATGCCTTGAGGCATTGCCCCTTATGGTCAGGATCTAGAGCAGTCCAGAGAAGGTCTATGAGTGGAGTCAGAGCAGCCACACCCATATGCACAGCAACTGCAGCAGCACCCAACCATATGCTCACCAAGAACAAAGGAGTGAGTAAGAGTGGGGGAGTGCCGATGGGTCTGGGAGTTGCAAGGGGTCCTCATAGAATAGTATATAAGTAGGTACACTGTAGCTGGAGTCTCCCCAGACTTCAGATAGTTTCCCTCTCATCCAATCTATCTTGTTTTTGTCTCCTTTCTATCCTCTGGCCATCAATGAGGCTTGTGGGCCCCTTAGGGGGATATAGGGTTGTGGTTGTGGGGTGTGAGCTCATAACAGAACTTGTCAAAGCAAAGAACTCTCCTGTTCATCTACCTGCATGGGTGGGTATATCAAATTGACTGCAGGGCTGCACCAAAGTACAAGACAGCCACAGTCAAAGAATTTATTTCCCACCCTACATGCAAGTGAATTTGAATTCACCAAACATTGGAAACCTTTTGTAAGTCACTGTACTACCTACATCTATCTCAATAAACAAAACCTAATCAAAGTATGTTGATTAATATTTAGGGCAGGTTCTGGGACTGAGTACATTTTAGGTGGAAAATGAGCTTTAGTTTAGGGCAGGTTTTTGGGACTTAGTACATTATTCCTTTGAAATGATGGTTGTCTCATGGGAAGAATCTGGCCACTGTGGGAAGAATCTGGCCACTGTGGGAAGAATCTGGCCACTGTGGGAAGAATCTGGCCACTGTGGGAAGAATCTGGCCACTGTGGGAAGAATCTGGCCACTGTGGGAAGAATCTGGCCACTGTGGGAAGAATCTGGCCACTGTGGGAAGAATCTGGCCACTGTGGGAAGAATCTGGCCACTGTGGGAAGAATCTGGCCACTGTGGGAAGAATCTGGCCACTGTGGGAAGAATCTGGCCACTGTGGAAGAATCTGGCCACTGTGGGAAGAATCTGGCCACTGTGGGAAGAATCTGGCCCTGTGGGAAGAATCTGGCCACTGTGGAAGAATCTGGCCACTGTGGGAAGAATCTGGCCACTGTGGGAAGAATCTGGCCACTGTGGGAAGAATCTGGCCACTGTGGGAAGAATCTGGCCACTGTGGGAAGAATCTGGCCACTGTGGGAAGAATCTGGCCACTGTGGGAACCTGGCCAGATTCCTCCCACCCAGCCAAGTTTGCCTTCCCAAAGGGGATGGGTTCCGGGCCCGGAACCTCCAATAAGATATATAGGAGGAAGATAAAGCAATGGTTGACCTTGAAGGGAATTTCCATTGACAAGAGCAGTACTACCCCCACTGTTGATCCTGAGCCACTCATTCAGTTATTCTGTGCTTTCTATTTACACACAGACTCTCCAACCCTCCTTCAAGAGGCTAATGAACTTCCATTCCTCCCTCGAAATTTATGCAAAAGCTTGGACGTCTTGTGCCATCAGCTTGGCATACCCAACACACCACTCCCAGAGGATGAACAGGGAACCATTTTAGTGTGCTATGAACATCTTGCCAATGCATTGTTTGAATAGACATTTAAAGTTGTGTTGCATTTGCCAAAAGAAAAGAGCAGTGTAAGTGAACAGACATTATATTAAGCTGAGAGTAAGGTGAGCAGACATTAGATTATGCTGAGTGTAAGGTGAGCAGACATTAGATTACGCTGAGCGTAAGGTGACCACTCATTAGATTATGCTGACCAGACATTAGATTACGCTGAGCGTAAGGTGACCAAACATTAGATTACGCTGAGGGTAAGGTGACCACTCATTAGATTACGCTGAGGGTAAGGTGACCACTCATTAGATTACACTGAGGGTAAGGTGACCACTCATTAGATTATGCTGAGTGTAAGGTGACCACTCATTAGATTATGCTGACCAGACATTAGATTACGCTGAGCGTAAGGTGACTACTCATTAGATTACGCTGACCAGACATTAGATTACGCTGAGCGTAAGGTGACTACTCATTAGATTACGCTGAGCGTAAGGTGACTACTCATTAGATTACGCTGACCAGACATTAGATTACGCTGAGCGTAAGGTGACTACTCATTAGATTATGCTGAGTGTAAGGTGACCACTCATTAGATTACGCTGACCAGACATTAGATTATGCTGAGTGTAAGGTGAGCAGACATTAGATTACGCTGAGCGTAAGGTGACCACTCATTAGATTACGCTGACCAGACATTAGATTACGCTGAGCGTAAGGTGACTACTCATTAGATTACGCTGAGTGTAAGGTGACTACTCATTAGATTACGCTGAGCGTAAGGTGACTACTCATTAGATTACGCTGAGCGTAAGGTGACCACCCATTAGATTACACTCATTATTTACACTGAGCATAAAGTGTGAACTGTGGCCAACACATTTGAGAACCTGTTGGTGAGTCACCCTGGGTGAAAGATACATAAATATGCCAAAGGATGTTCAAGGTTGATGCATAAATGAACCCAGTCACATATGTCACAAAGTTTATATGTGCCCAACTTTTGGGCATTTTATCTCCACAACGGGCCCGCCAATTCCTTAGATATTGCAGGAGATAATGTACTATAGTATACCTCTGAATCGGAGCAAAAAAGTTTTGATAAAATGGTTCTCAAGTTAACTATTAAACTTTTAAAAAATGGTATAATCTAAGTACTGAGGTATTTATACAGTCTATCTACTGGTCTGATGTCAGCAATATTAGTAGCGCTGACTGGAACCTCCAATAAGATATATAGAGTTACAGTGAGCATAATGTTACAGTTACAGTTACACTCAGCATATAGTAGCTACCTTAGGACAGAAATATGAAGGAAGCTATGAAAGGAGATAAGTCCAAGCTGTATGATGCGCAGTAATATGAGTAATAATGGTGAAGTAAAATGGTCCACTTAGTAAAGTAGATGACACTGAGGAGGAAACTATAACAGTCAGACTTTCATGTCTGGCTCAGGCCTTTTGCACAGTGGTTAAAGTGACTTCAACAGTAGATACCCCACCATGTTTTTTATCATGCTCTCACCTAATAATGATAAAAATAATATTTTTCCTGATGTCACACACAACCTCCAAAACATTATTGTCCAATATGCATCAGGTTACCATCTAGACAGAACCATTGAGCAAATCAATCATGTCTAAATCATGTTGCATCCACATCAACCCATGTGGACATACACCCTTGGCCCATGCAATCTCTCCAGAGTCATTGAGAAGGGGCGGATAACGTGCCTTGCCCTCTGCTCCAACCCATTCAAAATCAGTTAACAGCGCTCGTAACCTGTTATCCTCTTTCTTGACGAGGATGTTGGGCCGGCGGATGTCCCCGAATACAAGTTTTACATTGTGAAGGATTTCGATCGCTCTCCTCACATCGTGCAACAGATTTGAGGGAATAGGCTGGGTGCTACCGAAATGATGGAATGCATCCCTGCCCTCAACCAGTTCCATGATGACCATCATCACCCCGCCCTCCAGTCTTTCGCAGAAAAACAGCTCTGGCGCGCAGTCAGCAGCGGCGACCATGCGATGAGCTTCTTCGTGGTATGACTGGCAGAACTTGATGAGGACTAGGCGGTCATTATATGTCGCCTTAAAAAGCGAACGTCGATAGTTGTTTGGCTCGCGTCCCTCGTAATCGAATCGGTTCAAGATCGTTAGCGACTCCTGCGGGTGCCTGTTGGCAGTATAGGTTGGCTGAGGAAATAGCCGGTTCACGAGTGGGTTTGAGTTTAGCTTTAGACAACGATAGTATTCTTTGAGCGTGTTCAAGGCACGCGCAACAGCGGCAAAAGTCCGGGAAAGGGTCACAATCTGCTCATTGGTCCCGCCAAGGCAGATGAAATCCGTAAATGCCTCGGCGACGAAGATATCGGCCAAGATTGCTCCGCCGAACATGATGTATGGACCAGCGATGGATATAATGATGCAGGGACAGCAAGTCGTATTACGTATATCCTTGTACTGTGGAAGACATCGTTCAGTTTCTTACATCCACGTAGTTGTGTAGGTAACGGACCTTGTCATTGGCGAGCGACTTACGCAACCCTTGCGTATTTTGAACCGCACATTGTCCTGCGACTCCGAGTTCGTTCTTTAGCTCCAGATGGCCCACAATAGCAACTTTTTCGCCGAACGTCTTATCACCGAGATCTTGCTCGATCAGAGCATCGCTTTCAGCCTTCTTCTTCCCGCAGTAGTCGCGGCAACATTCTCACGTAGTTTGATCCCCAAAAGGCTGCATATATATGGGTAGACATGACTGGCCCGCTCCTTCTCCGTCCGGTATATTTCTGTCGATGCCAGGATCAACTTGGCGGTGTCATCCACGCGTTTCTCCGCTAGTGGGTCTACGAAGTTGTTGAGATCCTGCAATGAATCTTTAAGCTGGGCAAAAGCTGTGTGATATATCGTGATTGGAGGGCCTCTACGATTAGCGGGCGTCCGTCATAAATCGGGCGTTTCTCTTGCTCCGACTTGAATATGGTAGGGCTGTTGGAAATGCTTGATGGTGGGGCGGCGGCCTTTGCATCCTCAATAATCTGATGGTGCGCTAGGGCATGCCTCGTCTACACACACGATGACAATGCAGAAATGGAAACACACCTCGTTCAGCAGGGTGAGTTGTATCTGGCTCGCCAAGAACCTTGCGACAACGTGCAACTGTCCTTTTACAGGCCCTGTTGGAAAAAGTGTGGACAGCTCTGAAAGGGAATCCAATGGTGTAAGATCGACGTTTTTGAGACTTTCTTTGAGGCTATCATCCACGAGTAGGGAGACCTTGCTGAGAATAAGATCCGAGGCAGCAACGTGGTCGAGGTGAGGCTTCTTCTTCTCCTTGATCAGGTCTTTGAGAGTGCTGACGTTTTTGGCCTCAAAATTTCGACAGTAAACACCTGACCTGGGCCGTCGCCAAGAACGAGGCAATTGAGCGAGAGAAGTTGCGCTGAGATCTGGAGCTGCGATATGCTAGTAGCCAGGTCCACTGAACAACATCAATGAGATCGTCTGTGACGTTGGGATCAGAAAAAAGGATTTTGACGTACCGTAGCCTGGCGCTTTAACGAGAATGTGTACTACGTCTTCTTCGAGTCTCTGCAAGTGAGGAGACTTTCTCTGTGGGCCCCAACTTAACACCGTCTGCTGGTGGCTCCGAGACAACTTTGCTGATGGAACGGAAACTTTCCAGAGCTCCAGATCCGAGCAGCAACGTGGTCGAGGTGAGGTTTCTTCTCCTCCTTGATCATCTTCTTGAGAGTGCTAACATTGTCGGTCTTTGGAATCTTGACAGTAAATATCTTATTTTGATCATCGCCAAGAACGAGGCAATTGAGCGAGAGAAGTTGCGCTGAGATCTGGGGCTGCGATAGGCTAGTAGCCAGGCCCACTGAACAACATCAATGAGATCGTCTGTGACGTTGGGGATCAGAAAAAAGGATTTTGGACGTACCGTAGCCTGGCGCTTTAACGAGAATGTGTACGTCTTCTTCCGAGTCTCTCGCAAGTGAAGACACTTTCTCTGTGGGCCCCAACTTAACACCGTCTGCTGGTGGCTCCGAGACAACTTTGCTGATGGGAACGGAAACTTTCCAGAGCTCCAGATCCGAGGCAGCAACGTGGTCGAGGTGAGGTTTCTTCTTCTCCTTGATCAGATCTTTGAGAGTGCTAACATTGTCGGTCTTTGGAATCTTGACAGTAAATATCTTATTTTGATCATCGCCAAGAACGAAGCAATTGAGCGAGACGAGTTCGGTGGTCATGATCGAGTGTCACGAACACGGTTGTCACACCGCTTCAACAAAGAAAGCGATGTCACAGAGTAGTGACTACACGTCCAAACATTTGGCGGTATCTACATCAACGAAAAGGCTGAGAACTTGTATGCGCTTGTAATAAGTGAAAGCCGCTATAATTACTTGCAATATCCACTTAGGGTTTTGAGTTTACTAGATTCCTACAACGTCTTGCAATACACGTCCATTGCAATACATTGCAAGAGCTTGCAATTTCTTATATTTCATGTAATATCACTCTGGTTTTGTGCTCAAATAATAATGCTTGCAATTCATTATGATTCCCTGCATGCTATTACAATCGATTCTATTTCATTACAGCAATTTGCAATCACAATCAGTCGAACACGAGAAAACGAAGGTAAGCGACATGCGCAATGGGCCGCCATCCCACCATGTCACCACATCAGTTTAGAATTTCTTGCGAGTTGACTTCCTGATGCTCGCCTTCGGTTCTGCCTTCTTCAATCATTTTGATGGCTTGGGTGTGGCCCGCATGGGGGACAATTCTGGGGATAGATCACCTTCAAATGCTGACATCAGATCCCTTGACCGTTTGGTGGCAGCACTAAGATCTTGAGTACTAGCAGCAGTGCTAGTAGTGGCAGATACTTGAGGAGTGGCAGCAGGGGGTGGAGACTGAGGATTGGAGGCAGCAGTCAACAGGGGAGCTTGAGTATCAGCAGCCTGAGGGGTGCTTGAGCAGTGGCGGTTGCCTGAGGTCCAGCAGCGGTGCCAGGGGGGGCTTGAGCATTGGTGATTGCCTGAGAGACAGCAGAGGATGGAACATGTTCAAGAGGAGTGGGCAAAGCATGTTCAAGAGGAGTGGAAGTCGCCTTGGAGACATTGGAACCATGTGAGCGCGGTGCATGGCTTGATGACCTGAAAAGGACAGGATCAATCAGAGAAATAAAATTTTCTTCTGCAGCGTTCATCATTCGAGATGCTTTAAGTTTTGCAAGGTTGCTCTCCTCATTGTTGCTGCCTTCATCTTTGCCTTCATCATCAATCTCCACACTCCATTTTTGCAATCCAGGCACACTCCTGATAAAATATCAGTAATGTCTTCATGGGCACAACAAATGTACATTTTCCACCATTGAAGTGTAGTTGCAATCCACTGTGCAGTTCTTTGGTTTTAGGGTGGGCGAGTCTCCGCCAAAGGTGGAGATGAGTCGGTGTCGACAGTGAGATCTGGGGAATAAACTTGGGACCACTGATGGTGGTCTGAGTCCAAGTTTTGCTAGAGCTCATCAGTATTCCCTCAGCAAATATATACCTTGCTATTGTTTGTGCCTGTTGACGAAATTATAGAGTTTGTTCACATACAATAACTCCAAATGGACAAATTGCTGTAATGACATGTTGTGCAATGCCAAGGCTTACCCCTGTCCTAGGCTTCATGGAGCTCTTTAGGGTAGGTGAATCTCCGCTGAAGGTGGAGATGAGTCGAGTCGACAGTGAGGTCTGGGGAATAAACTTGGGACCACTGATGGTGGTCTGTGTCCAAGTTTTGCTAGAGCTCATCAGTATTCCCTCAGCAAATATATACCTTGCTATTGTTTGTGCCTGTTGACAAAATTATAGAGTTCGTTCACATACAATAACTCCAAATGGACAAATTGCTGTAATGACGTGCTGTGCAATGCCAAGGCTTACCCCTGTCCTAGGCTTCATGGAGCTCTGGTATCAGGGGGCCGTAGCCATGGGAAACGGAGATTAAATCAACCCGGTTCAAACCTCGGGCCGTCAATCCTTGCAGCTGTCGAAACTCTGACAGTTATTATAATAGTTACATTAGATTAGTTACATTCATTACAATAACTAATGTAATGAATATCTTATCTAATCTATATCTTATCTATATCTTATCTAATTAGATAAGATTGAATAACTATTAATTAAGTGTTTCATATTTAATCATAAATAGCTTACATAATATTAGTCATGACTTTATGACTCAATTATGACTCACAGTTATGACTCATTTATAGTCATAATGACTCATAATTATGACTCATGATTAGTCATAATGACTCATACTTATGACTCATTTGGAGTCACAATGACTCATGATTATGACTCATGATTAGTCATAATGACTCATGTTTATGACTCATAATGACTCACACTGAGTCATATGACTCATACAACGTCATATAGAAGGAAATGATGTCATATAGAACATCATAGAAGGAATATAAATAGATGAAGACTCAGAATGACTTATTTTAGGGACCGATATTATGTAATAGGTAGATTACACTGTACTTAGGTTAGGGTTTCTGAAATGCATATAAGGAGGGCGTTCTGAGCGACTATCCCTCAGTTTTACTACAAACTAACATTAGTTAAGGCAACCTAGCTAACACTATGTAAGTACATTGAAACCTTACTTAGCTAGTGTATGCGCTGCTGTCCCCTTGTTTCAATAGGTTATGGGCCCCGGCGACTGCCTTCAAACACTCAAAGGGTTGGGCGTTGTATTGTCTAGAAGGGTATAGTCTACAGTGTATTATAAATAGTTTAAGTGTGTGATCAGATCAGCTGATGGGATCTCAAAATATCGGAATCATAGATATGGCTGATGGCCCTCTATCATGACCGATGGGATCTATAGCTGATAAGATATTGTGTGATCTGTGTTTTGACTTTCTCTCACGCCTACGAATAAATGCTAACCCAACTATGGGATAAATAGTCGCTTAATGGTAGCAGGGATACCATTTCTGTCACACTTGTGACAGACTATCTGGGGAGATAGATTAAAAACCTGGTGTCACGCATCGGAGTCGTGCGTTGTTGGAAGACAACAAAATCAAAACTTTCCCAGGACTGGCAGGTCTTTAATCATGTTGTGGTTTTGTCACACCACTACCAAAAAAGACACGGATTTTGGGCCGCTTTATGCGGATAACAGGGTCGATCCCCTGTAAAGGCTTCACACACCCCCAATTGCCCATTACATTAATGCATATATCATAATAACCGTTTTCGTCGGTTTTCTCTATTTAATTATTTAATATTCGTATAAAGGTCGTGCTGAGGTGAACTTTCGTCGTACACGCAGACTATTGTTGGGCAGATGAATAGCACCCCAACTAGATTAGGATGTCAGAGGATGTCACTTACACAGATACATACACACATACATACATACATACTAGTTTGTACGCAGGGAATTTGAAGGAGCCCTGGTACGAGATTGGCATAACAACATCCATATAACCCCAATGAGTCGTTTGCATTGCCAGACAAGTCCATGACGTATTGTTTCGAAAATAGCACAGCCTGATAAGCACTCTTTTTCTCATGTATCATTCGGGAAATAAGAATTAGGCTAATATATTTTTTATTTTTAGAAACAAATCGAAATGTCGCGTGTTTACCAAATTGGTCCTCTCTGCACTCAAATGGACTATCATGTCTATCTTGATGGAGCTATTGGCTACAAAAATTACATCAATCAGGGCATTTTAGCTCGGGTTCTGATCAGGAATCCAAATTTGACCAAGGAGGACGTTATTAATATCATGAACAAATATGACGCAGATGATATGGCGTCATGTGATCCATATGATCGTCTTGCTCGCCTCGTCCATCTGGCGCATTCTTGTGCCAGATACAATAATATCAAAGATACCCCTGAGGTAGGGGATATATATCCAGCGATCAGATCTTACGATCTTCCCGCATATCAAATTTCCTTCGCCCCTCATATTGACACATTTGGTTTCATTCTCGATTGTTTCCTGACTGAGGAAGTCAGGGACATCGGCGATAAGCCGCATATTCTAGGTGTCAAATATAGATCAGAAGATGGCATGGCCATCAGCGAGAAAGTAGATCTGACCTTGTTAGATCAGTTTGATAGGGCTGAGGAAGAAGACGAAGAAATCGAGATCATCACACGTCGGGAAAAGTTATCTGACATCCCTGGATTTCCACAGCATCTAGGTCCGATGTGTCACTATATGGGATTTGATGGCCGCCCTGCTCCGCAGTATGAATCTTTGAAGAAGACTATCAACATGACGCTTCGAAGGGTTGATGACCCTTATGATCCGAAAGAACTTTCTCAAGAATTGGCCAGAAAAAGATTAGCCAGAGAACATCCGATCTGGATTCATAACGGTGTCATTTATCATGACAAACAAGATTATGATGAAGCCGTTCATGCATCGGAAATTCAGAAAAAGGAGAAAGAAGCTCTTAGGGAGCTAGATCGGATCTTGGAACAAGACAAATTTGTGTCTTTGGTAACGGATCTAAATCAGCTAATTAAATCAAAAGCTGATATATCTGTGACAGCGTACGTATTCAGGGGTCGTGAGAACCCCAGTCATTCAGAAGAGGGAGTTACGACACTCCCCGTACAGTCACATTCGCCCGGGGAAAAGTTTATCCCCGGTAGCAGGAAAGAGACCGGAGCGGATGCTCTGGAAAGATTCAAGCCCGTCGTCCCAATCAAGGACGAAATCGAGAAGCTCAGGGAGTTCGGCGAACTCAGTCGTCTCCGAGGACAGCGTCGACTACCAGGTATAGTACCTAGTAGTCTATATACTTGTACAAATGCGGACCAAGATGGTCCAATTATGAATTTTTTGTCACAGTCCGATGAGAACAAAAATCAGACTAAGGATAATTTTCCAATGGTTAAATCTGATGAAAAACTTCATCAAAATGAGTTTACTCACACGTCAAATTTGGATAACTTTGTATATGTTCCTGATGAAATCATCGACATGTATTATCCTAAGAGTAATCCTTTTTTGAAAGAAGAAGAAACTGCGTTCACCATCCACAATGAAAACATCGTTCAACAATTCCCAGAGTCTCAAGGACGTATTAATAATTCCCCTGAACCAACATTATTAAATACAAAAGAAATTATTGCTGGTTTAATTAAACATCTACAAAGGATCTGTGAGAAACAGAAAGCTGATGATTCAAATCAGGATAACGGTTGGAATGATGAACACAAATCAGATGATGATGAGAAACCTTGGGGATATGAACCACATAAAGCATCTGATTGGATTGACGAAAATTCGGAAGAAATTGTTTATCCGAAAAACAATATTTCCAAACCAAGGAATCTTCAACAAAAGAAGAGGGTTCACAATTTTCAAGCTCCACAAATCAGATGGCAGAAGAACGTTGCACCTATAAGAGAACCAAGTTCTTCATCAAATAGGAAATTCTTGAAATCAGGTTCAGGTACTGAATCAAAATCTGATAAGAATATTCAATCTAATTTCAGCGTTAAAGCAAAAGAATTAGAACTTGCATTTCCGTTCTTTATAAATGTTAAATATAGGGTTAACAAACAAACACATATCATAAAACATACTAAAAAATCCTATTTGGAATAAGAATGGATTATGTTATATGGTTTTGTTTCAACCTAGATACTATAAAGAACAAGTTTGGCCTATGTATCCTAAATTATCTGAAATCGTCTCATATCCTCAACATTGGAGAAGAAACGTTCATTTTACTTATGAACGTACTGGCATTAATCATCTTCATTTCACTGAGAATTTTAAGTCTAGACTTGCTTGGTGGACTCTAGATGATTTTGTTTCCTCTAAAAATAGATTGGCAAATTATTTATGTGGAGGAAAAGACGACAAAGAATCGCTAGAAAAAATGGTTACTGTGTTTAATGGAGTAATGGATTATAAAAAGTGGAAAGAAACTTTGATGGCATACTTAGCCATGAAAGGATACACTAAATACGTAACTAGAGAAAAAGAAGGTTATCCTTCACCACCTACGGAAAAATCTATGTTAGGACAAGCCCACACACAACCACAAGCCTCACTGAGACGAATGAGAGTAAGAGAATAGATTCGACACAGTAGAGTAGTAACCTGGTGTAGAGGAAACTATCTAGAGTCTTAGAGACTCCTACCTACGACACACCACCTTATATACCCCAACCATGGTCTGTGCGCAGCAGCCTCATGCCCCTAGGGCTATGCGCGCGCAGCAACGAAACCATGGAGACTATCTACTCCTTCCCGCGATGCCCATGTCCCCATTCGGTCCTTATTGTCTTCTTATTGGCACAGCCCTGGCTGACTAACCGCTGACCTAACTGATGGGCGCCTTGACATAGGGGTTGGCGCTTACGAGTCTTGTATACCTATGCGTCCATAGGGCCCCAGAGAAAATAGATAAAAATGTAGAGAAATCGCCAGAAAATCGTTAGAGTCGTAACATGACCTCCCCCTTAAGACTTCACATCCCGAGAAGTCAGTGCGAGGATATTGACTTGGGAATTTTTGCAAGGTCTCTTGCAAATGCCTTGTCCGTATCCAGTTCATTATAAATCAATTGGCGGTCGCCTTTCCACCGCTGCCAGTTTCGCTTTAGCTTTTCAAGGTATTCGTGCTCGAATTTGCCATTTTCCCATCCAAACAATTGTTTGGGCACGTGCACCTGAGTATGATTTTGCCACCGTCGGTAGTCCATGTCTCGTACGTTAACGAGTCGACGCAGAGCGCTAGGGTTTGCCTTGTGGAACTTCTGAACCTCCTTTTTAGTGTTATCAAGATTTTCAGCTGGTTCCCAAGTGGATTCCTCTACAGGATAATTCTTCCACTTGACTAGGTATTCCAAGCGTCCACTGCCGCGTCCACTGACTCGGCTGTCCATGACTTCTTCTACCTTATTCGTCGTCCTGAGATTCTTCCACCATTTGTAACTCTTTTCGTTGAGCTATCTTATCCTTTTGAGTGGGAAAAACAGGTACCTTATACGGTTTGAGGTGAATTCGTTGAACACGTTATACACTTTCCAGGACGCTGGGATTTTTAACTGTACGCCGACGCGTAGACCTTTTTCACCACTTCCAAAGGACCGACAAACTTGCCGTCGAGCTTTTTGGTAGCGCGGATAGTAGGTAGATTTTCCGTACTGAGATACACCTTATCGCCTGGTTTATATTCCCGTGACGGCGCTTTATTTTCATCATACTGCTTTTTCATAGTTTCAGCGGTTTTAATCAGCGCCTCCGTTGCCATGGAATGTATCTCCTTTACTTGTTTAGCCAGCTCCTCAACTGCGACTACCTTAGGTGTGTGGAATGGATTTACCCCCTTGTTGGGATGCCGTCCGTTGTTCATGAAGAATGGTGAATATCCGGTTGACGCGTGAACCCAGTCATTATGGCAGAACTGTGCCACTGCCAACCAATCACTCCAGTTATCTTGTCGGTGATTGACGAACATAGTCAAGAACTCCTTGACTTCTTGGTTGACACGCTCTGTTTGTCCATCTGTCTGCAGGTGATAGGCCGTAGATCGATTTGCCTTTATGCCCAGCATTCCATACAAGTCGTCCATGAACTTTGAAACGAACTGCGGTCCCCGGTCACTGATGACTTTCCGAGGAATTCCATGCTCTCGGAATACATTATCTCGAAATAGGACTGCCACTCCTTGTGATGTGATTGTTGACATTGTAGGCAAGAAATACGCCTTCTTAGTAAATCGATCCACTACCACCATGACCATGTCATTGCCTTTTGATTCCGGTAAAGGTCCAATTAAATCCACCGATACAATCTCCCAAGGTTCCGACGGAATCTCGTTTGGATGTAATGGAGCGGCCCTAGCCTGACGATCAGGTTTGGCACGTTGACAAGTTTCACATCCAGGAATGTATTTTTCAATGTCCTTGCGCATGTTTGGCCACCAATAATCCCGAGTTATTAATTCCAGTGTTTTGACGACTCCAGAATGTCCCCATGAATGAATTAAGCCAATCAATTCCCCTCGTAGTCGGTCGTTGGCAGGGATGTAAATTTGCCCCTTCCATTGCACCATTCCTTTGTCAACGGCATAGTCCGGGTCTCCCTTTTCCAATCCTTCACGTACTTGCGACTCCCATTGTCGTTTTGGAATTTTTGCAATATCTCTTAATAATTCGTCTATAGCCCGGTCGTCGTCCAAGAGCCGTACAAACAGATGTTCCTTCAGGAGAATGACACCCTCGTTATTGTTATGTCCTCGTGCGTGTCCTGCTCGTCGAGACAGTAGATCTGCTTTAGAGTTTGATTTACCAGAACGGTGTTTAATAATGAAATTGTACTCCTGCAAATCCGTAACCCATCAAGCTTGTCTTCAATTGAGATTTTGTGCCTTCCGGAAATACTTTTGCACCTTTAAGGTAATGAGACCATTCATAGAATGCATGCATGACCGCTAGCATTTCTTTATCATAGATCTCATAGTTCCGTTCTGCATCATTTAAAGCCTTAGAAATGAACGCCACCGGCCTCCAAAGTTGATCCTTGCCCTGTTGAGACAAAATTCCGCCGATTGCAAAGTCTGACGCATCTACTTCGACTCGGAATTGTCCTTCATCATCTGGAATTTTGAGGACAACCTCCCTCGCCACAAGGTCTTTCAGTCCCTGAAAGGCCACGGATTGGATCTCGGTCCATAACCAGTCAACTTTGCCAGTTAATTTTGTCAACGGTTTAGCCATCTGAGCAAAAACCCTGCACAAATCGTCGATAAAAGTTGATAAATCCCAGGAACTGTTGTAACTCCTTTTTGCATGTTGGTTCCGGCCAGGATGCAATGGCGTCAACCTTGCCTTTTTCCATTCGGATGGAGTCGGTACTGATTACCAAGCCCAGGAAATCAATTTGCGGCTGGTCAAACCAACATTTCTCGGGCTTGAGGGATAACTTATGTTCACCAAGCTTGGCCAGAATACGGTTGACATGCCCTGTGTGCTCCTTTTGAGATTTTGAGAAAACTAAGATGTCGTCCATGTAAATGACAACCCATCCTTCTGCAATTTCCTGCCTGAAGATGTCGTTCATCATTGTCTGGAATGTTGCCGGTGAATTGGTTAACCCAAAGAACATGACCAACGGTTCAAATAGTCCTCGATTTGTCCGAAAGGCAGCTTTCCATTCATCCCCTTCCTTAATGCGAACGTTGTTATACCCCCAGCGGATATCCATCTTGGAGAACACCTTTGCCTGAGACAATTTGTCCACCAATTCCCCAATCAGTGGTAGCGGGTATCGATTTTTGATTGTCATTTCATTCAGTTGTCGGTAGTCCTGAACCGGTCTCAATTTTCCATCTTTCTTTTTAACGAAAAAGAACGGCGATGCCATGGGTGATTTACTAGGCTGAATACGACCTGAGTCCAAGTTTTCTTTTAGGAACTCATCTAGTTGGGCCTGTTCATCTCGACTCAGTGGATAAAATTTACAATCCACTGCCTTAGATCCGGGTATCAATTCAATTGCATGGTCCCACAGACGTCTGGGCGGTAATTCATCAAAGGTTTCCTTTTCAAAGACCTTCCGGTGTCCGAGGTAATGTTCTGGAACCACTTCTTCCAGTGAACGCCTTTTTGCTGCATCAGCTTCCTTAGCCGCAATATCCGTTGCTACCGATTGTAGTTTGAACTCTGGTTCTCCAATGTGTACTGCTAGAAGTTTTTCGCCTTCCTCTAGAGGCTCCATAGGATCTACTTCATCTTCTGGATTGTCAACATGTGAACGATCCCAACACGTTTCCGGACACCTAGTAAATCTTACTTCCTGTTTCTTCCAGTCCATCACCGGATTGTGATGCTGTAACCAGTCATGTCCCAGGAAGATATCCGTTTTCCCTAGTCCGGCCACTCCACATTCAATGATCTCCTCATGGGTGCCTATCCGTAATTTGAACTGGACCATGTATTCCAGACTTCCTAGTGTGTTCCTTGTCCCATCTGCGTTATATACCGGCATAGGGCGAAGGAGTCTCCGTTTATTAAGTTTGTGTCGTTCCACAAACTCAGTACTGACGCAGGACCCTGTACAGCCTGAATCCACTAGTGCCACAATGTTGATTTGCGCCCCAGTGTCCATAGTTGTAATGGTCCCTTTTAAATTCATTTCTTGTCGTCCTGTAGCTTTGATGACACTCTGCCTTAACCTTGTTAGGTTCCACAACGCCTCTGCTTCTGATTGTTGGTTTAATTCATTAACCAAGTTTTCAGTTGCCTCATCAAGTCGTTTATTGTGGACCCATTCCTTTAGACACCGCACCGCAGTGTCCTTGTCTTGTTGCCAAATTCTCCGTAACACCCATGCGGGTGACCAAGTTTTTGATCCGGTTTTGCGCTCACATCCAAGTTTCAGATCCGGTGAACATATGATGAACATTCATATAATAATTCTGGTATACTAATACAAGAATCTTTGTCCATGATCAAAACTTTATCAGCCAGCAGCGCTGAGCGCTTGCCTACTGGCTGTTGCCAAAACCCTTTTCTTTGCCGTATTCCTTCCATTGCTCCTCAGTGAGCTCCTCCACCTTCCATTCTCGGATACGGCCTTTTCCTTTCTCTTTCCTATTGAACCTCTTTGGTTCTGGACAATCCCTGGCAAAGTGTCCTTCTTTGCCACAATTGTAGCACGCCCCCGTGCGTCGTTTCGCTTTGTCAACGTCCATCGCATTAGGATCTCTACTAGACGTTGCCATTGTAGGCATGCTATGTTGAATCGGCACCTTGCTCTCCTTGGCCACTGGTGTTTCCTTATATTCGTTATGGCTTTTCTTCTCGCCGTATGCTTCCTTTGCTCTGTGGTATATCCGTGCCAACTGCACTGCTCGGTCTTGAATCGCTTTCAAGGTTGCGTCGTCAGCCAAATTACCATGTCTGGTCAATTCTCCACCCAGGGCTGGGTTGATCCTATTGAGGAAGTGGTCTTTGAGAGCATTTTCTCCCCATCCAACCAACAGTGATAGCGCGTTAAACTTAATGATATAATCTTCAATTGGAGTATTTCGTTGCTCCAGTTTCATTAAATCATCCGTTGCGTGTTGCTTGGTTTCCGTAGACATGAAGAATTCATGCATTTCCGTTTTGAATGCTGCCCAAGTGACCCATGGATATTTATTGACATTGGGTGGACGCGTCCATTGCAAAGGTTGGTCTTCCAGTTGCAGAGGTAATCTATGTCCGTTGTTTATTTCCCTCCATGTCAAATCCAGAGGGTAGTGGGTAGGGATGTGTGCGTGCTTTGTTTCATATTCCTCGTCTGCTTTCTGGATTTCTTGGAGCTTGACTCCGGCCCATTCTCCTGCACGATTCCCTTTTCCTTTCCTAGTACGGTATAAACAAATTACTATGCGCCGCCGGACTGTTGTTTCTCGCGCCAGCGTGAAATAGACTTCCATAGTCCTTAGCCAGTTGTCGACTTGACTAGGATCACCTTCGAAATGGTCCGGCATTTCTGCTTTTGTTAAAGGAGCCGGCGTTGGGCGCGGATGTGTACGTTGCCACTCCTCTAGGACATTAGTAAGGAGTTGCCCGAAACCATTGACCGTTGCCATCCTTGATTCCTCAATGTCGTCAATCTCCTGTTGCCTTTGGGCTACGTCATCTTGGTTTGTTCCAGTCAGAGGAATTTGCGGCGGCAAGGGGTGCAGCATGACTTGCGTATATCCAATTAGGAAATCCCTAAGTCCTAAAGCCATCTGGACCGTCCATTGGAAAGCGCCAATATGGTAGCGGCCATACCCTTTGAGAATCCAATCTTCCATCTGAGTCCAGGCGTTGAGACCCTGAGATACACGTTCCACATGGATGCATCCCTCACGTCCATATGTCTTTCGTGCTCTCACATTTGCCTGTAAATCTCTCATTCGCTGATCGAACTGATAGATTTCTTGGATTTGTGGGTATGCCGGCCACTCGAACTTGTTCCAGTGCTGTTTCTTAAACATCACCAAATAGCAGAATCCCGGAATGTCCGGGTGTAAGATTTCACTACTATATTGAGCCACAGGGTACGGATACGCATGTTCTACTTCATTGGCTACTGTCCGACGCCAATGGTCTATTTCTCGCCGCTTTTGGGCCTGGTCCAGATTACTCGGTCCCGCTTCTATCATCCAGTCTTCTGCCGTTGTCACCGGTCCGTCATGCCAGTTCCAATCTCTGCCGCGGGTACGCATGATTGCGTTGAATTCCGCTTTCTTGGCTTTGATTGCCTCGGCGTATGTGGGAACCTTCGGTGGAACCGGAGGTGGCGTAGATTGTTTTGAGGTCCTGGGTGGAGTAGATCCAGTGATCAGGTACAAGACCGGGTTAGGCTTGCTGACACGTACAGGGGCGCTGGATAACTCCGCGTCACCACCCTCACATTTGATGGACAGGGTCGATCCAGTGTAAGAACGGGCCTTCTTCTTTTTTCTTGTTTCGGCAGAAGAAGCCCTTGCCTCCCCATCGGGCTCGCTTATTGTACGTTCCCCTGGCAATCATCTCGTCGATGCTACCCCAGTCCCAGATGTCGTCACTGTCTTCTACCCGGATCATGAACTCTTCTAGTACATGAAACCGATCGCGCTGGCAATTGTCCTGGAGACTGAATCGTGCGAACGGGTTTCGAAGTTCCGTGTTCCATGATGCAATTTCGGTGACCATGGGCCACGCCGGCCAGTGATACAAATCATAGTATTCGGGTTTGAACAAGTACATGTAGCAGTACCCGGGTTTTCGCCAATGATAGTTAGGGCGATCCTCATTCATCGGGACCCCAGGCAACATGACCCGTTCCTGGTTCTCAACCCAGTGCTCGGTGTACTCCTTCCTGGTCCGGATTCCCCAATCGGCCAAGTGTAGATCCATGAAGTCCTCCCATTCTGGGAGCATGACTCCGTCGTTATCTGGCCCCGTGTGACCTTCCAAAGAATTAGGTTCCGTAGCCGGAGATGTACTTGATGGCTGCTTTCTCCATTCGTACATGTAGGGCGCATACCGCGTCATCCAGCCCGAGTGTTTGGCTTTGATGTTGCCATTCGAGGCATGCATCAACTTGTTCCGCTCTTTTGCCGTCAGGACCAGCCATCATGTTTCAACGTGAACACGTTAAACCCTTGGAGTAATAAATGCATGTTGGAGGGTGAATCAAACACCGCCTCCCTGACATCTGGTTGGTTTTTGAGCTGCTCAAGCACCTGCTCGAGCACTCGACGATCGGCTTCCAGTTCTTGTTCCATCTGCTGGAACCTTCTCTTTTGTCACAGCGCCTCACGCTTTTCCTGCATGAGAATTTCCCATGCCTCTTCCTGCTCTCGGAAGGCCGCTTCCTCAAGCACTTGTCTTTCATAAGCTGCTCTGCGCAGCCTGAGCTTTTCCATTCGGCGCTGCTCCTTGCGCCAGTAGTACCATGTGCGAACGTGCACATCATTTTGTCAGTAGTTGACCGTCTTGACCGACTCAGTTCGTTGTTGGGGCAAAGGGCACCCTGCCACCCATTCTAGATCGAAAATTTTCCTGATCTCCATCAAGGACATAGCCGCCCTTGGCAAAACATAGTTGAACAATTGCGTCATTGTTCCTGGATCCCAGATCCCTTTAGTGTGTTCCAAAAATAGGATGACGTCCCAAGTAGGGAGATGTCGCCTCTTCTTCTGTAACTGTGCTTCCTAACACAGATACTGCCTGATGCGGTCAATAACGCACCCGCACTCAAGTGTTCGATTTTATTCCACCAAATGACCAAAAGCGGTGCTGCCCGGCGCTTCACTGAGATGTCCTCGTGCTCAGATTGGTTAGATCTGATACGTGATTGGTGTTCTCAGACTGTATGCCTTGATACAGGTCACCACTGATGATTGCCTTCGCGCGTTCCTTGCGCTTTTCCGAAAGTCCTGATGTAACTGCCTGGGGCGACCCTGCCTGGTCCACAACCCAGCACGCCGTTACTCTCGTTCAGAACCTTTGTGTAGACAGTATGGTCCCATAGTCAGTCGTGACCACGTTGTTGACTGTGTCGAATCGAGGCTGCAACTAGTCTCGTGGTGCAACGAGTAGTTGGTCAGACGAATAAATTTGTTGGATCGCTTCGACGCTGTGCGCGACAACGAGCAAGACGTGCTCGGCACTGTGTCAAACGACGAAGGGTGTGGTTGAAAAGACTCTAGATTATGTTAGGACTGATCCCACACAACCACAAGCCTTCACTGAGACGATAAGAGAGAGAGATATAGATTGACACAGTAGAGTAGAATACTGGGTGAGAGTAAACTATCTAGAGTCTTAGAGACTCCTACCTACAATGCACCACCTTATATACCCCAACCATGGTCTGTGCGCAGCAGCCTCATGCCTCTAGGGCTATGCGCGCGCAGCAACAAAACCATGGCGACTATCTACTCCTTCCCGCGATGCCCGTGTCCCCATCCGGTCCTTATTGTCTTCTTATCGGCACAGCCCCTGGCTGACTAACCGCTGACCTAACCGATGGGCGCCTTGACATAGGGGTTGGCGCCTACTAGTCCTGTATACCTATGCGTCCATAGGGCCCCAGAGAAAATAGATAAAAATATAGAGAAATCGCCAGAAAATTGTTAGAGTTGTAACAGTTACTGCTGACAACATCATATTTCAGCAAGACAATGACCCAAAGCATACCTGCAGGAAGGCCAAGGAGTGGTTCCAAGATCATCATATGCAGGTACTCACATGGCCTGCACAATCCCAGACTTAAATCCTATTGAACATCTGTGGAGTCACCTCAAGAGGAAGTTAGGGGAGTATGAGGAGCCAGCAAGGGGAATCAATGAGTTGTGGGAAAGGATACAAGTTGAATGGGACAAAATACCAACAGAGGAGTGCCAAAAGTTAATTGAAAGTATGCCCAGGAGGGTTGAAGCAGTTTTAAGGGCAAAAGGTGGTTACACTAAGTACTAGAGTTGCCTGCAAAAAAACCCTTTCAATGAGGTAGCCTTATTGAACTATTTATATCTCATCTAAAATGGGGTATTATGTAAAATGTGATTTATTACATAATGCTTACATGGTGGAAGGCCTACCCTGAATTTCCTATATTTATCCCATTTTTATATGATGAGGTAGAAATCATTTACTCTCAAAGCTGCCAACATTGAAAGGGTTTTTGAGTCACTGTAACTATTATAATAACTATCAGAGTAGTATTGTATCACTGTCAATGACAGTGACCAGAGATCTCTCCAGGTCTTGCACTCATAGAGTGGAGATACTCACATGCTGGTGAGCAAGAAAGAGCAACTGAATGTATATTGGATATCTACAGGTCTTATGTACACTTTTACTGTATGTACATATTTGTGTATAGGACTGTAATCTAATGCACATAATAAAAGATAAAGAAATACCCACTAAGAGTTAAACCAGTGATAGCTGTGTTGAAGGCTACACTTAGGGGTATTTGGGGTGAAGGTCATTCAACAGTATAAATACAGTAGCTAGAGATGCAATCCACACTGCATTCCCTTGCATTCCTACCTTGCCTACAAGCACTACTCTCAAAGCAGCACATGTAAGTTTTCCTTACTTAGCACTGCACTACTGCATTGCCATCTCCATGCTTCAACACTAAGCATGGGATCCAGCAAATTTGCTGGCTCCAAGTCACACACTACACTGTATGGGTTTGCTGGCCAATGCACTTGTCACAGTGTAGGTCTACTACCTGGTGAATGAATATAAAGAGAAGTGTTGATGAGCACCATGACTGTTCATAGCATGCCAAGAAGCTTTACCCAAAGGTGCACAAGCTGCAATGTCCATCACCACTAGCCAATGCCCAAATGTTTGCATTTTACAGTGTGAATAAACAAATTTCTCCATGTACACAAACAAAATATATACAACTAATACATATTGGGTGACTCGACAAACTTGGACCACATATCAGGAATATCGGTGTCGGATATCTGTAAACGACGTAGCCGCTGCTGCGGATACCCGTTTATGACGACTCCAACACCCAGCTCCATCAGAGTATCCAGTTTGCCTAAATAATCTTCAACGCTTCCCAAGATCCGAAAGTCCACATATTGAAATGATGATATTGCCTTATCAGCCCTGGCTGCATTTGTCTGACGGGTCTCCGACCATTAGGAGCATTGTCTGAGCGTCGCAATCGTAATTGGTTTCGATCGATGTCAGCTGGCGTCCAAGGCCACCCGTCGATAAGCCAGCAATAGCGTCCTCATCAAAGGTTATGATCTTCGGGAAAGAGCAACGCCGCAATAACGGAGCATAAGTAAGCACCTCGCTGGCAGCTACGGAACCTGTCTTATGAAGCTCGAGTTCTTCCAGTCGAGAAAAGTTGAACTTTTTCGCTATTGTCGGCAGCGAGTTTGAGGTAAAGCCACGGTAACTGAGTGAAAGCTTTTTCAAGTTCGGGAAAGTGAGATGACGGCAAATAGCGTCAAAAACGATTGAACTTCGGCGCTGGCGGTTGAACTCGAGGACCAGGACTTGCATGTTAGGCAACGCAGTGGTTTCCCTCAGCGCCAATGGCTCATCCCCTACCCACTCCCAATGCCAGAGCACGCGACAGGATTCGAGGGAGGTTGCCTGGGAGAGGATATTCACTAACTGTGTAGGTGTCATCTCCACACAGCGTATGTCGAGATGGCGCATTTTGTTCATCGGCAAACAACCGAATTGGAGAAGGTCGAGACATGGTCCAGAAGCGCAAAGTAGAAAGTTTACGCGGCTGACGAATGACTCTAATTGGAAATGTGGGGTGTATGTATGGGCATGTAGGACCACTCGGGTCTCCTCGAGGTGTGGTAGCGCATCGTCGGGTATGGCAGAGAGTTCGGCTAGTTGGCAGGACGACCACATCATCTCGAGACGTCTTAGACGCAAAGGCCGACATAAAGCTTGAATCGTCTGTGCGAGATCGGGGAAGTTGGATTTCAATAAGCACAGTTTGAGGGTGACATGCATGTTTCTTGCTCTCCCGAGCCACGTTGTAGCCATCTCCAACGTCTCCTGATCAAATTTGGCGATGACGACGTCACTCCACAGCTCGCCCGTGTTCAGCGCAATTTGCCTCCACTCTGAACAGACGTGTGACACGACCTGTTGAGGCGGTATGCCTGTGATTCCATGAAAAGGAAGATAAACTTCTCCGTGTGCGAGGGCATGCAGGACGAAAATGCGCTGGATGATCTCGGTCGGAAGCCTCTCGTGCAGAGACAACGTCAGTGAAGACGTCCGACCCGGATAGTACTCGGCACCCATGCGGTGCAACTGCAGTTCCGAATCCCCAGCCATTCGGGATTGCGAGGCTGGACGACGAGTTGGTCAGATCGCCGATACCAGTCCAAGCCGAACTCGTTGGTACTAGTAGTGTCATCGATGAGCCTGTTAGAGAAGTCAATACGCGTCATCATCATCGAGGGGCACTGATAACTCGCACGCACTAGGCTAGAACGCGGAGAACTCTCGTGACAGGCCAGTGGCAATTGCACGGAAGGGGGGAGGGCGGGGAGTTTCCACCCTGGAAAGTCCGGAGTTTATAGATGACAGGCGCGTCTATCCGACGCCTCAATGGCCTCAATGATCAAACTAAAATTCTCCATGTCAAACTTCACGTAGGTTATACTAAGCGCCAGTCGGGCGCTCCGAGCCTGATCGGCTTGACAATAATATTAGAAACACGAGTACTCTTACTTGGAAATGCACATGAATAATAAAACATACGAAAGTTAAAAACAATGATTGTAAGGCTACAATATGGGACTAAGGGTACGGAAACCGCACAAGAATCCTAAAAGAAAGGTGTATGTGAAAAGCCTGAGCAAAAATGCACGTGCAGAGGTATGGAAATCATCCGAAAACGTGTCATAGATAACACATTATGACCTAGATCATTATCCGAGTACACATCAGCGCTAAATTTATGAGTGTCTTGATTCATCAAGGTAAATTGGCGCGCTGATTGACGCGTGTCCCGCCAGATTCACTGCTGCTCCTCATCTTTGATGAGAGATCGGACGCCGGACGAACATCACCACTTGATGTCCTTCGAATGCCACCAGGTTGAAAGCGGATAGAGCTAGGAGAAACTTCGTCGCTTATCGGCGATATCGCATCAGGATGGAGATTGTGACGTGCGTGATGTTGATGTAAGCCAAAGTCGACAGGAAACGGATGCACATGTGTTGCGGACACGGATGCAGATGATAAGCGCTGCTCCGCAGATGTATGTGAATCATGAACAACCATGTTTGAAGGGGGAGGAGGCTGTGAACCTGCTCGAGGCCCTGGTGGCATGTCCGTCGTCGACGGGGCTGTGACGGCGGCAAGGGACGCTTGAGTAGCGATCTCCGCTGGCACAGGTGGCACAGCGGGCGTTGATGGCGATGTCTCTTCCGGTATATATTCCTCAGGGCGGGCACCAAACGTCCCCCTCCAGCTTGCATGGCGACGGTACTGAGGCCATGAAGGTTGGCCCTGGACCTCATCGCTCTGGTAAGTCTGATAAGTCTTGTACGAATGATGAGATTCCGAGGGAGAAGGCAACGATGTGTTCCCGCTGCTATAATAAAATGAGGATTTCCGGTCTCGCTTCTGCCCGAACGTTGCCCTATCATCTTCTGCATGTGCACGTGCTTCTGATATCGGTTCAATGGGGGAACTTGACTCTACTTTAAATGACGTGGACGAACCATTGCTGAAATCTAAGAATGAACGATGAGGCACCTGTCTAACAAGTTCGATCGCACGAGGATGCGACGTGGGACGTTTCGTGGTGTCGCCTGTATTAATGCTCAACTTGGGCAGAGCTGGCCTACCTCCTGCACGCCTCGTCCGCCCTAGACTTCTCGTGGCAAGATCTAAATCACTGCCCTCAGAACCTTCTCCATTGCTCATATCCATGAAATCAACGCGGAACGGGCTCACTCTGTTCACAGAGAGAAATCCAGTTGGCACTGCTAAACTTTTGCTGCTCCCAGATGATCCCCGTGACGATCGCTGTGAACCGGCATAGGTATGCGATGCACTTGGCGACAGCAGCACAGTATCATGCTTTTGTCTGTCTGCATGCGCATCCAATTTCAGTGGCGGGGGCTTGCGTGTCCGAGATGCATGCGATGCTTCCGCTGACTCAGGGGCTTGCGCCGCAGTTTTCGATTCCGGGGCAACAGGCAAAGGTGGGAGCGCCCGTATTGGTCTTGCTATCGGGGCTGTTCTCCCAGCATTCTCATCAGGGACGTGACTAGGTTGTAATTGTGAGGCAATGACGTGGGCGGGGTGCGGAGGGATCGGGAGCTGCCTAATGACGGGGACAGCGGTGGGTGGAGGCGGCGGAGCTGCAGGCACAATAAGTCCAGGGCCGCTTTGAGGAGACTGTTCGTTGAACAATACATCGGTCGCGGCATATGGATGACGGGTATCCTCAGTTAAAATGACAAAGTCATCGTTTACCCCCTCCTTCGAGTCATTCTCGTGAACTGAAAGACAGCGTGTCACATAGGAAAGAGGCGTCGTTTCTTCCGTTTCCAGTTCAGTTCCACGACTGGGTGGTGACGCGTTTCCCCAGCACTTGCCAGCCTGTATAGTTTGACTTGGCCCTTCCGACGGCTGCCCGTCGAGAACGAGAAGCCCTCCGCCACTCACGGTAGTATGCCGTAATTCGGATGGACCGCCCGCTGATTGGACGCCCACAAATGGATACACGACCCCTGGTCCCGTTGACTTTCTGAACCTTCCCGCAGCATTCCCAAGACCCGATAAGATGGAGCGCACAGCCCTGGCAAGACGCACTCGAACGCTCCTGCGTTTGCCAACAACACCCGCGTCGTCGCCGGCAGAGCTCCCCTTCGTGTCAACTTTGGCAGCCCTTGTTTTGGCAAACGTAACGGTGCTCAAACTATTGATGCTTCGACCCTCGTCCCCGAGATCGCGGTCAAAAGTGGCCCCCGCCTCGCGGAGCCCAATCGACGAGGAAGGAGGACTCCGTTGGGGTCCAGCCGAGCTCCTGTTACTGGTTCCATTCTCACTCGACCACAAACGGCCGTGGACACGGATATGGCGCAGCGAGAAAGAGATGGGGATGGAGTAGGACTTTGAGTGCGGTCGCGAGTTGGTTTGGCTGCTATTTCGCTGGCTTTGGGCGACAGAAACAGAAACGGGTGAAACAGGGACCGTGGCGTTGGGACTCGACTTGGGAGCGGCGTCGACGAGGATACCAGGCATGCTTCTTATTCTATTGGACGTGTTTCCTCCTTGTTGCTGACGGCCAGATTCGACAATGGCCGTGGCCTCTCTCACGAGTGCGATTCCCACGTCGTCTCCATCAGTCGACGCAAGGTGTGAGAACTGTGAACCCTCGATTACGCCGGAGCTGATATCAAGGGTATCAAACTTGTTGAAAGTTGGGAGTGGAGGCCGTTCGCCATTCCATATTGAAGGTTGCCTGCTCGAAGGTGTTAACATTGAAAGGATCCGATCTATGCGTCTCTGGTAACTGCTGCGTCCGCTTGCTTTTGTCGCATGACTTCGCATTGCTGGGCTAGTTCTTTTTGTGCTGTTAGCCATCAAAACATCGATCCTTGCTCGGTAACGACGAGCGCGGGGTCGAAAGAATAGATAGTAGTAGAATAAAAGTGCTGCAATGACGGAGAACAAGACTCCAGCTAAAACAATGGCCGCAATAGTTCCTGATGACAAAGGTGCCCCAAGCGTCGGTGGAGTATTTGGTAACACGGATGGGGTCCTGAAATGTGTGTGAACGTCAGGAGAAACCGACATGGTGCTGCAGAAGCTCACGGAACAGGAAAACTTGGCTCATATACCAGAAAGCCGTCGGATTTGATTATCAAGTCAGCACCATCGTCGTTGGTTACTGTGAGGAAATAGGGAGTAGTCGGGTCTAAACTAGAAGCGTAATATAACAGAGCGTTAGGGTTCGTAAATGACGTTTTGGCAGATAACTTGGTTCTCGTGACATCGAGGTTCGTGAATGAGCCGTTAACGAATGGCCCGAGGGCGATCGTATAGTGTCCTGAAGTGGGCGTTGTGATTCCTGACAGCGTAACAGCAGTACCTATGAAGGCTTAGTCAAGGTAGAAGCTGGGGGTTGGGAGAAGAGGACCTTGGAAGTGTGCTATTGCTTTATCGCCTGCCGTGGTAGAGCGGTGGATAAGCCCTAATTGGGGGTCGTTTTGGAACGACCAACGGCCAAACCAAGCAACGTTGGTGTCGTTGACGGGTACCTGCAGGTAACTGTGGATGGATAAGCCGTAGTTTTGGGACGAATGGATGATAACACACGTTCCAGTGCCATTCATAGGCGAAGGTGAAGTTATTGTTGCCTTCTCAAACGCCAAATAACCCACGTTCGAAGGGTAGGAGTGGACGACGAGGGATAAGTTGTGTGGTTGAAGTGGTAGACTTTGGAATGAGGCCAGAACGTTTTGAGAGAGATCGACGAAATCGGGAGTGGTGGCATTGCCGTCCAGATAGACGGTATAGTTCAAGTGAGAGGAATCAGAAATATTTCCAACCAACTGTACACCGGTTCCCTGCCAGCTAACGGTGAAAGACGCGTTGTTATGGGCAGTGATGTGGTACGAGGTGCCAGCAGGTATTGTTCCGGCCTGTGGTTGACATTCAGAGAGAGAGAAGCAAGTGGTCCAGCCCGAGATGGGTGAAGTGGATGAGTTCGAGGGCGAGTAAATAATGGCTGGAGAGGTATCGTTGACATCCAGATGGACGACACTGGCCATCACATGTGGTCCTCTGCGGGGCTGTCTGACACCATCAGACAGAGTCAGACAGGTGGGTATATATTTTCGCGTCTCGCTCCTGATATCTCCGTACGAGGTCCCCTTGCAACGACCCTGTCCCAATTATTGTCCTTCACGGCCCGCTCAAACGGCACCGTAACCAAGCCGCCCGAACCCAGTGCCGTAACCCCCATATTTAAACCCCAGCATGAGTTTATGAAACTGTCACCATGAAACATCTCCAGCAATCATCGTTTTGAAAATCCACTAATCCTGCGCTGTCGTCACCAAGGGAATGATCTTATCAAGATCATCGATCAGTAACCGAACAAGATACCAACAGCCAGGATTCATACCATGTGGACAGTAGGCCAGGAGTCGTTTCTGTAAATTCAGGGTGAAGATCTCACAGTCTTTTTCATTATGAAGTACATAACGCCATTTTTTATTTTATTTTTACAACTGGAACAACGGACGTACGGCGGAGAAAGTGATTGTCTAACTATATAGGCCCATTTGTCGACCATCTGGCTATTAGAATCCCAATGTCTCGAAACTGCACGCATGTCAGCATTTTCCTTCTAATTGCGTAACTCGCTCGTTGACATAGGCTCCCCTAGTAGCTAGCAATTCCCAGACAGTCCCAATGTGTTCCATATATTTTAAAGATGGTGTCAGAGCCACGTCCAGCATCAAATTCCAATAATGATTCGTTTGAAAGTATTCCGCTAGCATCCAAAGTCCTTCGCTTTGTGTGCAGATTTGTTAAATATTAGGGATTCAATATTCAATACTCCTTGGCTTGAGCACAACTTCCGCAACTTCTATTTCGGCTTGCTTTCTTAGCGGTCGGGGCATGGGTGCTGGATCTGTCGTCGTACAACTCGACGACAACAGCTTGCCATATTCGAATTGTCGAATATGCTTTTACTTTTGATCAGAAAGAAAGAAAGAAAAAAAGGCAAGTGCAACTTTATATTGAACACCGACCGATTCCACATGCCAGCTCCTTTTACAGAAATAGATGACAAAGCCATCTGTCGTTCTACCTCGTCTTCCCGCATTTGACAACCTGTCAAACATTTCCCCCTTGGTCTGATAGATAAGCGACCATTTGTCAAATAACGAGCACTTGACATCGCGCGAGGCCACACACAGTCACTAATTTACGTGGGACGGCCCGATATTAATTTCCGCGGCTCACGCAAGAACTCCTACATTTTTGTTACAGTTACGTGAAAAGAAGGAAGCAAAAAAAAAAAACCACTTCTTATCCGATCATATATCATACATTAAGTACCTATGATGTCTTGCGGCTTGCGTGATTTTTCTCAGGGTATATGACTTCTTGACACCAAATATCGTCAAAATGTAGTATGAGGCGACGGAAAATAGCAAATACTAATCAGTTCTTTCGACTCCTATTATCGATGGTTATTGTCGAATATGTTCAAGGGACGTGTTCATCAAACTGATAAATCAACATACCTTCGTTACTCGTCCAAGGGTACCTGAACTATGCTTTCGACGATCTTCTCAACGCCAAGGAGAAGGGGACAGCACTGAAACCGGCCTACAGATCCGTTTGTGGTTGCGTCCAAGGGAGAATTCACGGATATGAGGCGACCTGGATATAGAGCCCTACAGACTGGCATGTAAATCCGCATCTCCTGGACTAGGAAAACGGCCAATATATGATCAGCATCTAGATTGATGACGATTCTCGCATTGTCATGTCCAACATTTCGAAATAGCCATAGAACCCTGTATGAACAATATTGTAGAGAGCTTGCATTGAATTATCGCGTTTTCCGACGATCACGCTATTTATTCGGCCATGTGTTGTAAAGTCATGGTTGAGAATGGTGTTTATGTATGAATCAGAGTGAATGGAGCATGCATACCATATCATTTCTTTCTTTACCAAGGGCCACATGCTGTCGCCGTGAAAAAAGGATCTGAGAGGTGCCGTCGTCGCTTTCAACTGTCAAGTACGGTTATGATGTGCAGCCTTATTCGCGACAAACTACAACTAGTAACTCCGCTTTCCATGGTAAGCCTTTTTTTTAGATGACAATGCTCATACGGTTACGTACCGTTACCCTTAGGACCCGAGTCTTGAGTCGAGCCCACTTCCCAGCTACGGATGATAATGGTCAAAGGTACGCGAAACAACGTCCGTAACGGCATTCATTATTTAACAGTTGACGGAGACAAATCACATCGACATCACCGAGAAAATCTTATAGATTTGATTTGAAGTACCACGCTCCTACTAATATTTTGGGTTCAGTTCTGGTAGATAATGAGGCCGCTGGACGGAAGACATCACGCTTGCGAGCTATAGCTCGGCTGAAGCTAGGCCCTACTAGGGTGTGTGTGTGAGAGCCTGATTACGTCTGCCAGATCTCCAGATGGCATCCACGTTATGTTTTTGAAGAGGAGCGTCCGATGGCGAATGCTTTTCACTTCCTATAAGGCTTATAGGGGATATAACTTGCCCCGTAAAACGCAACCGCTTTTGGGCTTGGCTCAGCACGTTGGTGTGTGTTTCATGAATACGTGTACGAGTCACGTGTCACATGCTGTCTTCCGGTCATCGGGAACGTTTCCTCCCGGACTGCAAAAAAACAAACTGCCTTCCCACGTTCAAACCTGACAATATCGAATGATTTGCACCGCTCGATATTGTCCAGGATCCATCCTGGGCCTCGCCCACATTTGTTCGATATGTTATGACAGCTCCCAATGATTTTAGCAGCCCAGTGATTCACGAACATCCGCAGCGAGAATCACGATTTGGGGTAGGCGAGCTTCGTTTGTGTTTCACTGCCCTCATATTTTGATCATCATGATGGACATAGTGCATAATGGTGGCTTTTGCGATGCAAGGACATATCTCGCGCATCTTCTGTTTCACAACGCGTAAAACGTCAAGTGCTAGCATTTCCATTGCTTCCGGACCGGATGGGTCTGAAAATAAGTGTCAATTCGGGTTTGACGCTCCCTCCCTGTATACATGGGCCTCTGGGTCGAACCGCATGCAATTACCGGGTGTATTGGAGATTGAAATAATCAGACGCCAATTCTTGTATGCCATCTGCGGGGCCAACTAATGGAGATGCCCTCAAATAATGATCACGATGACACGTTTTTCTCGGCAGAGCTATCATGAATCAAATTTTCCTGCGCGTGCTCCAAGCCTTAACGCGCTTTTTGGTCGACCGTAATGGTCTTAAGTCCGGGGCCTACTACAAGGGAAAATAAGGCCAAATGAACGGCGTTCTTTACCATCCATTGGAGAGAGAACCACTTACCTCATACAGCGAACGATGCGGACGACGGCTGGGCGGGCCATCGAGGCGGTAAACCGAGGCGGAACCTCAAAACATTAAACTCGCTCAATGTAGCCGATAGCGACAAAAGAAGAAAGATGGAGAAATATCGAAGGCCGACCGCCTAGTAGGCATTAGCGGCCGGGCAACCTCTTCATGCTATCCTAATCTGCATTTCCATCCACTCCAACAGCTCAGCCAAATTTGCCTCAACATTATTTAATAGTAGCAGTCAAGCATCAAATTACAACAGCAATTCAGATGGTGGATTCAGCAGAGATTCTTTAATGCTCGAAATTGGACAAAAAGGCCATGATCATGCATGATCACAAACACCCTTAGTAGATATGCCCCAATCTCTACATAACTGTATATTTGATAATTTTATTGTCGTTTTCAGATAATGTAACCCGCCGGAAATTTCCGAAAAAAAAACAGCCTCGAAAAGAAACGAGCATAGCTCACCGAAATCTTCACCAAAACATGAATGTTAGCGCGTTAGATTCGGAATAATTAGTATATTTATTGTATGATATTCCGGATATGAGATAATTAATTTCGGGAATGGTATACGATCCAATTAAGGATACTAGTAGAGCTGTCCCCCAGCCTCTTTGAATCTCCTAACGTCTTCCTGGGCATACTCCATGATAAAGGCCACTGTACCTGCATCAATTATTAACAGGTCCTGCAGCTCCTTGACGCTGATTATTTCACGGGACAATTGAGTGATGTGATCGAAGCCGTTTTCTTTGAGAGTTGTTCCATAATTGGCAAAATGTATTACTTTCCGATTGCGTGCTTTATTGTGTTCGAGAACCTCGAACCAATGTTCTACTTCAAGCGTTTCAGCACTGGGGCATGGAGACATGTTTGAGTTGTGGGAGTCAGGCATGACAGCCATGGACTGTGGCACTACAGCACCCATGGCAGACATACCAGGGTACTGCCATGGTGGAGGGAGCACAAACGGAGTTGGTATATAGCCTTGGTTCCCCATCTGGAAAGGCATTGAACCAGTGGATCCTTCGTCAGACTTTGTTGAACTGCGTATACGAGTTGGGCGTATATCACGAAGGAGAAGCTTTGATGGTTTCACATCTACAGTTGTGTCATTGTCAAGCTAGGGAAATTTTAGTAAGTATCCTGGTCAAACTACAGGGAACGCACCACTCGGTTTGCCCAGAAACCGAAGTCTTGAAGGTTCAGTGCATAACAGAACCCACTTGATGATTCTGTATAGCAGTACATATCTCTGCCCTTTGAATGATATTCGCAGCGCCACTTATTTTGTAGTTTGACGATCACACTTTCTCGTTCCACCTCAAACTCATCAACTTGAAGAACTGCTTGTTCATGCTTCTGTAAAAATGTCATCAGTGAATAGAAATAACACAGCTCGCAAGCAAAACTCATGCCTTCTTTTTCCCCTTGCCATCAGAACTCTCAACCTTTTTTCCCTCAGCCGCTGCGTCTTCAAAGCAAACTGTAAGATTCTTGGGGGGTGCACGCTTGGAGAACTTCCCACTAGCCAGGCGCTGTGGTACGAGAAGCGCTCTCATCTTCTCTATAAAAATTTGAAGTTCTTTGTCGTTTCGAATGGAGGTTGCAGGGGCCTTTGCTTTATCATTTGCGAGCTTATACTGTAGCTGGACAATGTTTGGATGTCGTCCCAATTTCTCAGCTACAGTGTTGCGAAGGTCTTCAAGGGAGGTTGAGGAGTTGACGGTGAATGGGCTATTACTACCATCTGCATTCTTTGCAGCCGAGGGAATCTTGAATGCTAAGTCACATATTAGAATGTATTAGCATGATTCAATGAGATGCCGAACCACATGTTGCTGGATCAAATTCACTACCACTATCTGTAACCAACTCCTCATCATTGTCGCCTGTGGCTCTGCTCTTACTCGATGGCTTTTGCATGGCTGGCTTCTTCCCCAGGCCCTGAGGCTTTTGTCTTTGAGGGTTCACAACAATTTCCATATCCGAGTTGTTGTTGTCACTGCTATTTGAATCGTTGCTGAATGTATCTGCCCCACCACAGAATGATGAAGTGATGAATAAAGCTTTCTGATACTGATCGTAATCCATGCTAGCTGTGTTTTCAAACTGATCTTTGTCAGATTCATTGATTACGTCCAACATAGTGCTGTCTGTTCGATTTGTTGTTGTCAAGGATGTTCTGCCACTTGAAGAGGTCGGTGCAGCCTTGGAATTGTTTTTGTGGACTTGAATAGTATCCCGATGCTGACTGGACTGTGTATCATTTGTTTCAGAGTAGCTGCGTTTCCTGCCAGCCACCTTAGCACAACTCAAAACCTCAACTTTCTCCATAGTCTGATCCGACTCCCTCTGCTGCTGGCATGCAGTAGAGCCAAGGGTGCCAGTTGTGGCCAGTGGGAGACTATGACCACGAGCCTGAGTCATGTGCTGTGCTGCACCAGGTTGACTAGATGGCTTGCTCGCCACTGTACATTCTTCCTGCATGCCGCTGGTCTCGCATGCTTTGCATACACTTCCATTCCATTCACATTTGATTTTACGAGTCTTACATCTTGTACAGGCACTTCGTTTCTTGGTTACACCATCGGTAGTGTCTGTTATGCTAGGTGGTGAGTCATTGTACATGCTACAAGCAACAACGCTCACCAACATTGGCTCCTACCTTCTTTGTTGTCCCCTTCAATTTTTTAGGCAGCATTGGAGATGCAAACTTGAGCGTAGTGCCTGACGTACTCTCGCATCAAATTTTACATAATTACTTTGATGCATGCACTGGTTTGCAATAGAGCACAACATTTTTTGAATCAGATACACTAACTTACTAGTAGCCACAATACTTGTACCAACCATGACAGTCCATGGGCGAAATGAGATACAGCGCATCAAGCAGGGATAGATAAATCTCCTTGTCCAACAGCTCAGTCATTGCCATCCTCACTAAATCACCATTTCGTCGAAGGTGATACTTCATTGCTGAAAATGTGAGTTTGATAGGGTTGAAATCGGGGGGAGTATGGAGGCAGAAATTCACAATGCATTCCTCTATTTGGTATCAGAATGATTATGCATGATAAATTGTGGTACATACATTGATTCAATCATGTCAACAATGTCAGGATGCTTGTGAATGCGACAATTATCCATGACAATAACAGAGTTGGGAGCAGGAAACGGCTTATGAAGCGTTGAAAGGTTTCTGTGCAGAACGAGCCTTCTAGAATTTCGCAATGTATAATCCCATCATTGTATGAGAGAGCAGGAAGGACGGAAAAACTAGGAGGGGTCAGAAAAAACAAATATTGATAAAAGTCTTTTCACCGTCGCCCATGCACAAAGAAAGCCTTGCGCTGTGCTTGCGTTCCACAGATAGACCAAGCCCTCCCTCGATACGTGGTTTGATGATCAACTGAACTTTTGTCGACAAAAACTAGTTGCTCTGCTGCGTATTTACTGATTCTGTTGATGTAATTGAGCCGCTTTTCTTCTGAACGCTCAATTGCAGTACGTGACAGCTGTCCACCATGATTTAGTAGTCATCATGAATGTCAAAACTTGTATATCGCACCTTCTTCATCGTCAACCCCCCACCCCTCAAAGTGCGCCAAACTGTTGACCTTGAAACATGTGTACCACAATTGACAGTAAGTACATCCCGTAATTCGTCCAGGTACAAATCCGGTGTCTCTCAAATTGCGCCAAACAAAAACTAGTTGTTAGATTATTAGATATGTTGATAGCAATTGTACAATCATACATACCTCAACATCTCCATCGCAAAGCAATTGTGGTCTCTTTTGTTGCTCCCCCCCCATGTCTGCTGGGATCAAACCATTTTCCTCAAAGCAACGTAGAATCTGCTTGATAACTGAAGTTGAAACACCTGTATATATAGCTATGTCTTGCTTTGAAAGGACGGCTGAGAGCCAAATGATGATCTGTTGGACTTCCGGTGAGACTTTTCGACCTTTTGCCATTGACGAAGGTGAACGTTGTCCACTGGCGGTGTCACTGTCACACATCCCGGCTCGTCATGTAACAAAACCTCCGAAATAAGGTGCTATTGAGCTCAGTCTACTGCTAAGTAAAAACACTATCTATTCCGATTCTAATGCACTAACTTTTATGTATTTTGGTGAAGATTTCGGCGAGTTATGCTCATTTCTTTTCGGGGCTGTTTCTTTTTTTGGAAATTTCCAGCGGGTCACGTTATCTGAAAACGACAATAATATCTACTTTGAGTTGTCAAAATTCTCAAAATCCATGATCATCCATGAATCATGCATGGATCTAATGCAATGCCATGTTTCATGAATGATCACAGATATCATGGGTGAATCATGAATGATCATGGTGAAAATGTGACTTTTGTCCAATTTCATGCAACATAGAGATTCAGACAGCAATTCAACCATCCAGAGATCACTTGAATCACCACATTTTTTGATATGACAAAGAAAGAGAAACTGTAACATTACCCCCTTCTTATGCTCTGGACTCTAACAACTTGACAATGTTGCCCAAGTCTTCTTGGGCTGTTTCCATATGCCACTGTGGGCTTTTGGCAGTGAGTTGTAGCCATCTTGTAAGTCATGAGAGTGGCAAGATTGTTGCCCAGGTTGGTCATCATGGGGTTGTTGACCTGAGTGATGGGGATGTGTGAAGAGGAATGTGGGGGTCCAATGACAGTGTCAATGGGATCATTGAAGAGGGCAGCAGGGTGGATGTGAAGGTCATCATCTTTGTACTGAGCTATGGTGGTGGTTATGATGAAGACCTCAAGGGGGAGATGATGGGAACAGCGGCAAATGGGGGGGGTGACAGTGGCAGAATTGGAAACCTTTTGCTGCTGACAATCATAGACAACAAGATACCCTCTTCTATTACTTTGTATACCCTCCCTTTGCCTTGATTACTTTCTCAACCCTTCTAGGCATGCTTTCAATCAACTTCTGACACTCAGAAGCTGGTATTGCTTCCCACACCCTCTCAACCCTCTCCCACAACTCCAAAACTGCTCTTGGTGCTGTCTCATACTCTCTCAGCTTCCTCTTCAAGTGGTCCCAGAGATGCTCAATGGGATTGAGGTCTGGAGACTGTGCAGGCCACTTGAGAACATTCATACCATGCTCATCAAACCAATCCTTGGCCTTCTTGCTGGTATGTTTGGGGTCATTGTCCTGCTGAAAGATAATGTCATCAGCAGAAAATCCATAATACCTGATGCTTCTCTGCAATTCATCATCCAAGATGCTCCTGTAAAGCTCCCCATCCATCCTACCCTCAATCCTGGTGGCATATCCAACTCCATCCCACATCATACAGCCCCAAACCATGACAGACCCACCCCCAAACTTCACTGTCCCTGCACAAGCCTATCATTCAGGCTCTCTCCAGCCTATTTCCAAGCCCATTTCCTCCCATCTGACCCAAGACAATTAATTTTAGTCTCATCAGACCATACAACCCTTTTCCAGTCATCCGTAGTCCAATATTGGTGTGCCAAGGCAAAGTCCAGCCACTCCCTTTTGTGCCTAGCTGACAAAAATGGCTTCTTCTTCACAACTGACTTCATTCCCTGCTCTTTCAAGCATCTCCTGACTGTATCTACTGACAATGGCTGATCAACAATGAGCTGGAGTTCTTTGGTCACATCCACAGCTGTTTCAGCCCTCCTAGAAGTGATGAGGTGCATGGCATGGCATTTGTTGGTGGGAGAGAGCTTCTTTGGACAACCTCCAAAGGACTTTTGGAGGTGAGGACAGTGTTTAGAGCAAATTCTAGAGACTGTAGCAAGGCCATGGCCAGTGGATGAAGCAATAGCTTTGGCAGAATGGCCAGCATTGAGAAGGGAGATGCTGTGTTGCTGTTGAGCAGGAGTGAGAGAGTGCATGATGGATTGGTGGTGGTATGGGTTGCTAGGACTGTTGAATTCAACTGAAAATCAACATAGTCACATGACTGTGTGAATGTAGTCAACAGAGTCATGTGATCTGTCTTGTTTCTATTCCTCAAATTGTCAGCAGCAAAAGGTTTCCAATGAGCAGTGGGTTTAATCTATTTTTATCTTCTCCAATAACAACAATTACATAATGGTGCTGTATTACCTAATACTATACATGTTAAGCTATGTACCTGAATTTTCAGGATTTTATATAATTTATTTCTCATGCTATAAGCCATTCAATACAGTTTCACCAAACATTGGAAACCTTTTGCTGGTCACTGTAGTAATGGTGACCAACAAGGCAAAGGCAAGGGTGGTGAGGTAGGCAAGGATAATGAAGAAGAACATGATAGGTACAGTAGGCAACAAAACTGTTGTGATGTTTGTTGATTTCACACAGTTTGACATTGTGTGCCACAGGCAAAATAACAATAAATAATCATAAATAAGGGTAAGATAGCCCTATTAATCAGCTTCATTTGACCCTATATTGACCTTATTTGGTCATGTTTCTGTTAACATATAAATTCATTTGCAAGGCAATGTCATTGCAATGGTTTTGCTGCTGACACATTTTTATCACAATTTGGTACATTCTAGTACTTAGTATAGTCCTCTTTTGCCTTTATCACTGCCTGAACCCTCCTAGGCATACTCTCAATTAAGTCCTGACAGAACTTTGGATCAATGTTGTTCCACTCTGCCTCAACCCTCTCCCACAATTCCAACATTCCTGTTGGGGGTTTTTCATACCCTGCCAGCCTCCTCTTAATGTGTGTCCAGAGCTGTTCAATTGAATTGAGGTATGGAGACTGTACTGGCCACAATAGAGGTTCCATTTGATGATCTTGGAACCATTGTTTTGCTTTTTGCAGGTGTGTTTGGGGTCATTGTCATGCTAGAATATGCATTCTTGCAATAATATTCCAAGCTTGCATGAAGGTACTCCTCCAAAATGGAGACATAGAGATCCCCATCCATCCTCCCATCAATTGTGGAAGCATAGCCAGGACCCTCCCACATCATACACCCCCAAATCATCACTGACCCTCCCCAAACTTCACTGTGCCACTCACTAGCCTGTCACTGAGGCCCTCCCCTGCCTTTTTCCATGCCCATTTCCATCCATCTGACCCTAGCCTGTTGATTTTTGTCTCATCTGACCACACCACCTTCTTCCAGTCCTCCAGAGTCCAGTTCATCTGTACCAATGCAAAGTCCATCCTTGCCCTCTTGTGCCTGGGAGTGAGAAGTGGTGTCTTCTTCTTCACCACAGCCTTCATACCTGCCTCCTTCAAGTATCTCCTGGTTGTTTGAGATGAGAGAGGCTGGTCTATGATATCTTGGAGTGCTCTGGTGGCCTCCACATCTGTGTCAGCCTTGCCAGAGCTTATGAGGCAAATAGCATGGTTGACATTTCTGTCAGAAAGCTTGGTAGGACAACCTCCAGATGGCCTGGGCAGGTAGGGATAGTGCTTCCTACAAAGCCTTGAGATGGTGGAATGGTGTATACCAGTGAGAGAGGAGACCTCATGAGCAGAATGGCCTGCATTGAGGAGGGGGATGAGGTGGGATTGTTGGGCAGCAGAGATGGACTTCATGGTTGATTCAAGAGATGTTATGACTTATTTGGTAATTTTTAACACATTAAACAATGTCACATAATTTGAAGGCTGATCACATGACTCCCAGATAGTGGTTTAGTGTTTCACCTGTCAGCACAAAACTGTTGCAATGACATTGCCTTAGGAATTAATTTATATCTCAGCATAGACATAGCCAAATATGGTCAATATAAAATCAAATTGAAGCTAATTAATAGGGCTATCTTACCCTTATTTATACTTATTTATTGTTATTTTAGCTGTGGCACACAATGTCAATTTGTGTGAAATCAACAAACATTGCAACAGTTTTGTTGCCTACTGTATGTGGTTCTGATGAGTCTGGACATTTCTAAGCAGTTCCTTCTATGTTCAATTGAAGACAGTGTTGTCACAGTTTGCCATTTAGAGTTCTTCATCTGTGAAATGATAGGGCAGCATGGGCACTCTGATGATGAGAGAAATGTATTCAAGTTCATCAGCAGTGTCAGGATTGTTGAGTTCACCAATCAATGTTTCATAAAGAGGATGATACAGTGGAGGTAATTTGGGTGTGGTTTCCCTGGTTGGAACCTCAAGTTGGTTGTCAGGGAGACTAGTTTTGGTGTTGTGAGAAGTTCAAGTGATTCTGGGGTATCCTGGTTTGAATTGAAACAATGGTGGTGCTACTGGGTAAGGAGGGGGAATCTGTTCCCAATGTAGGACTGAATAACATGGTGGAAGAGGTTTGATGATTCCTAAATGGCTTTGTTTTTCTTCCCACTCTAGTTCCATCAGTTTATGCACTGATGTTTGATGTTTCCATGGAAGGGGTGTAGGGTGTGACCATTGTAAAACTTTGATTTTCCATATGGGTACATGATTAAGGGCTCGTTGTCCTTTGAAATGGGTATGAGTAAGTTAGTGGGAGTGCAAATCAATGCATTAATTTTCCAAGTCCTGTCCTAGAGGGCATGAAACAGGTGGACATTGGTGAGTATTTCTTTGCATATCAAATGTTTTGCTTTAGGATTTGGCAATTAAATAGTGATATCCTGTACCATGTTTTCAGTGTGAGAGAATTGCTTCTACTTCAAACTCCTCCTGTCCATTTATGAGATCTGGAGGTGGTGTTGTGTAGTTTGGTCCATGTGTTTCAGTCTCTCTATATGGAGTTAGGAGCAATGCATGGAAGACAGGGTGTATGTGCCATTGTTTTGGGAGTTTCAGTTTGTATGTTACTGGTCCTAGAACTTGTTTGATGATGAAGGGTCCTTCTTGTTTTGGTGCTAGTTTTCTTGACTCATATGGGATATGAAGGTTCCTATTCTCAAGCCAGACTTTGTCCCCTGGCTTGAACTTGCTTGACTTGTCTCTGATTTGTCTAGCAACCATCTGTCTGGCTAGTTCATGTGCAGCAAGTGCTACTTCCCTAGCTTTTCATAATAGCTGTAGTCATTCTTCAGCTGCTGGTGTTGTCATTTTCTGTATGGTGGTAGCTAGAGCAACAGGATTTGTTCCATACATGAGTTGGAATGGAGAAGCTTTGACTGAGTCATGATGACAATTGTTATGGGCAAATTCAGTGATTGGGAGTAATTGTTTCCTTGTATGAGGTTCATTTGTGTGTGAAACATTTGGAGATATACTTCTAGTTCTTGATTAACATATTCCATTTCTCCATTGGTCTGGGGATGATATGCTGTGCTCATTCTGTGGTCAATTCCTAATATTTTTCTAATTTCTTGGAAGACTTTAGCTGAGAACTGTGGTCCTCAATCCAAGATGAGTACATCAGGTAATCTGAAGTGTTTGAATATTTCAGAGATGTAGAGATCTGCCATTCCTAATGTGTTGATGGTTTTCTTGCAAGGAGTAAGGATTACCCCCTTTGTAAGACCATGGTCCACCATGACCAGAATTGAATCATATCCATCCAAGATAGGGAGATCTGTAATAAAATCTAACCTGACTTGCTGAAAGGGTCGAGTCACCTTGGACCCAATTGGTAGAAGGGCCAGAGTGTTAGGGTGTGTTTTACCTTCATTTGCTGACATGTAGCACAACTGGTGATCCATACTTGCACATTCCTGGCCACCAGTAGTCTCATTGCAACAATTCAAGAGTTTTTATGCATCCTGGATGTCCAGAAGTGAGTGATTCATGAACTGTTTTGATAATATTTGTCTGGAGTGTCCCAAGGTCTGGGATATAGGCTCTATCAATATATTGAATAATTCTGTCAACGAATGCCCAGTCCTGAAGCTTGGATTTGATAGGTGGGGTGCATTGCAATTCTATGATGTCATGACTCATTCTCAATGGTCAAAATCTCTAAGCCATTTTTATTCTTTTTCTTTGTATTTTACTATAGCTGTAGCCAAACATCTTAGTCAGGCTGGCATCTATCTTATCTAGTCAGCACTAAGATTAGATTAGATTAGATTAGATTACGGACTACCGGACCAATGATTCATGGACTATGACTCAGACTTACCAATGTGCAGCAGCGGGGGCTGATTATGTTATCTCTTTTACTCATACTTACTCAGCATAGATATTATTATTAGAGTGGTGCACAGACCACCCTTGTAGTATATAAACTGAGCAACTATCACCCAGAGTCCTCAGTTGAGTTCTCTCAGGTTTCTTCCCTACCCTCATCTTCTCTACAATAGTCCTTGTAGCTGTTTTATAATGTTTGCCAGCAACAGCTACATCTCACATGATAATGTTGTCCACAACATTATAATCTTTTCCCATTATAATGTACATACTGCTGCCAGATCAGCACATGCCAGTGATATTATAATACACAACATTATAATACACCCACCATAGGACATTATAATATACCACTTTCCCACCAGTACTGCTTATAGGGTCAAATTTCCTGAAAAGGAGATTACATAATTTTAGAGTCAAACCAATTGTGTAGCCTTGGTCAGTGGCTTTCTAATTGTGGTTGTATGTCAGTGTTTGGTGCTGATGTCATTGAGATATCCACTGATTGATTTTCAGGGTTGAATCTCCTATAAAGGAACAATGACATAATTTCAGGGTCAACCAATTGTGTAGCCTTGGCCAGTGGCTTTCTAAATGTGGTTGTATGGCAGTGTTTGGTGCTGATATCATTGAGATATTCACTGATTGATTTTCAGGGTCAAATTTCTAAAAAAGGAAATTGTTAATGGATTGTCCAGTGGTGGATTTCCTAAAATGGAAATAGCGCCCTTCGGACTTGCCATTTTGGGAAATTCTACTCACTGTTGGTGATGATGGGCAGCAAGAAATTGCAATATCTCCCTTGATACTGAATATGTTTGTGGCGCTTTTTTTGGAATGTATTCCTTATATATATATGCACTTATCCACTATGTTAGAATGTAAAAATGCTAATAGTTTCTGTCACAATGCAACATGTCTTGCTCGCTGTTGTTGACAGTGAGGAGCAACAAATGACAATATCTCCATCAATACTGGTTGTTTGTGTGGCGCTTTTTTGGTATGTCCTTATTAGGCATATAGAAAGGTATTTGGAATGTTGGAATTCAAATAGTATGTACCAATCATGCCACAAATAAAATTGGTATGCTCACTGTCTGCCACAATGAGCAGTATTATCTCCACCAAAACAAGATCTTCTTGTGGCAATTTTTGATTTTTGATTTCTTATGATAACAGAGTGTCATTAAGGGTGTCTGGAAGCAGATTGCCCTGCTGATTAATGGGTGATTTTCAGGTTCATGATAAAAGTCTGAACATGATACAGAAAGACTGGCTGACAAGTGGACATGTCAGGAAAATGGGACATTCCACTTGATGTTGCCTAAGGATCCTCTATTGAAACCGTCCTAATGTTTATCTTTGTTTGGTATGATCCCAAATCAAAAACAGTGCCACAAGAAGATCTTGTTTTGGTGGAGATAATACTGCTCATTGTGGCAGACAGTGAGCATACCAATTTTATATGTGGCATGATTGGTACATACTATTTGAATTCCAACATTCCAAATACCTTTCTATATGCCTAATAAGGACATACCAAAGAAGCGCCACACAAACAACCAGTATTGATGGAGATATTGTCATTTGTTGCTCCTCACTGTCAACAACAGCGAGCAAGACATGTTGCATTGTGACAGAAACTATTAGCATTTTTACATTCTAACATAGTGGATAAGTGCATATATATATAAGGAATACATTCCAAAAAAAGCGCCACAAACATATTCAGTATCAAGGGAGATATTGCAATTTCTTGCTGCCCATCATCACCAACAGTGAGTAGAATTTCCCAAAATGGCAAGTCCAAAGGGCGCTATTTCCATTTTAGGAAATCCGCCACTGGACAATCCATTAACAATTTCCTTTTTTAGAAATTTGACCCTGAAAATCAATCAGTGAATATCTCAATGATATCAGCACCAAACACTGCCATACAACCACATTTAGAAAGTCACTGGCCAAGGCTACACAATTGGTTGACCCTGAAATTATGTCATTGTTCCTTTATAGGAGATTCAACCCTGAAAATCAATCAGTGGATATCTCAATGACATCAGCACCAAACACTGACATACAACCACAATTAGAAAGCCACTGACCAAGGCTACACAATCCTAAAATTATGTAATCTCCTTTTCAGGAAATTTGACCCTATAAGCAGTACTGGTGGGAAAGTGGTTAATTATAATGTCCTATGGTGGGTGTATTATAATGTTGTGTATCATAATATCACTGGCATGTGCTGATCTGGCAGCAGTATGTACATTATAATGGGAAAAGATTATAATGTTGTGGACAACATTATCATGTGAGATGTAGCTGTTGCTGGCAAACATTATAAAACAGCTACAAGGATCCCTCTTCTCTACTCCTAAAAGTCTATTGTTGGGGCCCTAAGCTGTCATGGCAAGGGTAGTCCTGATATGTGACTTCAATGATGGTTTGTCCAAAGTTATCAAGTGGCATGGTGTCTTGGACTTTCTGAGCAAGGTCTTCAGCAATAATGCAAATGAATTTGTTGTCTGGTAACATGATCACATTGTCAGGAGTATCATCACCCTTGATATGGTCAGGTCAGCAAGATAATGTGTCAGCTTCAAACATTTTGGTACTGGGTACATGTTCAATTTTGAGATCAAATTCTGAAAGCATCATGGACCATCAAGCTTGCCAAAGTGTTAATTGTTGCAGTGTCCAATAGAACAAAAGGTTTTTATGGTCACAATGAACTGTGATTGGGTGTAGTGATCCATGTAGTAGATGTTGCCATGCCTGTAATCCTTTAATTATTGTGAGCAACTCTTGGTCATAAATTTGATAGTTCTGCTCCATGAGTGTTAAAGCATGGGAGATGAAACTGCAAGGATGAAGGGATCTGGATGCATCAGCTTGTTTCAATACTGCTCCAGTACCCATTATTCTAGCAAGTGCTATCAGTATCACATGAACTAGGACTTGTTTGGATGCCATCAAGGAGTGCTACAACATGTGCATATAGGTCAAAATGTTAAAGATAGTGGTTGTAATGTTATTAGCTGATCTCTTCAAAATCAGCAAATGTTGGAAAGTTTTTTGCGCTACTGTATAACTATGCCATCTGACACAATAATCTCAATTAAATGACATCAGAATTTTGGCAGGTTTGCTGATGTAGTAGCTGTGAACCAGTTGACTTGATAAGTATACCTTCAGCTAGCCATGTTCTAAGTGAAGTATTTTCACATTTAATCATTTGCTGAGGAATTATGTTAACAAGGATTCCAGTCAATTGTTCCAGTGTTGAACAATCTTCACCCCAAATACCCCTAAGTATAGCCCTCAATGTGGCTATCACCAGTTTGACCCTTAGAGGGTTTTTCTTTTATATATTAGAATAAAGTCAAATACACAAACATCTACATACAGTAAAAGTGTATATAAGATGAGTAGATATTCAAATATTGTATGTTGAGTTGTTCTTCCTTGCTTTCCAGCATGTGAGTATCTCCTCTATGAGAGCAAAGACCTTGAGAGGTCTCTGGTCACTGTTGTTGACAGTGATACAATACTCTTGTCATCATGGACATATGAGCTCATTTTTCATGACAGTGATGACCACTGAGACAAACTATGTCTAATGGACATACAATTGCTGCTCAACATCCAGTGAGCACTCTTGTGTGCTAACTCATGCAAAATTTTTCTGTTCCTTCAAGGTCCTAGGCCTGTATAATGATCATAACAGTGGTCCCAGACCACTCATAAATGAAACCAAACAAGGGGCCCCACCTGCCTCTGGCTCTTTGAATATGTTCCTTGTATGTCACATCAAGGTGAGTCCATTTGAGACTCAATTTTTTAAGAGATTTAACAATGTCATTCTACTAAACAAATCCTTTTTATTGTTGTTACTTATTCAGCAATTTAGAGCTAACAAGGCCAGAGCTTCCAAGTTCAACATGATGTCAGTACTAGAAGTTATGACAAAGGTATATAGCTAGTAGTACACATAAATCAACCCAAGAATGATGCACTTTCAAGGCTCCCTCTCTTGCACACACTCCAAAGTCACTCCAAACCATCTCATTGAACAAAGTCAGGGATTTTGTAGATGAACATATGATATCCAACCTACCTATTTCTGGGTGACCTGGAAATTCTGCTGCAATTGATTCAAGTGTTTTGTGTATGCCAAGGTAGTTGGATGATGGGCACCCATTGCTTCTTGCATTGACTCTATTGCATTAGATAACATAAGTTCTGCATCACTCCACCTTCCCTGGTCACTGTGTGTAATTGCCAAGTCAGCCATTGCAATGAGAGTGTCTGGATGGTCTGATCCCAGCTTTGCTTTTCTTGCATGCACAACATCCAGCTGGAGTTTCTCAGCTTCATTCCACCTTTCCTGAGACCCATATGTCATTGCCAAATTGTTCATGCTCATGAGAGTGTCTGGGTGGTCTGATCCAAGTTTTGCTTTGAATGCATTCATCACATCCAACTGCAGCTTCTCTGCTTCATTCCACCTTCCCTGAGATTTGTATGTTGCTGCTAAATTGTTTGTGCTGATGATAGTGTTTGGGTGGTCAAATCCAAGCTTTACTTTGAATGTATTCATTACATCCAACTGCAGCTTCTCTGCTTCATTCCACTGTCCCTGTGACCTGTATGTTGCTGCCAAATTATTCATAGATTTGAGAGTGTCTAGAACCAAGCTTTGCTTTGGATGCATTTATCACATTCAGCAGCAGATTCTGTGCTTCATTCCACCTTCCCTGACAACTGTATATCATTGCCAAATTGTTCATGCTGATGAGAGTGCTGGGGTGCTCAGATCCAAACTTTGCTTTGGATGCATTCATCACATGCAGCTGCAGCTTCTCTGCTTCATTCCATCTTCCCTGAGACCTGTAAGTTATTGCCAAATTGTTTATGCTGGCAAGAGTGTCTGGGTGGTCTGATCCAAGTTGTACTTCTCTTCCATTTACCACACACAGCTGCAGTTTCTCTGCTTCATTCCACCTTCCCTGACAACTGTATGTCATTGCCAAATTGTTCATGATCATAAGTGTGTTTGGGTGGTCTGATCCAAGCTTTGCTTTGGATGCATTTATCACATCCAGCTGCAGTTTCTCTGCTTCATGTAACTTTCCCTGAGAACTGCATGTCTCTGCCAAATTGTTCATGCATGTGAGAGTGTGTGGGTGGTCTGATCCTAACTTTGCTTTGGATGCATTCATCACCTCCAGCTGCAGCTTCTCTGCTTCATTCCACCTTCCCTGACAACTGTATGTCATTGCCAAATTGTTCATGCTGATAAGAGTGTCTGGATGATCTGATTCCAGCTTTGCTTTCCTTATCCCCATCACATGCAGCTGCAGCTTCTCAGCTTCATTCCATCTTCCCTGAGAGCCATATGTTGCTGCCAAATTGTTCATGGTAATGAGAGTGTCTTGGTGGTCTGATCCAAGCTTTCCTTTAAATGCATTCATCAAATCCAGCTGCAGTTTCTCTGCTTCACTTCACCTTCCCTGACAACTGTATGTCATTGCCAAATTGTTCACACTGGTGAGAATGTCTGGGTGGGCTGATCCAAGCCTTGCTGTTCTTGCATTTATCACATACAGGTTCAGCTTTTCTGCTTCATTCCACCTTCCCTGAGACCTAGCTGCATCTGCCAAATTGTTTATGCTGGTGAGAGTATCTGGGTGGTCTGTTCCAAGCCTTTCACATCTTTGTTTTGCTACCATAGACAACAACTGCTCTCTCTGTTCCAAATCACCAATTCTATGAAAGACAAGTGCAAACCTCTCATGCTCATCATCATAGTAGGTTGCTTTCATCTTCTTGTCAAGTCCATATTGACAATTTGATTTGACATGTGGGGCAAGCAACTGACAGATTGCATAATTGTCTATGTCATAGTTATGCTCTACTGAACAGGACAGCAATGCCCTTGCTTTCCAGTAATAGGTTTCAAGCTCTGTTTGGGGTATCCTGCAACCAATCCATGAATGAACTAATGGATGCATTGAATACTGTGTGTTGTTTTTCTTGATCAATGAAAATGAGGCCAGTACATGGATGCCTTCCATAAATTGTGTCCTGTCCCATTCTCCTTTCATTCAAGAACAATGTTTGAGAATCCAACAGTGTCACTGATATTGGAAGAGAATTTGTTGTGCCCTTTTGCTTATCCTTCATTATATGCTTAGTAGTATTCTTAAAGAATTGGCCTATTTTGGCCCACTGTATAGAGTGTGAGGCTTGTGCTGGGACAAGAGACTTTGCTTCTTCTTCAAAAACCCTCTTCACATAGTGTTCAGCAGCATTCTTGAACAATTCTTCTGGAATATTGGTATGATGCAGAAAAGCAAATATTTTGGCTATTATGATGGCACTCTGTGCTGCAACTGCTCTTGCACTTGCCTGCATTGCAGCCCTAGTCTCAATCTCTTGCATAGATATTTCCCATGTTTCATATGTAGATGATCCATAATCAGATGCACCCTTGAATGTAGCCCTTGACAGTGACTCTTTCTGGTGCTTGGAATATTTCTCCAGATAATCCTCAAGGCTACAAGCACAAGACTCAATGTATGATCCAGCTTGGTCAAGGGCAAGAGGAATGCCACCCATTTTCACAACAAGCTGTTTGGCTAATAATCTGATATGATCAGATGGATCATCCAATGAGGCTGACTCTAGTAGCAGCAAAACAGCATCTTCCTCTCCCATTTCACTGACCTCCAGTGAATTCTTTGTTAATGTGATTCTTTTCAAGTCAGGATTCCTGCTTGTTATCAAAATACTGCCAGTGCTTCCTGGTGGGAGAAACTTTTCAACAATATCACATTCACCAACTACACCATCATATACAATGAGCCAGTTGGCTCTCAAGAAATCCATTTGAGAGCCAGTCCAGCTGAAACCATTGATCCAGAAGTGATATTCTGCTCCTGAGCTATCTGTTTCAATGTGAGTTCAATAGTAATCTCAGAGGATGCATCAATCCAGAATATAGAAGAAAACCCTGTGGCAATCAATTGCATGGAATGCCTGAATATACTGATATACTCACAATTGAGGATTCTGTTCAATAAATTTGAGGCAGATCTGAGTCTTGCCAATGCCTCCAATTCCATGCAAAAGAAACAATTTCCTCTGGCCCGTTGCATTCTGTCCAAAATATTCCTTCAACCTATCAAGGTATTTTTCACGGCCCATGAACATAGTGCTCGAATGTTTCAAAGGTGGTAGAGGTGGTAGGATTGGGGGTGGGTTATTGTAATAGTGTTTAACCTTGGGTAGAAATTAGAATGAAATGTGTCTATTCAAAGCAATAAAACAAACATTCAAGTCTCCATGAACTTCATTATTTTCTAAACGTTCCACTACAAAATGGGGCACCCCAGCAAAGGGACTTAAGTTTGTAGTGGAGTGAGGGGGTATATGTGGTGGACTGGTCATAGTCTAAAAGTGAAATTAATTATCATCACACATGTCATAATAGAGATGAAATTTACCAATTGTAGCAACGCCGAGTATGGTGGTCGAAAAGAAAGCGAGGTTGTGACATATGTCACGGTACAGGTGTACCATGGCCTGTTTGTGTTTTCGTCTTTTTCTAATTTCTATCACATCTCGGTTTTTAACAAGATAGTACATTGGACCGAATTGCCTTTCCAATGCGCTCCAGCTTACCCAAACACCCCAATGGACGGCTTCGAGACTGACATCCCATCACACGCGCTGGCTCCTCCAACTCTTGAACACCGAGCGACTTCATCGGCGCCCGTCCACTCCAGAATATGTATGATGAGCCGCTTTTGCTCCCCGTCAACCCATCATTGACGCGTCCCAAAACTGTCATCCTCCTACTCCCGATAACGAAATTATCACTACCCCAACACCTTACAATTGCCATCAATACTTTTCCATTTGCTCTATCAGCCATTACGTTGTAATGTTCTTTTATTATTATAAGCTGAAAAGGTGTACTAGGCAACGGTGACTCGCTCCGCCAACGCAAGATGGTCAAGGCACCAAAGTATCCTTTCTCAAACCAAAGCTCACAAACCGCTTGAAATCCGAAAACACCTCGCGTTTTTGATCATTGCGGCTGCTGGCTCCTCCCGACCCCGAAATTCCATCACTACTATTCGAAGCGCCAATGACGAGAGGAAGCGAGACGCGGCTTGCTCCCGGGCTAACCAGGCTGAAACCAGGATGTGCTGGCGGATCCATATCAAGAGAGGAAAGGAAAGAGGTGCTTTCCAAGTCTGTTTTGGTGCTCGTGATGGTAAGGAACGTATCGAGTAAATCGTTCTGCGCTGCCTTTTGTGTGCCTTTGAGGTCAAGGATCTGCGATATCGTTAGTTACGTTTCATTGTGCACATGTCATTCAGTACCTTCTGGAAGTTGGTGAATGACGCGTCGCCTATCAAAAGAGTATAGTTGAGAATAAACCCCTCGGCTGGGTCCTAACGAGGCGTCAGGAATGCACGTGAGAGAAAAGATGGCTTACGACAGGCGTAACGATCACTTTGAGCAATGCCTCCAGTCGGCCAGTACTCTTCGCAAGACCGCGGGTATACCTACAAATTCGTGAGATAGAGTTAGAAAGGTGTAACGAGACCGTTGCGTACGTTGTAGTTTGCAAATCTCCCGGCATCTTCATCAGGAATCCCTTAATCGCTTGTAGATCTATGAGCAATTGCTCTGCGCCGGTTTCCTTCAACGGGCGACTCTTGACCAGAGCATTGGTAAATTTAGCCAAAACAAGGCTACATGTCTGTCATTGTTTTCTTCGTTGTGAAGTTTGGAGATCTTACCTACAAGCTTTATCGAAGAAATTACGCAAGTATTTCTTCTGCTCAACATGGGGTTTGATGATATCTGCAACTTGTTCTGCAGCTTTAACGACTTCATAGGTATATGGTGATTGCCCAGTAACTTGGCTGAGGGTGCTCCATGCCGTTCTGGACATCGTAGAGAACGCAAAGTCGCACGCCAGCTCTAGCTCTCGCAGCTGAACTGCGATAGCCGAAGATATGACACTGCCATTGGTTAAGGCAATCGTTCACGATAGATAACTTCGTTCCCACCTGACAAACAAATCTCTTTCTGCTTGTAATGTAATTTTTTCTCTGTACTCCTCGTCAATTTCCTGGCGTAATTTCCCCTCCAACTGTATGCCAGATCAATTAAGGCCACGGCAAGGCGTCCACACATACGTCTACAGTTGTTACTTGACAGTAGTCTGCCGTATTGACGACAATACATGAATGTTTCAACTCTTGAGCGTCAAACCGAGTATCGGTAGATCTACGAGGTGCATTTGGGGGTCTGAATCATTGATTAGTCAGGGTGAAGACGAGGAGATCTTGATGCACCGTTTGAGGCTCGAAGATAGAACATCCTCTACGTTGCTGTCAGCGGCATGGAAATGGAAAAAGATCATTCTCACCTGCATATATCTTGAGCCATTTCTTGTGCAACATGCATAAATTATAGAGCGCTTGACCAGTGGAATACTTGGCGCACTGCTCCAAGCTTTGGCGGTAGAAGTAAAACAACTCTGTTGACGAAGGTAAGACAATATTGGGTGAATCATCAGCCTCCTTTTCCTCCATTGTTGACGCGCTTTCTATAGACAAGTGCGATTGTGTACGCGCTGACCTACCCTTCCGATGAGGGGCAAGCATGTCAGCCAATGCCCTATCATGATTCAATAGGTCGTTAGTTTCATCATGGTCAATCTTACCGTTCTTGAGCATCAATAAATATGCTCATGTATGGTTCAAATGCAGCAGATATCGGCTTCGTCAGATGTGCTTGAGTCGCCGCGACAACATTCATCATATCTTTAAACTAGTTGGCACTCTTCAAAATTGCAAGAGAAATACTAATCCGGTCGGACTTACTGACGTTGCCCACTTCTTGGCCATGGCAGATTCAAATTCGACGGCCATTTGGAGGTTGTCGAGCAGCGACTTCACAGATAAAGTCGACCCCGCTTTAGATAAGAGCGCAGTAATATCTTCCCTATTCATCACATCAAGTTTAGCCTTGAATTCCGTACGATGCCATACCTCGTGATCTCCGTGAATCTAACAAGAAGATACCATCCAACTCTCCATTCCCCCGGAAAGACACGGCCTTGTTCGAGCTCGTGGGTTTGCAACAATCGCTTAAACCACGCAAAACGCCGTGAGATGTTGTCAAGTTGTCCGGCTTCTTCTGTTGGGCGAAATATTCGACGATAATCCTTGACCTCCATCGCAACATAGCGATCGATCAAATGCAGGCGAAAATCATCTCCCAAAATGTCTACTACCCTGCATGCCTCGGAAATTATGGCTGGCTTGATTGGCCTCGATTGATCCTGCAGGTAACTGAGAGAGGAAGTAAGCCTGTGCTCGAGGGCAGGATAGCAACCGTACAACGCATCAAAATCTTCATCCAATTGGGTTTTGAGTTGTCCCTGCATCTCTTGTATCCTTTTCCAACATTGAGATACATGAGATACACCTCTATATGGTTTAAACAACTCGGAGAGTTCCCTGACGGCCTGTAATGAGGCACGTAGGCAGTTGTATAAAATTGTGTGGATTTAGGACGTACAGAAAGCGTCTTCGCAACCTCTGCATACTTCTTTTCTTTCATTAAGTCATCAAGTTGCGTGAGCGCGTTTACTGGTAGAGATTGCACATCCAGGGGGTTACATACATATATGCGCCCAAAAACAATCCACGCACCTAACATCTGCAACCTCCTAAACACCGTCATGCTTAAAATCAAATTTCTTTTCGCCGTGTCGAGAACTTGGATGTCCTTCGTTATATTCTGAACCACAGCCTCAGACTCAGTCGCTTTTTCTCGTATACGCGACATTTGACCTAGAAGGTCCTAAAAACAATTAAAAAAGAGAGAGAAAAAGAGTAGAGAGAGACGAAGACGAACCGAAATCATCTCCTGAATGAGCTGCATGCGCTCGGGATCTTGACTACGTCGAAGCTCGGCGTGTAGAGCCTCTACTTCACGACGCAATTGAGTTCTAGTATCGCTTAGACGTGCATTAACCTCTTCTATGTGCGCAAGTGAGTTTTCTAGACATCTCATGCCAATGTTTGAGTCGAGTGCGGAACACGACAGGATAAAAGAGGCCGTGCGCACCGTCTGGGAACAAGTCATTAAGCACTTTTGCTGGATTGAAATTGTTGGACAGGTCGTCGAAGGGGTCTGTAATCTCATCTTGATTGATTTCTAAAATGCGCTGGACGGCTAGAGCAACCTCGGTAGGGAGCTCATCATCGAACATAACGTTGGAGGGGTGTGATAAACCCTAACCATACGGTCCTCCGCGCCAAAGTACTTTGATGGCCTCTGTCGGCACCAGCGACGAGTTCGAATCAAAACAACAAGTTGTATTGACCTATGAAGGCCATCCTGTGTTTTCATGTTCCAAATGTGCCGCTGTAATTGTAGGTTGGTCTGTGAAGAACCAAATTCTCATCATTGACCAAGCATGACTGGTTTGAACCGGTAACCGGTTGACTTGCAGTCACTACAGGATGAACTGATTAGCAAGGCGTTCTCTGGGAGAGATGGGAGAGGATAGTGAGTTCGTCATTCACGGTTTCGTGGATGAGAATTGACTACAGTGCCTCCCTCCCTAGTCTCATGCATTCCGCAACGAATGTCCGGTTAGGCCGAAGAGAGGATCGCGCATTATTGTAGGTCTTACTATTGCCCCCCTCCCCCCACGAGTACTGTATTGACGAGGGCGCACATCGCAGGACAGGCGTCCATAGTGTGGCAGACGTATTTTGTCTTGGGTGTAACGATAGGCTCGGATGGTTTTATCACAAAGCGGCAGATTTCTCACAAAAGTACAAAGAAGGTGGGTTTTTTCCTTCAGATCGATGATTCGATTCTCACTATTGCATGCAGGAAAATATCTACTCGAGAAAGAAAGACTTATCAAAGAGAATGCATGGGAATTGGATGAATGATAAGCTCATTTGAATTGAATCAGTGCTACATTTCCCGTACAATGAATGTCCAAGAATACACAGCTGGCTTGGTTGCGACTATCACTAAATTCAAAAACGTTCGGGAGAGGAAAAAGAACTTTGCGAAGTAAAGGCTGTCAGTCGGGCAGTCCTGATTGGGTGGTAAGCAGTACGGAAATTGTTGTACGCAGGACAAAGCGGAAACAACGGAGACACCATCCGCACAACGTCAGTTCCAACATGACGATTTCCACAAAAGAGGAAGGAACAGTATCCAACGCGGATTGAGGTACGATTGAGGTTGAATATTCCCGAGTTATGTCAGCCACACCGGGAATAACGATGGTCCAATTTCCAATTTCAAAAGAGGCTGACCGCACGCGACCGTGCACTTATAAGTCAAAAAAAAAAAGGGGAGGGGCTAGTGTCGCTTTCTTCATCTAAACCCCCCACCATCACCTGCTTGATATCTGGCATATCCTGCGATTTTGCATAAACTGCACACACACACACATACCTTAACCTTCATAACACACACGATGAACACTATCATCATTCACCGTTCCATTCCCCGCCCCTGCACCTCCCGGGACAAGTATACGGAAGGTCTGCACAAGGCGGTTGACGTTCTCCTAATGCCCGTTTGGTCATTGGGATATAAACCGACACCCTGGTGGTGCGAAGAAGGTGCGTGGATGAATTTCATTTGCACGATTTCCGAGGAGAGTGAGAGAAAGGAGGAGAGTGAGGAAGAGAGTGAGGAGGAGGAGGAAGAGGAGGAGGAAGAGGAGACGGAGACGGTTGAAGCGGACGACGGTGAGTTTCCACTTGGGGATATCGATGTCGAGGAAGAGTTTGGCTGGGCCGAGCGGATGACGGGCGATGAAGAGGAGCTTGAGGAAGAGGGGCTCGTAGAAAAAGAAGAGAAGGAATACCAATCGCCCATGGATACCCGACCGACAGGCCAAGAGCTCCTCAAGCTCGTCCAATTCATGACCAAAGCGGCGCAGATCGGAAAAGCACGAAGAGGACGCTCGGGAGTCGGCAGCACCGCTATCGCCTACTAGTAGTAGTAAGGGCGGTTGGGCGTTGGGTATTTTTCTTCTTGCTATTTATTTTTCGTTTGATTCTTTTGTCGCCAGCTAACTTCATGTAGGTTTCGTCTAGCCGCCCCCGCCGTCGCCCGCCTCGTTCGCCATACGAGGTGAGTTTTTCTTTTTCCCGGTGGAAGGTGGAGAAGGTCACCCGCTGGCCTTCTTTTCCTCGTGCTTCCCTTGTCGTGGGCCCCGGGCTTAAGACCTTTATGGTCGACCAAAAGCACGTTAAACTTTGGATGAGCGGTCACTTGCAGCAGTGTGACTGTGACTTCGTGCAGGGAATAGATTCAAACTATTGCTTCACACCCAAGAACAACAAACCCCGCTTCGTCAACTCGACCACCTCTTCCAACTCCCTCCCATCCGCCGCCGACCATTTCCCACCACCAGGCCCGGCCGCCATGTCCTCCTGCGACTTGCCCTGCCTGATCCCCGTCTCAAACGCTGTCTTGCGCACATTCAAGACCGCCATCCGCCGCGGATCCGAGTGGCCACTCAGAATCACAAACGCCGTCCGTGGCGGAAGCGCGGCATGCAGCGTCACGAGATGTTCGTCCAGCGCGCAGAGCGTCTGCACGAGCTGCTCCCGCGTCGGCGGAGGCGCTGGCTCGGGCAGCGGTGCGTCCGGCGACGGTTTCGTCGTCGTCCCTGTTTCCCCCATGTTCAATCCAAGGAAGAGGAATGCGATTATGCGAATCGTGACCACTCACAGCCTAGAACGTCCGCCAAGGACATGAACCTCCCAAACGCAAACTTGTGACTCGGCAACACGTCTAACAGACCCTTTAATACCTCCGCATCACTCGTACACCCAATCGCCGTCGTAGCCTTGGACCCGTGCATCATTTGCGGGTTCCCATAATCCACCACCGCCGAGCGGACACTACTTCCTCCAGAGGTGCCGGACCTCCCCATCCGTTTCGCCGATCTCGCCATCCGTTCAAAAATCGACTCCTGATCAACCTTGAACTCTCCAAACCCAGGGCCCATCTCGAGCTTCTTGTTTAAGAGCTCGATACACGCCCGTGCGTCTTCCTCAGAATCGTGACCCCCTTCGCCGCGGTTCTGAATCTCACGCCCGCACCACCTTCGTGTGAGCCACGCAAGGCCGGGTTTGAGCGGCCGCCCACGCGGGTGGTGGTACAACAGTGCGGTGTCGATGCAGAACGGGTGGCTGATTTTGAGTGCTTTGAGGTCCGATTCGAGCGAGTGGCCGAGCAGGATGGGAGTTAGGTGGGATGACGATGAGGGTTTGGAGGACGTCGCCGCCGTCCGGCTACCAGCTGTGAATCCTGGTGGCTCAAAAGTGGTTGATGATGAGGAAGAGGGAATAGAGAAAGGGTTGGGAGCGGGGGGAGTGGGAGGAGACAATAGTGTCACAACATGCGCCTGTACCTCTGCAAACATCGTCGTCACAGGCGCCAGCGCTTCCGCCGTTATCCCGGACCATCTGCACACAATGTCAGCTCGGCAGAAACACGTATACGAGTCACGTACCGCGTTAGATAGTCCGTCACGGGCTTTGAGGGTCTCACTAACTGATCATACACTACCTTTTCGGTATAATAATCGATAACACACACACGTGTGAGCTCTTTTCCATCTTCTGTCAAACACTGTGAGACGTCAGCACCCAAGTCCAACGTTTATATAGTGGCACGCGCACCATCTCACAATCAATTGCATATATCTTGCGCCTGTGAGTCTCCTCACCGCCGCCAGACTGCGCAGGGGCCGGTGTATGCCTCCACTCTGGCGTATACTGAAACACATCGGACATATACGGCGGCAGGGGGTAATCATTATCCACCATCTGTTCCGCCTGCAGGACATACTGCCATGGATCCTTATTCATCAATGCCTCTGCTAAGATGGGCAGGCAGAGCTTAAAGGGAGGGGGGAGGAGATGGTACACGTACATGCCAACCGCTTCGCTTCACGCCGGCGTCGCTCTTCGCCGCTTACGGGGCACTGGAAAAACGCGCTGAGGACGCTATGCATCCGCGTTTGGTCTCCCGGTGCACGTGTGGGACACGCATGACTAAACGTCGACGCGAAGAACGGGATTCTCGTCCCCAAGTGCGTCTCTCCATTTTCTCCGTCTTCTGTCCCAGACACGACGTGCGGCAAGAGCGGGATGGGCCGCGGAAGATTCGGATTCGCCGTCGCCGAAGTAGGGACGGGAGGTAGACTGAGCAGGTCGGACGTAATACCCGGGACGAGCAAGACGACGACTTTTTCAATTATATGCGTGTTCTGTCGGGACACCGTGTCAGTGACATGACGATACATGCATATAAAAGAGGTTCTCGCAACTCACTTCAATCCGTAACCACATAGGCGCCGGCGCATCCGCCACAAGATGCAATACCAACTCGCGCACGTCCTTGCGTTTAAAATCAGTACACGACCATAAGAGAGAGAGGGAAGACTCACGTCAATGCCAACTGCGTGGTTCCGTCTTACAATCTCCCCGTTCGCATACATGAACCGCGGGTGCTGCTTTAAGCGCAGGTGGTCACGTACATGAGTGTAATACCCAGGGCGCGAGGGGGGGTGGGAGTGTGTGTGCGGTGAGTATGAGTGAGCGAGTGAGAATTGATGTGGGTGCGGGTGGGGGAGATTGTCACGTCGAACGTTGGTCGCGGCAGTCACCATCACGCCAGCGGCAGTCGAGGTTAAAGGAGTCGCCGTTGTGGTTGTGGTTGTGGTTGAGTGCATAAACAGTAGGAGGACAAGATCCAGTGAGTACGGGCATGAAGAGGAAGAGGAAGAGGAAGAGAAAGGGACAGGGATGCGTGGGGACCGCACCACTCACATCGGCTTTTTGCTCCTGCTTCCTCGCCTTTTTCTGCTTCCGCCGCTCGACCTTGGTCCACTGCCCATTCCTCTCCTCCACCACCCCACCTTCACCCACACCTTCACCTTCACCTTCACCTTTACCCTCGCCTTCTTCCCCAACGACAACTCCGTTCTCTCCCCCATCATTGGCAACAATTTTGATCCGTTTGTTCCCAGGAGGCCCAGAAAGTGACTGCGGAACCGGATGTGCTCGTTTCATGTCGTGAGGAGACCGAGATAATGCAAGTCAGAGCCCAACCCATAATCTCTCATCCTAACTCTCATCCATATTTACATTTGTTTGGCTAAGGAAAGGAGTGACGAACGAATTCTCCGCGCTTTCCTCGCGCACTCGTCGTTCCTCCGAATATGTCTTTTCAATGCATCTCCCCGGGTATAAGCTTTCCCGCAGGCCTTGCACGGAAACCCAGCCTCAGAATGCCGCTTGCTTTGCCAGTGCCTCGTCATATCCCCCAACGTCCCCGTCCGATGAGCGCAAGAACATTCAAACCCTCCAGAAATCGGGTGACAAAACCTTCCCATCTCGCTTCCCCAGCTGGCGACGAGTCGACCCGAAGGTTTGACTTTGACCGAAGATGGGTCAGATCCAGAGTTCTCTCGTGTTAATAAGCCAGACTCGTTCTCGTTCTCGTTCTCGTTCTCGTTCATGTCGCAATCAAGGAACGTGGCCATGGGAGAGAGAGCGGGCGTTAAAGGGATCAAATCCAGTTCAGGACTAGACGCGCCACCACCTGGACTGAGAACAGGTATCGGGGATTCACTATCACGACGGATGGCAGCAGTGGCCAGTGCGGATGGCGATCGGCGAAAGCGCAAACGTTGACTCTTTTTATCGCTTGTATCGACGTAGTCTGGATCTGAATCATCGTCATCCATAGACATCTCCCCCTCCTCCGCTTGGTCGATTTTAGACGCCCTCCGAGATGATGTATGTTGTTCATCGTATGCGGTTCGCAGACGTGTTCGCCCCTTCTTCATCGATCCAAGACGACTCTTCGCTACTCGTCTCGTCGCGCGACCTTGTTGCTGATGAAGCAGGATGATCGTGTTGTATGTGTCCTTGATGTTATTCGAGTCGTATGGATTAGTCGCGTCAATGACGTGCAAGTATTGTGGGAAATCTTGTGCAAGCCTATCCAGAAACTGTTAAAGCACAGGACGAGTTGACAAGTCAGTGTTGCCGTTCCACCAATAGATATAAAGGTTTTCATTTACCTCCACATTGTAAATACTGGCGTTCGGTTCTTCGAGACCCAAGTGACGGGCTATCGTGTTTTCAAGCATCACATAATCGTCTCTGAAATCGCTATTAGCCATGTCTAGCATGGCAAGGCTGAAGTCTTTAGAACCAGTCGTGTATCCAGTTCCGCAAAACCTCGGTTCCGCGTGGCGCGATTTGGCGTATATTAAGTCTGTATAGGAAGCCATGACTGGATGGTTATGAGGTGTCCTCGGAAGCAGCAATGGTTCAACGTATATAAGTATGCCAACCTACCGGATTTTATGGCCTTTCTTAGATGGGCACACTTAATGATGCACGTGTACTCCTGCTTGAAAGCGATCTGAGGACAGAGGAATGCTGTGGAACATACCGCTTAACCAGTCAACGGACGGATTAGAAATCTAAGCAGGCATATCCACGAGGCCGCTTTACCCATTGAGGTTCTTTGTTATTGTGGCTGAGATTCCAACGTTCCACGGAGGCAAAAGGCCTTTGAATAGCCACCTGTGCAAGGAAACGTGTCTTGGCGTCCGTAGTATAATCAATTTTAACGCTCGTCCGACACTTCCAACGTGCGGGCACTGGACCTGATCATGAGCCAATTTTAACACATTTAAGAAACAATCCTTAAATATTGCTACTTAAATCTTTTCTCATGTTCATTTTCTAAATCCGAATCCAACTGTTCCATCACTCGCTCCATGTCCCACGCAGCTGCAGCCTGAGCATTGAATTCCAGCTTTCCAGAATAGGAATCAGTGTTTTGCGTGGGGGCGCGTTCGGCTTCACATTGGGGAAGCCGGTATATACGTGCCGAGAGACTCGGTAAGTGAGTTGATATCGTTTCGCGAGCGAGTTGCGCGAATTCGTGCGTCTGTAGGTGGGAATAAGTGTGGATGAATGGAAAGAGGTTAGGAACGCACGTCTTGGATGCCTAGCGTGGATTTAGCCCCCCATGCTATGCCGAGACCTGATACTGCTACGATGCATGTTGCGATTCCGAGCGCTTTGGCGGCAAAGAGGGCACTGGAAGCGTCTGATTGGGATATGGCAGAGAAGAGGCCGGGGAGCGACGATGACGATGAGGAAGGTTTGGACGAGGACGAATTGGTTGTGGGTAAGGTTATTGGAGTGGTTCGGCCTTTGGCAAAGTTGAGTGCTGAGACGGCTGTCGTGTGAGGTTGGTGAGTGGGTGGTGGTCGTCGCCGAATGAGCCAGAGGAGGGGAACGGCGAGCACGACGGTCGTGCCTGCGACCTGCGTGGAGGCTCAAAAGTTGAACGAATGTCGTGAGAAAAAGCCAACCATTGCAAGAGGAACCCACTTTCTGTTCGTCGAGGTGGATGACATGACTGGGCACAAATTAACATTGAGGTCCGTGGAAAGGTCGAATTTCCACACCATGTATTTGTGTAAAATATAACAGAATAAAACAGATGAAAAATGACAATATATCTCGTAAAAAATACTTTTATTGGTGAATAAAACAGTGATTTGTGTTGATTTTAGGATCGGAAATCCCCCACGAAATGACCCGATTACGACCTTGTATTTCCCCTTTTCTGGGATGAATATAGATTAATTTTCACTACTGTTTTTCTCACAAATATTGCAGGAATTTCATATGATGACAAAAGAACACAATAAATGTTGACTATTACCATAGGTAGTCCTTTGCCCAAATTGGACAAACTAGAGTGATCTCACCTTAAATCATCAGGGAGTGAACAATGAGCAGCAGAGGGTGCAGGAGGTGCAGGCAAATGAGCAACAGAGGGTGAAGGAAGAGGTGAAGGGAGCTGCAGAGGGTGAAGGAGGAGTGAACAAACAAGCTGCAGAGGTTGGGGCAAATGGGCAGAGGTGAAGGAGGGAGTGATCAAGCAGCAGAAGGCAAGGAGGGAGGGAGCAAGTGAGCAGCAGAGGGCAAAGGAAGAGGCAAAAGCAAGCAGCTGGGTGAAGGAGGGAGTGAATGAGCAAGCAGCTGAGGGTGCAGGGGGAGTGAGCAAATGAGCAGAGGGCAAAGGAGGGAGTGAGCAGAAGGAAGGAGCAAGGGAAGTGCAGAGGGTGCAGAGGGAGTGTGCAAGCAGCAGAGGGTGAAGGGGGGAGCAAGCAAGCAGCAGAGGGTGAATGAGAGTGTGAGCAAGCAAGCAGCAGAGGGTGAATGAGGGAGTGAGCAAATGAGCAGAGGGTTAAGGAGGCAGCAAGCAAGCAGCAGAGGGTGCAGGAGGGAGCAAACAAATGAGCAGCAGAGGTTGCAAAAGGGAGTAAGCAGCAACAGAGCTGGAGGGAGGGATGTGGCACAGACAAAATTAGCAAGTTGCTTGGAAATGGCCAACTTCTCCCACCCTTCCTTCTGCATGATGCTGTTCTCTGTCCCCAAACAGGTGTCATTTACTACTCTACAGTTTCAGCAGCAATTTGGTTAACAAACACAATATTAAGACTGTGATTACACACATCTTGCAAGCAGTCTAAACCAGGTGTGACTTTGGAGTTGTAGGTGTTGGAAGCAAATGGGAATGGCTGCAGTTCGTTGGCAGAGTGAGAGTGGTGAGGAGTGAGCACCACACTGCAAGCATCCTGACTCCTGCACAAAGCTTGGGGAAGCATGAACCAGGTGAGAGCTCCATCTGCAAGAGGATTGGTGGAGAGACAGGTAAGTTACTATAAACCTCACATTGTTTGTCCTTGGAATGAGGGGGTGGCAACAACAAGGGTTGATGATGATGGGTGGTGGAGGCAGGTTGCAGGGTTGAGGGCAGGACAGTAATGGGTATGGCAGGTGGCAGAGGTGGGTGGGCAGCTAATAAGATAATGGGGTTTGGTGACAATGGTGAGGGAGGAGTGGTGAGGAGCATCAATTTAGTTAGAGGTTTCATCCACAAAGTCAGTGCTCACCCAACACTACCATGACTTGGGCCAGCTAGTCAATGGGCTTAATCTAGAATGAGGGCATCAGTGCAAGGGCAATCATTGGAACAGAGTAATGAGAACTGACATCATCAGAGAAATGCTGGCAGCAATGGCAGGGGAGGGTAACAAGAGGGAGTGCATGAGATAGGGCAAGTAACAAGAGGGTGGTGAGGGTGGTGGCTCAAAATGGTGGTGAGAGGGCAGCAAGAGGTGAGGGGTAGATGGTGCAGAAATGGCTAAGTCCATTGTATGCAACTGTTGTTGCTAATACAAAATTTTGTGCCAATGAAATTCCACTCATAGAGGTTAAAAAAGACAAGACACAAGTTCCACCTGTAATTCCACACATTTGGATTCCTCATCTTTTCAGTGGAAATTCATATTTCCTCCTTTTAAAGGTGGAAAAACCACCAAGTCATGGTTCTCAGTGTAAATAAATGAAACTGTAAAAACAATGACAGTCATACCTAAACTCTCACTCACTCACTCCATCCAAGATCTGAAGGAACAAGAGTGCACTACACTCATCCTGCATCAATTCCCACTATGTAGTAGTGAGTTTTAGAATGGCTTGCTTGCTGATGTGAAGGGGTTGACTAATTGTGACCAAATACACCAATTTTGGTTGCATCACCTGTGTGCTTCTGTTGCTCCTTTGGGATCTTGCATGCTCACTCACTCCCTCTGCCATGCCTGATCTCTCATCTCCTTGGAAACTGTGCTCTGTCACTCACTCAGGCCCTATCACTCACTTGGCAAGGTGCTCATGTCAATTTCAGCAAGGTCACATTTCTCAACAGTATACCCCACAGGCCTCAGCACTGTGGGATAATACATGGGTATATTGGGCTTGTGTTGACTAGGCATGCTACAGCTCTGTTGGCAGCCAGTATTTCCATTATGCCCAACAGATCCACTCAGAACTGGAAGAGCAATGATACTGAAAGCAAAGAAGGTGCAAGATATGATGATGTGGCCTTGATGCCCATTGTATACTCAGAGACCTTCTCTTTGAAGCACTGCAATGTGAACCATCATTGGAACATGATCCAATTGGATCCATCAGGCTCCAGCTTGTCAACAGCAGTAGCAAAATTGGAGAGCCACAGCACTGTGGAGTTGTAAAGTGACATGAGAGCTGAGTATTCTTTCTTGACTCAAAGGTGTAGACCAGGGCCCATAACCTGTAGAATGACTATATTGTGCAGTAGAATAACATTAGCTACAGGATAATGATAAGTTGAATGGAAAAATAACTGAAAGCATAAAACCACACCTCAGTTGTGGCACAAACAACTGAGGGCATGAAGGGGCAAACAAGGCAACTATATGTGCACTTGGCACATGTGATATCAATGGTAGAACTTGAAAGCAAAGGCAATAATAGATAACATTGAAACACATGTGGCATGATGTGGTGTGACATACCAAATATAAATATGGAAGGTGAACCAAAATGGGCAATCACATCGAAACAAAGGCTTGTTCAGCCTTGTATTCCAACATTAGTCACATATAAAAACCAGTGTAGTTTGCTGATGCACCTCAGTCATTTGCTTGCATGCATTAGAACATACTGAATCCAGTATGTTCTAATATATAATGTACCAGTCACTTACCATCATATGGACTCTTATTAGGTATGAATACTAGTTGTTTGCCTGGGTGTATGTCTGAGACTCTTGTTAGCACTCACAGGTGGGGCCAGGCCCATGGTGATGCTTCAAAGACATATCACAGTAAAAGAAAATGAAATCAAGGCAACATGTACTAAGTACAACATTAGACATCAGATATATGAAATCAATTGTGACAAGTGATTTTGAGCCACAAATTATCAGCAGAAGAAGACAGTAAACAAACAAGGTAGACATGACAAATATGACAATGGTGGTGTGGCATCTATGTGTCACAAAGGTTAGCAAAAGAAAGAGGATTAAATTAAGTGCATACTGTCAGTTGTTAGCACAATTATACAAATATGCAAACAGGTCTGCATCATCAGACGGCATAGACTGAACAGTAATCTGAGTTTTGAGTTTCTCCAGATAATCCTGTTTCATGAACTGGTCAAGAGCATTTTGCAAAGCCCCTTCACCATTTGCTCTTTCCCAAAATGCTTGCTTTGCAATCATGATGATTGCTTTGAATTGTCAACATCAGTTTTATGAATAAAAGAATAGTTTACCAATTAAGGCTTGACAATGTGATGGCTGATAAGACTAAAAGTAAGTACATCAATTTTGGAGAACTGAATTCTATTTTCTAACCATCTGGAATGCACTTTGTTCATATGCCTTTACACCATATGCATGGAGCACAGTGGGCTAATAATTATGAAAATGAGAATGTAATGCAAGGGAACAAGCATACAAACTGAAGGGGGAATTAATGTGCTTGAAAAGAAAGTGGGCACCATCACTCACTCTCTGTTGGTCATGGGATCAGATGTCAGGAGAGTCCCTGGCATAAGATGGGCACTGTCACTCACTATCTGTTGGTCATGGGATCATACATATGTCAGGAGAGTCCTTGGTATAAAATGGGCACTGTCACTCACCCACTGTTGGTCATGGGATCATATGTCCAAGTCCCTTGCATAAAATGGGCACTGCCACTCACATCCTGTTGGTCATGGGATCAGATGTCAGGAAAGTTCCTCACATAAAATGGGCACTGTCACTCACATCCTGCTGGTCATGGGATCAAATGTCATGAGAGTCCCTCACATAAAATGGGCTGTCACTCACTATCTGTTGGTCATGGGATCAGATGTCAGGAGAGTCTCTCACATAAAATGGGCACTCACCCACTGTTGGTCATGGGATTAGATGTCAGGAGAGGCCCTGGCATAAAATGAACACTGTCACTCACTATCTGTTGGTCATGGGATCAGATGTCAGGAGAGTCCCTGGCATAAAATGGGCACTGTCACTCACATCCTGCCAGTCATGGGATCATATGTCAGGAGAGTCCCTGTCATAAAATGGGCACTGTCACTCACACCCTGTTGGTCATGGGATCATATGTCAGGAGAGTCCCTAGCATAAAATGGGCACTGTCACTCACACCCTGTTGGTCATGGGATCATATGTCAGGAGAGTCCCTGGCATAAAATGGGCACTGTCACTCACCCACTGTTGGTCATGGGATCATAGGTCAGGAGAGCCCCTGGCATAAAATGGGCACAGTCACTCACTACCTGTTGGTAATGGGATGAGATGTCAGGAGAGCCCCTGGCATAAATGAGCACCATCACCCACTTTCTGTTGGTCATTGGATCAGATGTCAGGAGTCCCTGGCATAAAATGGATGCTGCCACTCACTCTCTGTCAGTCACCATTTGATGAGACTGATCATTAGGCATTTCCAATAACACACTCACAGACTGTTGATTAAGCAGGTTGATTGATGCTCTTTCACAGAAAACTGTGCAGTTTTACTTACTTCCTGCACATTCTTGGATCAGCCAAAGGAAGGGCTAAGATTATTGCCACTAACTTTCTGTTGCATCCATCAGACTGCTTATCAAATGGATTTCAGCATAATTTACCCACTATTGTCATATTGTCAAGCTGGAATGGCAAAGTTATAGTATCACCCACATTTTTAAAACTCTATTCAAATATAACAAGATAGGATGCCTTGTAAACTTCACCATCTGCCATGTGAGAGACTCACACCCTATGTATAATGTGAGATATGCATAACATGAAAATATCCAAATATAGTCACATCATATTTTCCCTTTCTAATGTGTTGTCATTGTTAATTCAGTGTGAAAATGGCATACCATGTTGAACTGATTGTGCTATAATATTCCTGACAAAGGTAGAATACCCTTTACATACCCAAAAATATGGGAAACATGACAACACTGTTGCAGGAATTGTTCTCCATTCAAGTTTCCTGCTCAAAACATCTCTGTAATGCATCACATTATGTGCTGGTTATAAATGTGGAGGGTCTCACTGAAGAGCTTTTTTAACACAGAGATCCAGATTGTTTCCCTGGGTTGAGACAAAGAGATGATGCAAGCTGGAATTGTCAATTGTTTGAGCTGTTTGAGCTGTCAGATCAAAACAATTTTTTTCAGCCTTGTGCATCTCTGGTAACACAGGGTCATATATAACAAAGTTAAACAGATCTTATTGCTCACCTTCCAACTTCACAAATGCCTTTGGAGGGTGATTTGTATTCATCACTCTAGGTAGGTAAACTTCCTGAAAAGTTTTTTCAGCATTTTCTCTGGCCTTTTCCCACTTGGCCTTTCCATGTTTCATGTCAGTAAGTTTACCCCATTCTTGTATGATTTGACCATCAAACTTGGTGAAAACCAACACCAATGGAACTGTATTGCTATGAATAAAACATGGTTTGAAAAGGCTACTGACTTACTTCCAGTCCCCTTCTGGAAGAACTGAAGCTCTGCATGTGCCAGGGGGCGAGGACTATCCATGGGTATACAGTACCTATGGCACCATACATCAGATGAAACATGAAAAACATTAAGCAAGATGCAAATGCACCAAATTGCATGTAATTGATCCCTGAGATCAATTACCATAGCTTTCTTCTCAATAAATTTCCAAACACCCTCCATCTCTTCCTTAGAACCAGCCTCAAATCCCTGTGAGTCATGGAAGATGAAGTTGCTGCCAGGATATGTAATCTGGTGCTCAATATCATGCATACCCCGCTGAAAGGTGGTTCAGAAGTCAATGACACTTAAAGTGCAAAAGCCAGCCCACCTCTATTGATGGTTCCAAATGAGCACCAGACTCCTTTCTCTGAAACCATTGCTTCAAATATGCTAAACCCTTGGGTTTAAGTAGAACTCCATCTTTATCATATATAATGGGCTTTGTCCCCTGTGCCACACCACAAACTTTCTCAAGAATGGTTGTCTTGCCAGCATTAGCTCTCCCAATGACAAGGATGCGGAAGTGAGGGCATGCATATCTATCCTTGAGCATATCCATCATTTCTAGGTCTTCAACCATCGACACCATGTCAGAATTCTATAGTTACAATACTAGCATTTAAACTCACCCACTGCATCTGCATTGTGAGGATGTGCAACCTCAGACATGACTGAGTTGATTGTGGATTGGTATGTGAAACAGTATCTGGCCTGGGAGCAAGTTGAGAAGTAGAAAAAACACTGCAGATGTTACTTGCAGTCAAACCAACGAGCTCCCTAGTATCGGAAAGATGTGCAAAGAAACAAGTGTTTGGGAATAGAGCGGTGACAAGAGTACGAAAAACTATGCCGCGGAAAGATTTTAGTACTTGTGCGTCGAATTACGCAGGTAGGACGTTGGATGGTGTGTAAGGCAGAGAGGAAAGGTGTGCGAGTCATTGTGTCACACGCTTGCTTGTAATGTGACTCGGGCATCCTTCGTCACGCTCTGTGTCTGCCGACTTTCGCGATCTCAAGAAAACAATCAAGCCTCAGGCCTCAGTTCCGGGGATACAACGCGTACAAAGTTCTATGAGGCCCATCTCGACGCCATCCTCTTCTTGGCTGAGAGAGCTAAAACCTCAGATTGCGTAAATGCAAAATGTGAGTCGTGACACTATATCAGGGAGTAGAATGAAGGTGATCCTCTTTGCACTTTGCATCTGTGACCATTCGTTCACTCTAATAGGACCGGCGTCCATCGTTTACGACGTTGCGTCCTAATCTATCGGCGGAACTAAGGGTAAGTTCCCCTTTTTGCTCTTACTTCTACTGTATTGAACCCTTCGTTTGCCCCAGATTCACCAATCTCTTGTACGGCCCATGGCATGACAAATGGCCAAGAAATGAGATTTCTCGTATATGCCTGTATGTATCACATTCAATATCATAGATCACGTATAAGATCACATAGAAGTCTGGCTTGCGCTATCATAGACAATCCTTCTAAGGTTCGTGCAATATCGATCAACTTCGATCAAGAACCGGAAAACTCAATCTGGGCCCCTAATTCCGTCATTCCAAAGAGCTCAAAATCCTTGCAGTAGTACTGCACCCCAAAGATGATCGTGCTATGGCAGTATAGCTGACTGTACGTCGGGGGCCCCGCGAATCGGAATGTCAGTTCAGAACGGCAATCGGCCTTAGGCTCGTGTTCGGACTCGGAGCGTCGCGAGCAGCAAGAACAACGCGATTTATTTCCACGCAAAATACCAACCTCCTTCTTTCACTTTTCCCCTTTGGGATGTCCCCGCTAATTTCGCCCATATTGGCCTGCTATAATCCGCACTCGCGCCGCAAGCTCGTCGTCGTCGACGCTGCACATCCTCCCGTCAGCTCTCATTCACTGCTGCACAGTGTAACTTACCCGTCTATCTTCACCACATTGGACACTGCTTTAGATATGATCGAGTCAGCACAAAGGAAACGGAACCGTAGACACGACATATGGGGCATGCCGATATAGAACATCCGCGAGTTTGCCCCACTTGAATGTACGATCCTCCAAGAGTTGGATGTGATGCGATCCCCGACAAGTCCCTCCGTCTCCGCATGTTCCGACAAAAAAGGCCGCAAGGGAATCATCCAACACCGTCCGTCGCCTACCCACCGTCTCCCAAAGATAAAGTCTGATCGTACGCTCCTCATTTCAGGCGTATCAAAGCGTGCTTCCACTTCCCATCCACGTTCTCTGTATTTCTCACGAGCCCCACTTCTCTTCCCCCCGTTTGTTCCACACATCAACGCGCGACGCTGTTGAAATGTGGCATACGGAAACAGCGAATAGGCCATGTTATGAGTGATGACGTTCATCACGCACGCTGCCATATGTATATATATACATGAGTTACATTTTACAATATCACCACACGGACAACGTACTTGAGTGATAGTTCAAGATAATCTCCATCGGACAACGCCAAGCAGTTATCAGCTGCACCTTCCGTTCTGATCCCGCCCTGACAAAATCAAAAACGTTTGCCACACCAAGAGCATACTCAGATTGTTCAAGTTGTTCTTCTGGCGATTCCTCATCGACTTCATCAGGTTCCACCCCCGTGGCTTTGAACGCTTCTATGAACGAGAATGGCTGCCCCGCCCTTGCAGGCCTGTACTTGTACCCGATACTCGTCAACCACCAAGCCACATCTCGGCCATACAGATGCTCTACGTAGACATCAAGATCGGATTCCGGATACGTCGTTCTGCCAAATAATTGCACCACTGTCGAGCCTGAGATGACGGTTCCCGTGAGCAGTTGCAGCTGTCGAAACGACTTGATTTCCTCCTCGGAGAAATACGGTGACAGGAGCCGTATAATATCGAATACGAGACGGTTATAATTGGTCACAGCTGTCCGGGCTGTTCGACATGTCTGACCAAAATGGATCAACTCGACGGGAGGTAAAAAGTCAAAGATAGTGCTCCAGATATCGAGGTGGGGTAGATATCTTTTGTGATTAGATCGATATGAAATCCATCAAGGACATAAGTTGAAGGAATACGCACAGCATGTTCGATAGTGGCAAATGCGATGCTGCCAGTTGGCAATGATGTGGCAGAAATGATGTCACGTCTGATTGGCTCTTGGGAGCAACGGAAAAAAAAACACAACTGCGAAAGCAACAGTACTACAATCTTCAAATGTGCATCCAATGCAGCCTACAAAAACTGAGCACAGGCAAATGAATGGTGCAAGCAGTACAAAGGTTAGTAACACGTCTTTTGCTTAAAGGCCAGAAAGCAGATGATACCGGATCTCAACTCTGAACTATTCTCGTACAGGTACGTGCGATACAGACCCTTATTATAAGATTTGGTGTGTATAAGGATACCCACGTCAACTGTTGCTGAGCTAAAACGGCGACTAGGACAAAAGTGGAAGCATCTATGAGGGGAAACGACTGCCGTGCCCCATTATTATGCTTGCCTCATGGCACGGGAATGAACGCCGTGATATTCTTGTCCTTATTATTTTGGCCCGGGGATTTAAAGCCGGATTCTCTTGTGAAAGCACTTTGTCTTTGCCGAATGACCGAATGAGTTCCTAAGCGAGCATGGTCTAGCGGCAGAGCTGGACGTCCCCTACAATTTCAGACGGCGGCGATCAAGAGGTTACGCCGTTTTACATTATTGGGTTTTCTCACACACACGGGGTTGTCAGCGCCAAACGCACAGGGCTTCTTGGCAACCCGGCGGCCAGAAAGACGCAGCCCAAGTTGTACTGTAGAGCTTGTCGATTGCAAATTAATCCAAGGGGCGACGACGACGAGAGATGGTAGGAAAAATTTCTCCTGTCGGTTACGTACCATGTATACCAAACATAGTTTTTGGCTTCCAATGTTTTACATGCTCCAGGATGAAATCTTCTGGGATGCTTGATTCCCAACTGAAGTGATGCCTTCTTCAATGAGAGTGAAAGATGATTACGTATTCAATCTAAATTTACAAGTATTGGAGATTTGGACGATTACACATGTCTAACCTAGTATTAGTAGTATATCTGAAGTTCGATTTCAAAGTGTCGAGCCTCAGGCTTTCAACAACATATGATATGATATATGACAAGCCAGTTGCAATGTAGTCACGTGCCAGGGTTTTGGGCCGAGTCAACACCGTCTTACCAAGAACACCGCGCCGTTGCCCCGAGGTCATACCGATACACTCACTCTGCCTCCATCCCACACTTCACACATGTCTTCAGATTACGAGTACTCAGACGAGGATGAATACTATGACGATGAAATGTTCGATGCCACCCAAGACGACGACGGTAAGGCTGTAGCGGCGTCTATCGCGACCCAATGACACTAATCGAATGCGTTTTTGTAGTCTCGGACGATGAAATGGACTTGGATGCTGACGGTGATGACTTCAAAGTCGCGCCAAAGACTCAGCGTAAATCATATGAGATTGATTACCGTTCTTTGAGCCAGGCAGAGGTCGAGAAATTGATGAGGGAGGACGTGGAGTACATCTGTAACGTTCTTGGTGTCGAGGTACGTCTTTTTCTATTGAATATTCTGCAGCGAGGCGTAACGTCTCTTATTTAGGCGAGCACTGCCAGTCTGCTCTTGCGACATGTGTCGTGGAACAAAGAGCGCCTGATTGAGAAATACATGGACAACCCATCCAAGGTTCTCATTGAAGCGTGCATAAATCTACCGCAGCCTCAAATCATCCCAACGCAGAATCCGGCGAGATCCATCACTTCCTCATCCTCGTCCTCTCGCCGGACAGTGAGGTCCACTGCGAACAAGCTGTTCGGAATAGGGACCAATTCCAAACCGTCTTCTACATCTTCGATCACGCGCTCTCCAACCTCATTACATGCTGTGCCCAAGTATACCAAGTATACTCCGAAACCTGGCGAACCTTTCACCTGCCCTATTTGCTTTGACGACTCCTTGGACATCCCGACATTGTCGCTCGATTGCGGCCACACGTTCTGTACCAACTGTTGGAACATGTTCCTTGTGTCGAAAGTTCGGGACGAGGGCGAACACGTGGTCCGCTGCATGGCGGAGGGCTGCCACCTGGTGGCACCGGACCCCTTTGTGCGCGACATCCTCCTTTCGACGGATACATCTACATCTACATCTACATCTACCATCGATGGTGAACAGCAAAAGGAGAACGCGCATACCTGGGCACGCTTTCAAGAGTTGCTTGTGCGCAACTTTGTTGGGTCTAAAAAGGAGCTGAAGTACTGTCCGTATCCTGGTTGCACGAACACGGTTTCGTGCCCGTCTGGATCTTCCAAGTTTAGCCTGACGACGGTGGTTCCGACTGTGTCGTGTGGTGCTCGCGGGGTTCCTGGCCAAGACAGTCCGAAGGAAGCTGGACCTACCTTGGGCTTGGCGGCGAAGGAACACAAGTTTTGCTTTGGTTGCACGATTGAAGACGACCACAGACCGGTTGTATGTGCTGTGGCGAGGATGTGGCTTAGGAAGTGCCGCGACGATAGTGAGACGGCTAATTGGATCAAGAGCAATACGAAAGAATGTAGTCACTGTCAGAGCACGATTGAGAAGAATGGAGGATGCAAGTGGGTGACCAACTGTCATTTGTACCGCTTTCGACTGACTGAGCACTTTCCAAGTCATATGACGTGCAAGAAGTGCAAACATGAGTTTTGTTGGGTGTGCATGGGTAAGCTGTGACGGTTTTTTTTTTTTTTTTTTTTTTTTTGGCTCCAAGGCGTTGTTCTTTTTTTTTAATGAAATGATTATCAGGTCCGTGGAGCGAACACGGTACGGCATGGTATAGTTGCAATCGATACGACGAAAAGGCAGGAGTCGACGCAAGGGATGCACAAAGCCGAAGTCGCGCATCCCTTGAACGTTACTTACATGTTGGTCTGCAAGTCATAAGCTCTCCATTCTTAACTGAGTTTTTATTATTATAGTATTACAATCGCTGGGCGAATCACGAACAATCTGCTAAGCTTTCGCGGGACTTGTATGCAAAGACGGAGAAGAAGATGGAAGAAATGCAGATCACCTCGTCGCTGACCTGGATTGAGGTTCAGTTTATGAAGAAGGCTGTAGAAGAGGTGGAAAAGTGCAGAATGACACTTAAATGGACTTATGCTATGGCTTATTACTTAGCCAAAGGCAATGAGAAAGACTTGTTTGAGGATAATCAGAGGTGAGTGTTCGGGTTAGACGTTATTTTTTTCGTAAGAATGGGTGTTTATGTACGACTAGGGACTTGGAGAAAGCTGTAGAGGACCTTTCCGAGTTGCTGGAGACTCAAATTGAGCCAGAAGCTATCCCGTCCCTCCGGCAAAAGGTTACGGATAAGACGGTAAGTGCCTTGTTAATTACGCCGACTCGTCCCGATGAGCAAGCTGGTCTATCTAGGTGTACGTGCAGAAACGTAATGAGATTGTTTTAGAAGATACGGCCAACGGTTTTTTGGAGGGAAGGTGGAGGTGGAACGTGACGGTGGATGGTTTTGATGAACCCGATATGGTCGACACGGTTTGACCGCGCGTACGTAACGTAGAAGGCGATATTATTTATACATCAACATCACGTGGTCGCTCAGTTGGCCGTCTCCGGCATCTCACGTGCTGCAGAAAATTCCCATGCGCACGGACCATCGACAAGGTATATATAAGGCGTTGCACAGCGTCAAGTTTTTCCTTAGAACATACTCGAACAGGATCTTTTTACAGAAACTGACCGAGTCTCGCATTTTTACAAATGCCACAACCTTCACATCCAATCGATGACTTCGGCGCTCTCTCGTATAACTGAGAACACGGCTCGCCCTCTCGGGGGATGTGGCCTCGATGACGTTTGGTTTCGCAGCTGGTCTGGCGCTTTGCGCTGGATTGGTGGTGTTAACCAGCGAGTTGAGCGTCTGTCTGATGGATGTCTGTGTATAATGTATAATAATTAATTAATAAATTGTATAATTTGTCAATGACCATTTGTTTTTTTGTTGGCATCGTATTTGTGTGATGAACAATTGGTCCACATCAGCACATCAAATTGCATGAAATCTTTGAGTGTAATTCTCATCAGGACTAGTCCTCCATGTCACAACTGATTACTCAGGAAAGGGCCATTGGAGCATGGAGCACAGCTCTAAACGCAGTGGAAAAGGCAATGTGACCGGCAGCCGGCTGTTGCACCATTACTTCCCGCGCCAAGGCCTCCTTCATCTCCTACGCCCATGTCCTCGTCGTCCTCAATCGCGTCGGCAACGTCGGCAATAGCGTCCGCTACCTCTTCCTCAGCGACGGCAAAGCTTTCAGTCTCAAAGAACCTCAAGGTCAATTCCAACGCTACCGCTCTCAAAAGATTTTACCTAATTACCATGCTGCGATCCTGCATCTTAGGTCGTTGGGATCATACTCGCCATCTGCAGCGGTCTGCTCATCGGTTCAAGTTTTGTATTCAAGAAAAAGGGTCTCCTACGCTCGCAGGCGGGCGGACCTGCGGGAGAGGGAGTTGCGTATCTCAAATCGGTGAGTAATACCGTACACCACATAGCTGTGTCCGCTCGGCGTGCGTACCGTGGATTACTAACGTGGATGCTGTTTCAGCCGCTATGGTGGACCGGTATGAGCCGTACGTTGTGTAACACGCGTCCGTCTTGGCAGGAACCCTGACGCTTGCGGGTAGTGATGATCCTCGGAGAGCTGTGCAATTTTGCAGGTGTGGAACATTATTTGGAACGCAAAAACTTTGCTATTCTGTTCTTTTTCTTATATCCTGCCGTCAATCCTCTCTCTAGCATACGCATTCGTGGAAGCTGTCGTCGTCGTATGTCACATTCTCATCCTCTGCAATTGACCTTTGGGCTGAGTGCGTTTCACACAGACACCCTTGGGCGCCCTGTCCGTCGTCATTTGCGCTATACTATCGTCATTTTTCCTCAACGAAACACTTACATTCTTCGGATGGTTAGGGTGTTCGCTATGTATAGTGCGCGTCTTTCCAAGTCGTTGTTGCAGCTATTACTGAATTGGTTTCTCTTAGCTGGGCTCTGTGATCATCGCGCTCAATGGTGCGCTTGTACATCTCAGTCATCGTTCCTGTTCAATCTGACGTCATGGAATGAAAGGTCCGCAAGAACAATCGGTCGGGCAGATTCGACAATTTGAAAAGATGTTCGTGGCACCCGGATTCCTCGCGTATGCCTCGGTCCTCATTGCAGCATCTTTGACAATCATTTTCTACTTTGGACCAAAGTGCGTCATTGCAGGATTCCATGACAGGGTTAGCTCACAGGTTTGTTAGATATGGGAAAGAAACATATGATATGGTACATCCTCGTGTGCAGCATGATCGGTGGCATATCCGTCAGCGTAACAACGGGTTTGGGTGCTGCTATCGTAGAAACTGCATTTGGTGATAATCAAGTATGTCCTGGGAGCAACTTGGGTCCATTGTCACTAACGTCGGCGTAGTTTAAGTTTTGGTTCATGTACTTCTTAATGGGTTTCGTTGTCATCACTCTTCGTAAGTTATCTACATTAACTCAAAACACGTGTAGAGGAACTGATAAACAAAAGTAACGGAAGTGTATTACTTGAATGTAGCATTGGCATTATTCAATACAGGTTCGTATTCCCCGAGGCATCACTATGCTATTGTTTACGTTTCGTGTTAGCTATGGGTAACGTTCACAAGATGGCAATTTATGATTTTACTAATTCGAGGCGTCAGTCACGCCTACTTATTATGTTATTTGTGAGTTTTGCACTCATTCTGGGAGATTCTCGGCTCATGTCAAACAGTTACGTTTTTCTCAATGGTCACGACGATCGTAAGGTGGTTGTCCGCTCGATAATCGTTCCTTCCTCACACTTGGCCTTAGGTTCTATTCAAGGGCCTTCAATCAAGTCCATCACAGATCATTACGCTTGTTATGGGATTCTTGGTGATATGCGTCGGAATCACCATCCTACAGATGTCCAAGATTGATCCGTCTCACTTGGCAAAAAGCCTGGACAGACGTTCAACGATCCTACTGCAGGCAGCTCGTGCACAAACCTCGTCCGTGGAAGAAAAGAACTTGTCTAGTTTCGAAGACCCAGGAATGGATGCCTTGCGTGGTTCCTTTGGGACGTTTGGCAGTATCATTAGAGCACGAAGCGCAAGGCGTGCGAGTCAAGCTAGTACAAGGTCAAAGAATCGCGTCAGGTCAACGGGCCCGTATGATGTAACTGCCCTCTCCTGGATGTCAGATCGGCCGCGAGGTTCGAGTCCAACACAGGCCTTGCCTCTCGGCGATGGGCTAGGTGGACTGAAACGACACCAGCTGTATGACTCGCCCGTTCCTAGAGATGACGCATCATCATCTAAATCCGTGCCTGACTCCACACATTCGTTATCCCCTCCAACGCAACAACCTGCAGGTAAAAGGACGACGATCAAATTTGACAGCAAGGACATGGTACATCAGTACAATAGACCTGGTACAGGCGATACCCAAGCAACACATGAACATCGCGCAGCACACGGACCTGCAACGACGTTCTCACCACTACCGAATGTGCAACATCCACTCTCCTTGTTGGCGGGGATCCGGCCAGCGCAAGAGCATGAGCAAGAGCAAGAGCAACCGTCAGCAGAAGTGCTTGTCAAGGTTGTTGACAGCTCAGACACGTCGTTCGACCTGGTAGATATCGAGGAAGGCGTGCGACAGGCGTTGTTACTCCCACCACCACCACCACCCGATATATTATCCCCTCAACAACAAGAACGTACGGCTCCGCTCGCTTTCAGCCCGCGATCGTCGTCCCTGGTTGCGTCCGGGTCGAGGCTGCTCTCGTCGGATGCGCAGACCAAGACGCCGAGCACGGGGACGATGAAGACTTTTCCGTCTGTGACGGACTCGTCTCCAAGCGACGTAGTGTGGGACGAGGATGAGGTGGAGCGGCAGAAGGAGATTGCGAGAGCGAGAGAACGGTTCCGGTCCTTGGGGATTGGAGGGAAGCGATATCCGAGAACGAGTATGGAAGACGATGCGGAAGAGAGTGTTAGTCTGTGGCATAGAAGAAGTGGTGCGGTGGGCGAGGCGGATCTGGACGAGAACGAGAATGAGAATGAGAACGAGCAGAGTGCGGATAGCTCGTTGGTTGGGCCGACTCCGGGGATACGATTAGTCCAGCCTAGGAAAGCTGATCTATGATACGTGGTGCGATTGCCAGACCCTTTTCTGTAATGGTAGACAGAGAATTGGGACGCAAAGACGGATGATATCAACCCAATAATATATATATATATATATATATATATATGCACTTTCTACTTAAATATGTGTATTGTTCCACAAAGAGCGTACCACAAACTCTCGAGGATCTGGGTTCTTCACTTTTGAAAGCGACGAGTTGATGAGGAATTTAACTAGAATCGTTCACTCAGCTGCTTTGACTGGGTCAATGTCATTTTAAGTAAAACGTACGTGTGCGGTCGTGGCCGGGAATAAGGAAGAAGCCATTGAGGGGTTTTTGACTTGCGCCATCTACGAAAACGCCGACTGTGCCTGAAGGATGGTCCATCCATGTCCAAGCGGCGACCCCGCCCTTTGCGGATAAGCGGAACGTCAAGCCTGAGCCATGTCTAATCTGTATTTTCGGGTCGACGAGGGCGACCTTGGCCAAAGATGTTGGCACAAACTGTTTTTTTTTTTTTTTTTGAGCCAGTTATTATCAGAAGGGGAGGGGGGGGGGGGGGGGAAAGTTTGAAGAACGTACGTACGTATTGCTCGCTGGTCACGATTTGGCCGTGTTCAATTTCGCTCTCCGTCGTGATGAGCATCCAAAGATCCGATGCGTCTCCACTGTCTGGGAATATCTTGTCCAACCCTTCGGCTTCGAATAAAACCGAGTTGTTCAAACTGGGGATAGCGTACGCCTTTTGAAACGTGTCGTGCAAGGTGCCGTGCCAGTCGTACACCGAGAAAGTAGCGGTCCCACGGACCTCTCGCCATCGATCCGAAAACGCCGTGACCTGCAACGTTGCGTTTTCAGGCGTCCAGAAGGGGAACGCGACCACGGGCGAGTATATCCCAGTCAGGACATACTGCAGCACTTTCCACCGGCCCGAATACTCGATGCTGGACCAGCTCACGCCTTGCCAGATATCGTTCAACTGCCAGACGAGCGAGCCTAGGTTGTTCTCGCCCAGCCCGGCGCCGCGTCTGTAGAAGGCAATTTGAGAGGCCATCGTCATGGCTTGGAATATCTGGGTGCTGTAGCACCATTGAGCAAACGTTTGGTTAGAGTCGGGGGTATTCGGAGTCGGGAGCCATAATTCGACGCCCTGTGCCATTTGGGCTTGTCCTTGTGGTGCATTTGGATTGGGGAAGGTGAGATCGCCTGCCGGAGGATGGTGATCCCTGGACATGACGACAGTGGAGTTGAATGCAAAGTCTTCGGGGGACAAAAGGACTTCTTCCCAAGAGTAAAAGGAGGGCATTGAGTGATATCTTCGGGAGACTCAGCATTGATTATTGAAATTTAATGGTGCGGCCGGCTCACCCAAACTCGTTCATGAATCTGAGTGATGATTAGACTAATGTCCTTGACAAAATAGCACAAGCAACTTGCCTGCTAAGGGGGTACGTATCATAATTGAAGGCTTGTGAGGCATCATAGTTGTATCGTTCTGTCCGTATGTTAATAAACATTCAAAACTTCTATATAGACCATCTGACCGCCGTTGCCGTAGATTGCACCTGGGGTGCCATTGTTGAATCTGAGGACATAGGGATCCAGACTGAGGACGCCTTTAGTTGTTGAGCAATCAGTGTATGGTACCTGTGATAGGCACAAGTCAGCCAGAGCAAAAAGAGGACGAGATGGACACGAACGGAACGCGTCTCGGAAGTGACTATCTTTTGCAAAAAGTCTTGGAAAAGCGCGACAAACTAAGAGGTCATCAGCCTTTGTAAAATTAAGTAATGGGCCAACGAAACGAACCTCGTTGAAGTAATGCGTCCCGTTCGGTAAAGCTTGCTTGACATCGAGAACTATGCCCTCGATTTCGTTACCCCCCGCCCATTGCACGTTGCTCGGATGCTTGTTGACCCGTCTCACGTTCTGACGAACTTCTGTTTCGATTGATTCAAGTAGGAAATCGTTGATTGGGTACAGGGAATCGGAAAAAATGAGTTCCGACCAGGCCATTATACCCAGTTCGTCGCAGAGCGAGTAGAAATCGTAAACGCCCCCTGATACGGAGGGTCCCGACGGTTGGTACATCCCTCCGCCCCAAACTCTCAACTTGATTGTGGCGCGGGCATCAGCTAGGGGCAACACAATGATAAGAATTAACTAACCATGTTTTGCCCACTCATGACTGCGCTCTCCAGTATCCACCTGACCTGATCCGCCGTTATTCGCGCGTAGAATGGGTCAAACGGAATAATGTTGGTTCCGAGGGAGTAGAAAGCCTTTCCATTGATATTGAAATGCCATTGGTCCCCTGGTGTGATACCCCGATGTTCGATATCCTCTCGGGAATACGGCCCCTGGACAAGCTCAACAGTACGAAATCCAGTTCTTGTTGTGAAAGATATTGTCTCCTTGGATGGTGTAAGCTCCAGAGTCACTTGGAAGTCATACAACTTTGGTTTGCCGAGATTGTGGGGGTACCATCTTTCTGGTATAGAATCTGGAATACGCCAGATAGCCGTGATCCATTGGGATTCCGTAGTTGCATGTAGATGTTCAAATGTGAACGGGTGCAAGTGTAGATTGAGTTCTGGAATCGAGAGCTGCAGTGTGGGGGTATCTGTCACTATGCCTGAGCGCAAGGCGAGAGTGACGTTGACAACCCAGTCTGCTCTCTCGTTTGGACCGACTGAGAATGATTGGCCGACTTTGTAAATATCGATTGACGATTCTTCAATGAATACGGAACTTGCACCGCCAGTTGCTGTAGTCGACTCAGGTGGAGCAGTCAATGTCGCAAAGTATGCAGGTTTGAAGATGCCACTTGGGACGAATGCAGGTCCCTGGGTGGACGTATTTAGCGCCAAATTTTAATCCGTTGAGACAGGCGATTAGCTGCTCACCCAATCCCAGCCAAAGTCAGACGAGATCTTTCGCACCCATTGACGTACACCAGGATACTCGAACTGGTTTAGAGTGAGTAAATAGATTCTGTGGCGGGTAACAGATACGTAAGACTGACGTTTTCGAAACCGAAAGAGGTCTCCTCGGCATCGGGCCGACTTGTAACGTTCAATCCGTAGTACCAGGCTGATTCCAAGGCGACGGTCAAATTGTTGTCACCATTTGGAACCATAAAGTTTGACACGTCAAAGACGTATTGCTGGAACTGGTTGTTCACCCAGGCAATGGGATGACCTGCCCATGTCTATGCATATAAGCTAAAGATATTTGATATCCGGGACAAGTGAACGAACGTACGACGGTTGCTATAGTATCAATACCATAGAATATGAGAAGATTCGTCTGCTTTTCCGTGGCATGGTATTCGTTGAGGATGGGCGACAAATCAGCGGTATAGGTCCAGTTTTCGTTCACGACCCATCTTTGCGTGTAATCTATCGTCCTGGATTGACAAGGGCAAGAGTCAAGATCAGGGCAAGTACAAACCATTTATACCCAGCAATGGCTCAGTTATTATACCAGCATTCAACAAATCAATGTGAGCCTGGGACGGGGGCCCTGAAGCAGGGATTTGAATGGAGCCATTTTGGTTTTTCAATGTCCATTGCAACTGGGAGAGGTCGAATAAGCTGCTGAGAGCAAGAACAGGAAAAGAGGCGAGCAGGCCAAGATGGAGGAGGTTCATGAAGCGAATAGCAGCACATCCTTGCCGTTATGTAGCTGGCATCGAGTTTGATGACTAAGCCATGTCTGGTCGCGTTCCTCAGCGTCGAGCGCCTCTCCTTGTTCCCCCTTCGCCACACCCTCCGACCCTCATAAGCATAGAAGATTGGGAACCAAAAGCTCCTCTGAGCGACATTGAATCACGCAGCGTGTCTGTGCTGAGGGCAGCAAGCGAGAAAGTCCCTCTCCCATTCAAGGTGTGAGTGCAGAATGGTCTGTGCAACCGACGACACTGACGGCAGACGAACGCAGCTTGTCGCGTCCTACGACCCCGTTGGCCACCCAACGCACTAAGCTCACGCCTGCATCTCGCCCTTCCACCCCAACACACCCCCTTCCTGGCTCATATGCTTCCCTGCATCCCAAGCAACCCATCCAAACCCCAGAACAGTTCTATGACTGGTTTGCTCTCATCGATCGCTCTGTCGCCCGCAGCCAAGAGTCTCATTTTCGCGCCCACATTGCTAATGTCTCAGACCATCTGGCGACCTGCGATGCTCTCTTGGACAGGATAAATATGATAGAGAAGGAAGTATCCAGTATGCTAGACAACTGGAGAACCGTAGAAGAGGGCGGAAGAAGTCTCAAAGACGCATGCGAAAAACTTCTCGACGAGAGAGTATGTAAGATTGAACATTCCTTTGGAAATAGCTTACTTTCTCCACCAGAACAAATTGCTGGAAATCACTGACAGGATTGACGCTCGTCTGGTTTACTTCCAAGAACTGGAACATGCAACACGGATGTTGAACCATCCAGGCGAATCCCTAGTGCTCCAAACAGACTTTTTATACATGGTAGAGCGCGTTGATATATGCATCGACTTTCTCAAAGACCATGTAAGAGACCCATTCAAATTCAAGAGTCTGCCGCTTACGATGGCTTACAGCGGCATTATAAAGAAGCAGATCTATACCTTCTTCGTTTCCAACAGTGCATGACAAGGGCTATGACTCTGATCAAAATGTATTTTGTGGGCAGCCTTCGCGCTTTGTCCGGCGACATCTTGAGAAGAATGAACGAAAAGGCTCGTGTTTGTCATGGTGTCTTAGGAATCTTGATCTAAATACCGATCTGCAGGATGTGTCCACAACAGCCCAGATGCACTTGTTGTATACACGGTTTCGCAGCGTGTCTACCCAGCTCTCACCGCTGTTGGGAGAACTCGAGCGACGCGCAGCGACACACCCAGACGAACTATCTGCGTTGCTGGCAGAATGCCAAGCTGCCTACTTTTCCACCCGAAAATCACTTCTTGTCAATCGATTGATAGAAGAAATCAGAGGTTTGGATCCAGCACGCACCGAGCTAGTTGAGCTGGTGTGTACCGCCGCCACCTTTTCCTCTCCTACGCATCTCATATGGACTTAGACTCGCGCGGGTTGTAGTTATTTGAAGCAACTTTGCACGGATGAGTTTGACCTCTACCGCGAGTTTTTCAACTCGGGCCAAGACCTGCTATAGTACGTATCGCGATTTTATTATTATTACGCTTCTGGCTGGTGTCTGACTGGGGCTAGTCAGTATCTCGAAAACCTCTGCGACTACTTATACGACGATCTCAGGCCACGCATATTACACGAGCCCAGAATCACGGCTCTATGCGAAGTCTGCACCGTGCTGCAGGCTTTGATGGTGCTAGACGTATCGGCGATACCAGATACGCCTGTCTCTGAAGAGCTCGACGAGCTCAGCCTCGATTTGGACCTGACACGGTCAAAATCGGGGCTTGACAGACTGCATATCAGCGAGCTGCTCCAAATGGTGTTACAGGACGCCCAAACCCGACTGTTTTTCAAGGCCCAATCGATGATTCAATCCGACATTCGCCATTTTGTGCCGAAACCGCAAGATTTGGACTATCCCGAGATTTTGCAAGGTACGTCGATGTGATTTTTAGACAAATCAAGTTTGATTGATGACGTGTCTGCAAGTGGCGCGACAACCGACGTTGACGTTGGGTCTGAGGGAAAAAGAGAGCGTTAGCCAAATGTTCCAACTCCCGTCCATTGACAAACAAGACACGTGGTATCCGACACTTCAAAAGACGGTGTGGATTCTATCTCAACTACACGATTTTGTAAAGGTGCGAAATGCGGTCTTTTTTTTTTTGTTTTCTTGATAAAACGAGTGTGTGTAATGAAGCCTGCTATATTTGAGGATATAGCGCAAGAGGCTGTAGGACTGTGTCGCCAGTCGCTCGTTGCTGCGTCCGAGGCGATGAAGCTGCAAAAGAACGCGCTTGACGCGCATCTGTTCCTCGCACGACATCTCTTGATTTTGAAAGAATTGGTGCACAAGTTGGACTTGGTACAGAAGGAGGCGGAGAAGACGGTAGAGCCTCCGGGAGTCACAGGTGAGATGGCGGTGTGTGTACTTCTTTTATTGACGATCGAACACGGGGGCGGGTTAGATGCGTTGGCTATGATGCTGAGCAAAACCACGTCCTTGTTCCCCGATGCGCTGTTTGCTACTCTTGGGATACCCAGGGCGGAAGAGACGATTCAAGGAGCAAAGAGTGTAAAGTTGCCCATTTCCCCCAAGTACCTCTCGTTCTAGTTTTTTTTTTGATCCTGGTTCTTTTTTCTCTGGCAGGGAGTAGACAACGAGCTCCGACGGGCATGCGAAAACGTGATATCCTACTGCGTCGGCTACGTCTGCCACCGGATCACAACCTGGACCGAGCGCGTGAGAGAGTTTGTCGCCTCCGCTGCCTCTTCTCGAGCGAGCGGGAGCGAGCACTGGGCGGATTCGTCCGCCGCAGAGAGCCTAGAGAGTGCGTTCCGGTCTGCGTGCGAGCGCGATCTGGCTTTGCACGTGAGCCGGATCAGACTTTATCTGGAGGACGAGCGGACGGTGGGTGTGCTGGTAACGCATGTGATGGAGAGGATTGGGGACGAGTATGCGGCGTTTCGGGAGGCGGCCGGGGGCACGTTGAGGGGGAAACTGTTGTCGCCTGCAGAGCTGGGCAGGTTATTGCACGACGCGAGTGGCCAGAGTGTATACGAAGGCTCGTAGCCTAGTTATTGTCTACGGTACGAACAATGTAAACTGTTAAGAATTCATATACTACATGTCGGCTAAGATTGGGGTATCTGGTCCGCGGTGAACGTAGGCTTGCTATCACTATTGGATGGGACGTCGGCCCAAGGTGAGGGCTCGAGATCGGGCTGGGTATCATCTCCCTTGCCCGCGGTCGACTTTCTCTGAATCGACGAATCAAGAACCCCATCTCGCGGTGCAGGAGAGGGTAAAGCGGGTATAGACCCATCCAGACCGACGACGCCACTATCCGGCCGGCGGCGGGGCGACGAGATGGTGGGCGACTTGAGCGCAATCTGGGAGGAAGACCGGATGCGCGTGCGGACTTGCTCCAGGCGCAATATCAACTCGCTCTCTGGCTGCTGCTCCCGGGGCGCATCGCGATTAGAGTCGGAGGAGTCGGTGGGCGCCGAAGCTTCTTTGAGATTGGAATTCTCGCCTTCGACGAGTCGCAATGCGCTTCGCAGCGCTTCTTGTTCCAATCGGGCCTCTTTGAGCTCTTCCTCAGACTCTGCACGTTTCTTCCGCTCCGTAGCGACCATCTTGTTTGCCTGGGGGGGCACGCAAGTCGACAGTCAGTTTTTTTTTTTTTTGGTTTTTTTGGTTTCTTTTCTGGTTCCCGTTTGACGAAAGACGCTCACCTCTTCAAACAACGCTTGCGACAACGCCTCCAATTCGGCCTCCAATGCCGCCTTTTCCTCCGTGATCGTCTTGCGCGCCGCCTTTTCCTTTTCAAGCTGGGACGTGAGCTCCTCTATTTCGCGCAAGGGAATAGTGGGCAGGACGGGCATCGAGGACGAGGCGAGGTGGTGTGCGCCGGGCATTCCAGAGGGCGTGGTTGGGCGCGTGATGGGCCGGGAGGAGGATGAGCCAGAACCGGTGAAGCGGAAGCGGAAGAAACGGCTGTCTTGCTGCGAGGTGGTTGGGGTTGGGGGTGGTGGTGGGGGTGCAGGAGTGGGAGGAGGAGGAGGAGGAGGAAGGATGACAGGCGAGCTTGGAACCGAGTTGTAGTCCAAGCTCTTGGACGGCCTCTCGTCCGACGTCGACGCCGTTCGCCTGTTGATGATGCTCGCATCTCGTCCACTGGCACGGCGCCATCCGAGGTCCTGCGAGTGTCCTTTCGTCTCCCGCTTGAGCGCCTCCTCGAGCATCTCATTGTTCGAGATGACAAGCTGGAGGTTCGACTTGGCGACGTTGAGCTGGACTTCGAGCTCTGCCTGTGCTTTGTAAGCTTCGCTCAACAACGAGGTCTTGTCATTGCCGGTTGGTTGTTAGCTATCGTCGATCAGCACAGAACTGGCTCACCAGCTCGATGACGCGGTCGATGACCATGCTGAGGGCCGCACGCAAATCCTCTTCCTGACCATGCGAGCGTACGCGGCGGGCATCGTGCAGCTCTTCCTCGATTTTGAGAAGGAGCGGGTCCGACTGCGACTTGGACTGCGTGGCGTTGAGCGAGTCTGTGCGGGAGGGAAAGTGCAGCATGTCACCAGTCACGCGTCACAACCTCTCTCTCTCTCTCTCTCATGGCCGTCGTTCATCCCTCGCGTATGGCCTTGGTGCCCTCGGATCCAGATTCCCATTTCACAGCTCACCAGAGGGATTTTGAGTCGCCTGTACGGGAGCGAGAGAAGGAGAAGGAGAGAGACCACTACCGTGGTAGGGACAGAGACAATTACAAGCAAAGAAGGCGGTCGGCCACTCCTCCTGGCAATCATCGACCGAGTATGTACCCACCCAGACGCGAAAAAAGCTATTACGGTGGAGGCACTCCAAGTGCGGACTACCTCGAAAGGTGTGTATTTTCCACTACCGAACGAATGGTCATTCACTGATACCTGCTAGTCGACGATTACAGAGGGAAAGTGCGGTGGCAAACGTATGGCCTTCTTCCCCAAGAACATCCGGTCGAACACTGTACGTGGTTCACACTTTTATGCCATGCCTAGTTACTAATGATCTAACGCAGGTCTCCGAAACGCAGCCACCGATCGAGCAAAAAACACAAACGGTCCCGTTCTTTACCAGACTCACTGGAAGATACCGATTCTTCTGAAGAAGATGAGCGGAGGAGGCGGGAGGAAAAGAAACGACGTTCAAAGCGAGACAAGGACAAGGAAAGAGATAAAGAATGGGAAAGAGACAGAAAACGACGCCGATCCCGTAGCGAAGAGGACGAGAGCGAATTGGAAGACGAGAGGAAGACCAGGAGACGGCGCCGACATCATCGAAGCAAGCGGTCCAAGACAAAGAGCGAGACGCCTATTTCTCCTCGTCGAGCCCAAATCAGGGACGTTGACATGGACTCACGCAGTCCCAGTCCCCCACGTGCATACGAGGATGACGGTGCGGCAGAGCGGATGAGAGAATTGTCCGTGTCCGCCTCCATCCCTGGCGGTTCTGGAGAAGCGCAAAGATGGTTGTATCTGGACGACATGTCTGGGGATGATGAAGACGATGACGAAGTTGGGCCGCAGCCACTTCTCAAAATGACGATGTCTTCTAACAAGCGGCACGACGAGCGTGCATATGGTGGGGCTCTGTTGCGGGGAGAAGGGTCTGCAATGGCAGCGTTCCTCAAAGAGGGCGGGACGGAGGCGCGGATCCCGCGGCGTGGTGAGATTGGGCTCACATCTGACCAGATTGCGGCGTTTGAGTCTGTTGGGTACGTGATGAGCGGGAGCAGACACAGGCGGATGAACGCGGTGCGGTTGAGGAAGGAGAACCAAGTGATTAGTGCGGAAGAGAAGAGGGGGATACTCAAGTTGCAGAAAGAGGAGAGGGAGAGGAGGGAAGCGATTTTGAGGGAGGAGTTTACAGAGTTGGTACATGACAAGTTGAAGGCGGAACGGTTATAAAATATTTGATTTACCATCTCAAGCTCTTGGGAATGATCTCAACCCAATATCTGGAAGCATGAAGGATGATGAGTGTCCTGAAGCATCAGATAACAGTGATAAGGACAATCGTACCCATCAGGGTCGAGGATAAAGGCAATATCCCTCAACTTGCCATCTGAAAGCTTCTTCTTGAATTGGACGCCCAACATCTCAAAGTGAGCACACGCCTCTTGGACGTCGTCCACGGTGATGGCGATATGGCCAAAACCTTTGCCAGGGTCGGCGTTGCCGCTTGCGTAGCCCTTGAATTCGGGGTCTGACTCTGTGCCGTGGTTGTGGGTCAACTCGAGTATGCCTGTATGCGCGCCGTCAGTGTGTCTCGGAGTGGACAAGACGATGGGCCACCTTCTCTGGAGAACAGCTCTTGCTTCCTCTCCTCTACGGAAAGATCTCTGCCGGTGCGGTTGTATGCGAGAAAGTAGAGCGTAAAATTCAAGTCCTTAAATTCCTGTCTCGCATAGAGCTCCATGCCCAGGACGTCCTGGTAAAAGTCAAGAGACACCTTTGGATCCTTGACTCTGATCATCGTGTGATTGAACCCAAAGCTCGCTGTCTCTTGTGAGCGCCCCATCGCTGGATGTATGCGCGATCGCGATAAGATATGATATCGGGTCACGCGCACGCGTTGATTGCTAAACGCGTCTCAACACGTGATCACTTTGTCTCTTCTCTTCCTCCATCCATCATCATGGCCCTTCCTCCCCTTCCTTCCCTCTCCGTCTTCCCCTTATCCTCTGAGGTTCACTCTTCCCCCCCGCCAATGACTCCCTGCTCGTCCACATCATACTACCAGCCATACATCCACTCAAGTCCGATTGCTTTCGATATCAATCCCATGTCAGAAGAGTTATTTTTTCCAAGTCGCCATCGCCTGCCCTCCTTAGGCAGCACTCCACTTCCTTGTTATACATCGTACTTCCACCCTAAACGCGATTTCAGCCCCCCTGCTCGCTCAATCCCAACCGCCAGCCCAGAAATGGACGAGAACGACGGAGAAGGCGCGGGTTACGCATTTACGGCAGAACCCTGTCGTTCGACCTTTTTCATGACTTCTGCAGAACGTGGCCGCTGGAAAACGGATCCCATATCACCCAACTTTTCGCCCCACACTTGTAAATCGGAGCCCATGCCTGCGTCCATTTCTCCACCCCAACCCCCTTCTCGGTTACTTTCAGAGCCGGCGCCTTCAGATCTGCCGAAATTTATGGACGATCCACCTGATTCCGAAAGGATCTCTTTGTTAAAAACGGAACCCGAATTTCCCGCGTCTAATCCTGTTCAAGCGCCACCTCGGTCAGAGGTAGATACAGACGACAGTGATGGACTCGCACCGTCTTCCCCGCTTCCTCCGTCCTCGCCTCCCTTGTCGCCCATGTCGCCTTGTTCATCTCCCTTGTCTCCATCACCGCTGCTCCTATCATCCCCTCTTTCCTCCCCTATATCAGAAAAACTATCACTGGAGGAATCTCTGCAAGACTCGATGGTGAGCTCACCGGTCACATCGAAACTCGCGCTTTGCCTAATGCGGGATAGACCTCTGATTTCGGTGTCTTGGAACCTGGACGGCCGGATCTTGTCGAATCAAGACTGGTGATGGATCTGTCCACAAACTGTCATGTTGACGTCACAACAAAGGCTGTCTTGGGTCCGAGAGAGAACGTGTGTGAGGAACGGAGGCCGGGGTCACAGAGCTTGGAGCGGAACTGGAGTGGGAACAGGAAACGTAAAGAATATCATGCGTGCGTGGAGACGTCTAGGAAGAAACGGCGGATCGAAGTGGGGTCGAGTCAGTCCAAGAAGGGTGCTGGGAAGAAGGTTAGTCAGAAGGAGAGTTGCCCGCAGGACGAGAACCGGTCGCGGGATGATTCGGAGGACGAAGAAATACGTGGCATGTTGATTGAGAGTATGGCTCTCTCGCGCGCATCTTCCCATCCCGTCTCTTTCCTATGCAGGTCTGTCATGCAGGCTCGGCCAGCTATGAAGGCCGAGCGCGGTGAAAAGGAGTGGACGTCGATATTTCTGCGTGTGCTAGAGGGCGGTGTGGCGGGTCGTGGAAGTGGGTTGTTTGGCAAAGTGGAGAGTAGCGGCAAGGTAGGTGGCGATGCCGTGCTTTGCGAGTTAACCGTAAGTAATGGTGCCGTTGGGATAGGATGACCGTGGGCGGCCATTGGAGCCTCAGTGGTTTTACGTGCCCGAGATGGACGAAGACCAAGAGCGGGCGGCATTGATCAAGAGCATGATGCCGCGACCTGCAAAACGGAACGAAACCAAGAAGTATAAACAGTATTATTACCGCCCACTGCACAAGTCGTCGAGGTGGGATTTGGAGGACTCGTAATCACAACATCAACTCGATACTCATTTCGTTTTCTGTTTTGGCATTGGGTAATTTATTTCCTTTAATATCCCCTGGTTATGTTTTTCGTGTCTTCACATTTGTAGCGCATACTGTTATTTAATGTAATCGCAGCTATGACGGTTGGAACAACAACAGATTTACCTCTCTTCATAACATGTTGGAATAAATACTTATCCTCCGAGATGGGATCACTGGTGTGTGCAACACCGGCTACATTGAATTACCCGTCGACCGGGTAGCGCGCAGTATCGCTACACCAAATTGAGAGGTTGCCTCAGGTCTAACCCAAAACGCTTTGCGACGCATCAGCGCATCAGCATCATCCCTTGATCCCATCACTCACTCACTGGACTCGGCCAATTGGGGTAACAGACCTGGGTAATCAGTAGAAGCCAGAGTGGAGAGAGACACCGAGTTGGATTTTCAACGAGGTGCCTTGGGGAGGAGATGAGGGAGAAGGGGGCGGCATCCCCGAGACGAACGACACCCTCACCTCCACCTCCACCTCCATCCTCATCCACGGCTGGTCTGCACGGTCCAAGACACCAACGGCGACTGATTCCGCAAAAGTTGAATGCAGATGCAGTGCGTCCCTTTATTTCTTTTCAGTTTTCTTTCCCTTTTTCTGATACGACTCACGACTCGAGGCACGACCTCGGCAGCGAAGTGCACGTCACGAATCGGTCCAGCCGCGCATCATCGAAGAAACCGAGCGCTCTCCACTCCAAACGCTCATAGACTTCTTGGCGTCAGGGTTCTAAATCAAATCACGCATCTACGCCTCACCTTTTCCATGCTCTTGCCAAGCTATCGACAGCGGCCAGCGACGGCAAGCAGAGGAGGACGTTGTGAACGGAATGATCCGACGGGCACAAGAAATATGATAACGCAGTTACCGTCGTGTTCGTGCCAAGTAGGCGTCTGAGGATTGATCGAATCCCTGCAATGATCAAACTCAAAAGGTCACACGGTGATTTGTTTTTACGACGTGCCTGGTGCCAATGGAAGACAAGGGTACATGTGCCGACAGGTTTGATGTGACCTCTTTTATTCCTTCAACCAAGAATTCAGAGTTCTCGACGATTCTCGTTTTTTTTTTTTGCCAACTTTTTATAGGCGCGACTACCACAACGAAGGATATCCTCTTGCTCTCTTACCCAACGAATCCGCAATCAAGACGGCTTCCGGAGAATCCAGGTTTACTTGCGCAGAACGAGTTGTGAGAAACCATTTGACAACGACTTTCCTGGATCTCATGGGGCGGTACTTTCGCCGCTTGTGCTCCTTTCTCTTGCTTCGGTCTATCTGCTGGAGCCATGTCACGGACCGGAGACGCTATCATATAGGCCTTGGGCGGGACATGCTCCCTGCACAAGTGGCGCGACCCATGTTGCAAGAGTGGCGCAGCTGACGCATTGATGGAGTACGGATGTCCTTTGGCTTATGTCGTCAGTATGATGCTAACTATTGCAAAGATACATATCGTTTCTTACGCACTGGATAATTACAGACATTTGGATGCATCAAAGGTTGTCACGACGAGGAGCAGCGAGGCGCGTGGACAAGATCCGTCATTCTGGTAGATGGGTCAAAAGGGACGTTAAATGTTCTCTCAAAGGCGTCCAGTCGGATAATCGGGTGGCGGACAACGATGATTTCGCAGAAACTCTTGATGCCCTGCGAAAGATTAACAAAGCTATGGATGGTGCGATTCCGAGTCTCCTATATTAATAGATCCACAGCAATGCGCATGTTCTCCAATGGGGTAAAGAATAGCGGAGTCTTAGGCTGGCGTTCCTGTCAATTTTCGAGGGTCTGGAGTGACTCCATGATTCAGATCCTGATGCCAGACATACCGCTGACACGTATTTAAAGATTTCTGGCGTGGGTAGAGCAGCGAAGTCGAGAGTTGCACGGCGAGAGAATACGCAATGCTAGACGAGCGATGGTGGCGCCCTCTTAGTCCTCCGGATCTTGGATGGAGTACGTGTATCATTCGGAGAACCAAACATGAGACGGCGACCGGAGGAAGTCCCAAGATGTTGGATCATTTGGAGGTAATGGGTTGAAGGTACGACTTCATTGCTGAGCAGGGAATGAGTAAGAGTGTGAGCGTAAAGTGGACTGCATGAAGGTAGGGATGAATGTGGGAACTTGACAGGTTAGGCGAACGAGTCGTGTTTTCCGCAAGTTTTGAACGCAAGCGAGCTCCATTGCATAAGCCTATCGGACCTCTTGAGTCTGACCTTCAAAAGTCAAATTACAAACCACAAGCTTTAGATGCCCCTGGCACACTACCGTTGTGCTCGGTCCCGGGTCCGATGCTCCAGCAATCGAGTTCAGGATCCTCAGCTGAGCTAATGGATTGCATGGAGTATCCTGTCGACACGATGCGTTCAGGACCGTGGAGAAATTGTCTTGAGATCACCGAGATTGTCCGTTACAAACCTGGTCCACATGCAAAAAGACGGGGTCAGTCCTCAACAATCCTTACATCCTTTTTTTTAAGTGACATTTCTGATAGGGAACATCGGTTAGACATGCGCATGCCATCATGCCGACTTGATTGTATTCGACCCCCCCCACACCTTGATCACTCTGCTTCAAAAAGTTGGATAGGATTCCAGTATTGTCGTCGAGCGCTTGCAGGATTAGAAAACCTGAGGAAATTCCTGTGCCAGAGTAATGCACGCGTGGTGAACGTCGAGTTACCCACTTCTTTGGACAATGTCATACGCCAAGACTTGAGAGACCTACCCCACGCAGGATACCCGCCGTGCGAGACCGTTGAGAAGTGGACAGTGGCGCTAGCTTTTTTTTAAATTTTACGCCTTGGAGGTCTTGAACGTCAGGCACAAGCGAAGTTTTTGTATTCACCCCCTCTCACATGTCGTTACTGACATTCGTCGAAGACATATTGACTTCTGATCCTGTTGGAATGTTATGTAGAGAACATTTATTCATCTTCATCAACGTTACCGAGAACTCGGTACAATACTAGAAGTTGCAAGATCATTCCATGTTCCGTGAAACTGGTTGACACATACAATCTCCTTGCGATTACAATGTCAACTTGACACCGACGGACGCCGTGTTGTTCCGCCCCTCAATAACTGGGGTTCCGCTGTCATACAGGAAATAGATCACACGACCTGTTGAGTATCTGGCGAGGGCGCGGCCCTGCTCTAAAATTCTGACATTTGTCTACGACGATCGCCATCATTATTGACGACGGTATTCTTATTCCCACTCATCTCCACATTTGCGTCTAATTGTGCCTATAAAATCTCTACCCTGCTTTCTGTTCTTTCCATATTTCCCCTGATGGGCATTCGCGACCTGGAAACGTGTTCCCGTTCGCCGATAGTCAAGTCGCCGGTCCCTCCCCAAACAAGATCTCGACTGGTTACATCTACGTTATTGCCATCTAGACCTACCACATCTGATCGCCGCTATCTATGTATAGTATAGACATATCTCACTGCCTGCAGCAACCGAGATCATTGCCATGCATGACCATTTCACCACCATTTGGTAATCCACGCGTCGGTTTTTCTCAACCGCCCACCTCCCAAATTTTTTGTGAAGAAGGTTGAGTCATGATCATTTGGCAATAATAACTCGAAGCCTTTGATTTGATAAGGTCACGCTGAGTAATCACAATAATATATTTTTTTTCTTTTCCTTTTTCTTTTTCCACGGGGGCTGCTCCGTGCGCTACTTGCGCAATAAAAAAATTGAGCAGGGAGTGAAAATCGCATTAAGGTGTGGGCGCATTGACTCGCTTGTGTGTTGTACGTATGTATCTTCACTGCATCGAACAGCGCGCTGATGCCGTTCCTTACATTGTGGTACTACTTAGAACCCTCACCGATCACGACCGTGCATCGCGTAATAGCTGCTTGCGCAGCGCGGGATTTATTAGAGAAGACGAGGTCACGTTGAGCAAAAAGTGCCGTATGCTAGTCAGCAGTTCATGGGGGTATGGCGTCTGTGAGTTATGACGATGTGTGTGGTATGTCCTTTTGTCACAAGCAGTGGGTATTTGCTATATTGGAAATACATAAGGAAATTTCTCACTTGTGCGGTAAAGACGGCCGAAAGTAAGGTTATGGAATTGCGGAGGAGAGTTGAAGCGTAAGAAGCGGAGCGGCACAACGCCACACCGTCGATGTTAATCACATACAAACGTTTTTTTTTTTTTTTTCCAAAAGACTTGCAAAACGTTCTCAGCCACAAATCCAGGAGGATTAGCAGCAACTGTAACGAATGTCCCGGCAGGCGTTGAGGAACGAATACATTACATATAATCAATGAGAATCTTTCTGCGGAGCGATTGCGATGCGAACGAATGTGCGTCATGTTGGACCAAATGTTGCGTAGATGGCGGCCGACCATGGAAAGATGAAGGGTCGGGGTGGAGAAGATTGAACAGCGCCGGTAACTAGGTTTATTGCAGGAAGTGTGGATGGAGAAATTGTCATTGATGGGCCCGCTCTATTATTGCCATTGAATGGGAATATGAGAGGTTGGATGGAGTATGTGCGTCATGTAAGGTGACATGTATGTGAGATCTTCTTCACGCGTGGGTTCGAAAGCTGCTTTGGCATGAGCCTTCGGTAACTGCTATTGGTGGAGAACTTGGGCTTGGGTAACGCGTTATCTGCATCGATTATCTTCCCAGTTCTGTGAGTCTATCTGAGAGCCATATGAGCCTTTGTGTGAATGTTGATGGGGGAAAGCAGATAGCGCGCTCTGGATGACGTGTACACATGCGTGCGTTGGGGGAGGGAAGGGCAGGTCCATAGGAGAGACCAGGCTGTGGTGCTGGACGTCCACGGGTCCACAGCTGGACCAAGACTAGCATGGGAAATATTTGTCATCCGTTGAAGATGTTGCGCGCTGATGATGATATTGGCATGTGGGCTAACACGTTGTGTAGGCCATGCAAGGAAATGCGAAGAGAGACTCGATATAGATGCCGGTGGAAGGCAAGCAGCGAGAGACGAGTGGAGGCAGAGCGGTGGGAGCGATCCAAAGTGGGCAGAGGTCCGAGCTGATGCATTGATGTTGAGAAAACTGGGGTGAGATATTTTATTTTTCAAAGATCCAGACGCCTCATGTAACCGGCGTGTGACATTAATCGAACAGACATTCGACCGATGAGTATATTACGCCTAAGCTTGTTTGCCCGTCTCTCCCTAATGCTTTCCATCCCTCCTCCCCAGCGTCCCCCCAGCCGTTCAGAACGCCTCCTCAGACAAACTCTCCGTCGTGATGAGGAAGTTCGTGACTCGGCTGTGGCTTCCCCCAAACGCAGGCATTCTTTGTCTAGGCACTCTTCCCGTGTAGCATCGCCTCCGCCGCCCCTACCACCTCTCGACTTCTGCTCACGCCCGTCTTCCCCCGCCCACAGGTGCAGATATGCTGACCTCGCTGATGAGCAGTATACCAGAGGGGCCTTCTTGTTCCGCTCTCCTATTAACAATGGGCCAGCGTCCCCGACTCCCCAGGGATACATCCCTGGAAACATGTATGACCATCTTCCTCGCCAGGGTGCAAGTGAATCGGACGACGGAACAGCAACACCGGGTTCAAGAACGAGGTTTCACAATGGGAATGGGCCGCATACATCGTCACGTTTATCGACGCGTTCAATATCTCCGCCCCCTGCTCCCACGAGGTCCAGCACCGTTACCCGCAGACATTCGCTGCAACGTGCCTTCTACCACGAGCCGCTGACACCGCAGGAACATGCACTGCGAGCAAGGCTGCAGAGCGCGCAACGCCCAGAGGATAATCGAGGGTCATCGCATATGACTAATGCAAACCTGGATTGGGCACGAGACAGAAATAGCCAATTGCAGTGGCGTGACAGCAATTTTACCGCAAGATCTGGATCTATGTCACAGCAGTCAGGTGCTTCTGTACGTTTTGTATTTCCAATTGAAACTGAACGCTGTTATTCATTCACTTTTATATCGCTTAGATTTTGTCTGCGCCCCCACCTTCCTCCCCTCCACGCCTCCATTCCAGCTCATCCCCATCATTACAAGACGCTTCTAGCCGCAAGCACACGCACACCCGCAGCCGGAGTTCGACCGATCCCATCCTCAACCCTTCCCACCATCCATACGCGAATATATCTCCCTACTCCACGACACGTGGGCGAACAGGTACAAATACAACTAGTCCGACCATTTCTAGTTCGTCCACATCCATGTCTAGCTTGTCCCCGAGGAGAAGCGCTGTCGCTTCGCAATCCCAACAACAAACGAGAAGGCATCATGCCAATATGGAAGCAACACCTCCACTCTCTGCGGACGCCTCTCCTACTGGTATCAACGAAAGGAACGAGCTGGAACCTGACTATCAGCTAGACGTCGACGAGGATTCTAGGCTGATTACTCCCCCTCCCTCGCCGCCTCATTTTAATGGCATCCCCCGTAAACCGCATCATTTGCCCCATTCACCATTGCCATACCGACCAATGGGAGAATGGTACCCCGCGTTTACGGTTCCTGGCTCGGACACCGTCAACCCTGACACCCACGCGCATACACCGCTTAGCCCCAAACCTGTTCGTCCTCAATTTAATGTGAGAAAGGCGAGCGAGCAGTGTAAGATGATCAATGGGTATGTCAGCTTCGTCAGCATCGAAGGATTGGGTGGGCCACCCGAGTCAAATAGTCCAGCTCTGGGCGACAACGAGGAGGGCGACGACGATAAGCAGAACAGAGACAAGAGAATGTTTGGCATCGGTTGGGACCGGTGGAGGAAGCTTCTTCCACTAGCGGTCGGTGGTGCGAACGGAAACGCCGGTGAGCACGAAAGTGCGATGTCACGGTGAAGTGGATTCATGCTTCTCTACGTGGTGTCCGGGTCAGTTCACTCTAAAAAGCGCATACATTCAATTCACTCATGCGCCTTCACAAAAGATTATCTGTTTTTTTCCTCACGGTTTCTTGTATTTGACATACATGCATGACAAGACGACATTCTTTCGATATGATCTTTCTTTTATTAATGTTCACTATTCGTAACGGCATAGAAGCGACATTCGCTTGGTTTGTTTCAATATAACCTATTATGTACACATTTGGTATGGGTTGCAGATAGGGACTGCGTCCTGCTCACTTGTACAATATACGGGACTATAATGTTCTCAACGGCCATGTAACCAATATTCTCCTTTATAGAAACCTCAATGCATTTTTCATTCTAGTCATGGTTGTTGTTAGGGATTGGCACATGTCACATTCCGCATTACTAATGATGAATGAGTCGGGTACAAACGCCCATTTCCTCGTTACCGCACATGAGCTGATCCGATGCGAGGGGAAAGGCAATACGTAAGTTGCCTGCGCTGCCTCTCTCTCAGGCTCATCTAATAGGTTAACTGTGAGTCGTCTAAGGGCATACATACCTTCAAAGGAGGGAGGCTGTGCGCTCGGCTACCTCGAGACTCCTGTTTTGGGTAAACGCATGGGTTGATGGGAAGGCTGGGTAATCGTGTTGATAAGGTATTATTACTAGGTATGTAAAAAAACATGAGCAGCATGGAACGCGTGGCTTCAAGCTTTTTTCATTGGGGGGACGATACGATAACCCAGCGGGCTTTTCGCCCAAAGCTCCCCCTTTGCGGCAAGCCAGATAGGCCTGATTAGTGACCGTTATCGCAAAAAGTATGCTTCATACTATCGCCGATTGTAATGGAAAGTGTACTTCTACTGCCAACCTGCAGACTACCTAATTAGCTCAGCTACTGAGGCTATGCATAAGTTCTTCCCCCCCCCTTGCGTGCAACGGGAACTGCAGGTCCATGGGGGGCAAGCGCATGCAAAGACCAATGTGGGCGGAGGAATGGGCTCAAGGAAGCTTCTAGATAAGGCTGATGCGAGCCTCCAGATGGAGGATCACGATGATTCATACAGCGATCATCACGTTGACATCTTGAGGGTTCAAGCAAAATCCCCGACTCTTACGCTATAGGAGGCTGCTGCTGCTGCTGCTGCTGCTAGTGACCTTTGAAACTCAGCTACCGTAATATGTCAGCCCATTGAACGCCTCCATCCTCAACGGGTTTATCGGTAAACAATCTTTCGGTCCGTAGACAGGCTGGTCCTCGTGCTCAATGTGTCGGGACGCAGGCCGAGATTTCGGTGCCAATATCTTTCAAGTGAGATGGACTTTGGGAACCGTTGGGTTTACTTAACAAAAAAAACAAAAAAAACAACTCGGCGATGACGCGGCCAGAGAGATGTGAACGTTGCTCAAGCTCTTGCCGTGTTGGGCGGTGAAATAGTTAGTGCCAATGATTTCCCCGGCACCGCGCTACAACAATAAGCCGTAAACGTTATGTAAACGCGCAATTTTGGGATTAAACAACTCGTTTTTTTTTTTTTGGGATTCCTGGTCAACACATTGCCGCCAACACCTGCCTGCTGCCATGCTGTTCTTAACCGAACGGATCATGGTTGTGCAGACCCTTTGGATCATACGTCAGTAATGAAGTACTCGCTTCCCAGTGGCACTCAGGACTTTGTGATCTTAAAACTCCGCGCACACGTCAGTGTTCAAAGGGCAACCGCTGCGTGAGGTGTTTACGGCAGTCTTCAATTAAGCTTCTGCACTGGGCTACTAAGTTTGGTGGCAAGGCCGGCATATGATTCAGGGTGGCATATGATAGATATTAGAGCGCATGACGACACTTGAGAAACGCTCTCACACATTGCATGACTATTGTAGATGGCAATTCAAAAGAGATTGGATCCCGCAAAAAAAAAAGCTTAAGCTTATAATATCGGCCGGTATGACGCCAACACAGTCTACACATGCCACATCCGCGTGTAATTTGGGAAACCGCAACGGCATTTACGTTGTTGCGGCGGCCTTGCCAAGCCGTTTTCTTTGCTTTCGTTTCATCATAGTGTGATAAAACACCAATCCGACGTACGCTCAAGCCTCAGAGAACCATGATCGTTCCGAAATACGCGGGTTCAGCGTGGAACCAGGCGGCATACGCTCTTCGGACCGCTTGCATATTCAAAACCCAGAGGTCGATAAGGGCGGTGGGGGGATATACTGTGGCCCATAGCAAATTGGGACTATTCTGTGGGCGCACTATTGTTAAACGTTAACCCGTAGTTGGTATTGAACGTTGAACAGTCTCGCACTTGACTATTTGGGTGCCAACGTTTGTAATTCCTTTGCATTGAAGAACCCAGCGTTTTATTCTTCAAGGATGGTAGGCTCTTGTACACATCATAATCCGTTTTTTTTTCAGGAACATGCCGGGCGCATGTGTGAAATAGTTGCAAAGATCGAGGATTTCAACTGGTCATAGTAAACAAAAAAAGAAACAAAAACATTGTGATAATAACAATTGTGTCACTTAATTATCAAGGATAATCATCTCATACAATCCCTAATGTCATCAGGGACAGCAAGATAGTGGAAAAGAACAAATGCAATCTTTTATATGAATTTCTATTTGATGTTGTCCAGGGTTTCGAACCGACGCGTCATCACAGTCCAGTCGTCCTATCTCGGTGGAAACGCCTCGCCGTTCCTAATCGCTACCAGGATTCCCACGTCATCCGTGCGTGTTAAAATATTCTGCGCATTCTGTGGGATGAGCAGACGCGATACAGTTACCGTTTTCATTGAAAACCTCCCGGGTTTGCACGTAAGCTGTCAAGCGCCGGAGTCCTTGTGAAGTGGATGTCCGATTCTTGAGGGTGTTACCGGATCGCACTTATAGATAGTAGACACCGCTTACCAAACCTTACAATACGTTCTCCTCGGATATTGGCGAATATGTGCGGTATAACGGAACGCGATGATGACGCGTTTTTGACATGGGATCCATCGAGTATCAGTGAAACGTTATTCTTCATTCACAGTTCAGGCAATTCCCGAAGCTGCGTCCGCAGTAAGGAATCCAACAGCGCACTCCTCTTGAGTCACGCCAAAACAACGCACGCATTTGATGGCTCGTCAAATACCTCAAAACTGATCATCAGATATCCATGTTCGGTACCAATTGACAACCTTATCTACGAGTCGATAAGTTAGGATCAGGACGTTATTATCGCAGCGAGCATGAAACATGTCCAAGGGATACACGTCCACGGGACCAGAGACTAATAACGTACCGGTAGAAGCCGACGACAGGTCCATGGGAGAGAAAATGCTTGTCACAACACGTTCGTGTGCATGCATGGCTTATCTAGCATGTGCCTGGATTCATTATTTATTCCCCTGTCTGTCGTTCGTGTGCGCTTTGCCACGAATATCTTTTTTACGTGGAACACAGTTGCTGTGCAACTTGTGACTTTCTCACCAAGACCTATTTAAAATATGCAACTCAGTTACCGAGAGAAGGTCGAGTCAGGCGAAAGTGAGATGACCGTGGTAATTCTATAACAGTGAGTCATGAAAATCGGCCTTTTTTACGAATCATTATCCGCTGAGTGTCCTGTGAGCCGTTTTTCCTTTCGAATTTAGAACAGGCTTTATAATATTCACCATCGATGTCGAACATTATATTTTTACTTGGCACGGTACTGGGATCCGATGTTCCAATCTGTGATTTAAATATTCGATCGGGAGTTGGGTGTCCATAAGTACCACGGAAGTGTACGTTTGAAATGTCATACTTGCAGCATGAATCGGTGATTGGTTTGCGACGTGGGAGGGTTTACTTTGTTGTATAAAAAGGACACCAGTCTAGTATCTCCTATCCTTCAAGTTCGTCCAAGTACTTTCATTTCCAAAAGAGATTGATCGCACGTTCAAAGATAACCGTGGCAGTCTCGATAGATTGAAACGCGCCGATCTTCTAGCGCGCCGTTAACAGATTTTTTCCTATCTGATATAGATCTGCGGTACGCCGATAACTGGTCTGGATTGGGAACAATTGAGAACAAATCAGTCTTAGCATTGCGTCGGGCAGAAACCAAGCTTATCTGTTACAGCCACGTTAGCATTTCTGCATCTTTGTCATGCCCGGGATGATTTTGAAGCCCTCGGGGATGAAGTCTATAGTTCATATCATTCTTGCTCGATATATCCAACTAAGCCTAGATGGATACATACCTTGTCGCTCCGGGACTCCGTGTCCCAGAATCAGGCCATGTAATGTCCCAGTACGAAGTTTAATTGACCCGCCATTGATAGTGACTTATTATAGACCTACTAAGCCAATGATGAGAGGGGAAGATGGAAAGTAATTTACGTACCACTCGAAGATGATTGGCAATCATAAAGGTTATTATTATTAAGATAAGGCCCTGGTCTGATCGGGACATACGAAGCAGCAGATACTGGATAACGCGAGGTCGTAATTTGCACATTACCGTTATGTGGACTGTGAATTCATGAGATAGCAACCACAACTACAATTGAGGACCCTGCGCACGTCAGGCTTGTCGCATCTGGAACTTTGACAACAGTTGTTGTGATGATGCTACGAACCTCCAGAGGACAGGGGACAAGATGGCAAATGAATGTAATGATCTACGATCACGAACTTTCCATGACAGATCAAGCCACTTCTTGATAAAGATGGAGCCCGAGCGAGACCGAAAGACTCGATATGTCTTCCCCATATCGTACACTGGATCAAAGGCAGAAGAGCCCTGATTGACGATCAAAACGGACGCGAGGCATTTTTAGGTCCTACGACCACTGTGTTCGACTTTCGTACTGGGTAGGCACTGTCTGCGCAACTGGCAGCGGTGTCTGGCACTTCCAATATCGCGTCCATGAGGCCAACGTGCCCATATTTTCACATCCCTTCTGTTTCCCCGTCAATCAAGAGAAGAGACATGGATTATCAAAGTTCCACACCAAGGATGGCCATGAAACGGGAAAGCAAGCAATTGGAAGGCGAAATTCGAAGAGTAGCAAACCTTTGGAAATTTGGGAAATCTCTAAAACCTGGTTATGGTCTCGATCCGTTTAACCGAATGCACAACTTTACTAATTCTTTCTATATGCACGACATATGGAAATGGTGATGAACATATGCGAAGGGCACGCACAATCCCTTTCTCGTTCTGGACAATTCGTATCACATCTGTCCCGAAGGAGGTAATACAGTGCCTCCAGGCTCCGTTGTTGGAATAGAGTTGTTCTCAATTGGTTTCATTGCGGGGAACAGGAGCACCTCCTTGATATCTGGACGCAAACTAATTAGAGGATGACAAGGTGGATGGGATCTAAACTCACTGTTCGAGTCGGTGAGGAACATGACAAGACGGTCGAGGCCCATACCCCAGCCACCGGTTGGCGGAAGACCATGTTCAAGGCTAGAAATGAACAAAAAATAAGCCCAGTTTTACGCGATACACAATAAAGACGTACGCATCGATGAATGTTTCGTCAATGCCCTGTGCCTCTTCGTCTCCTTGTTCCTTTTGTCTCGTCTATTACTCGCTAGGATCAGCAGAGCCGGGCAAAAACGACAAAGCGCACACACCTGTTCCTCGAATCTCAGCTTTTGCTCGAATGGATCGTTCAACTCAGTGTATGCATTGCAGAACTCCTTCCCACACATGAATCCTTCAAAGCGCTCGCATAAACCTGGGCGAGAACGGTGCCATTTGGCAAGAGGAGACATGACTTGTGGGTGGCCGACTGAAACATAGATCAACCCTAACTCAACGCAGTACATATGTGCGCCATACCGATGAAAGACGGTGATATGCAGAGGGGCTCGATAAACTCTCCTACAAGCTGGAAAACGTAAGTTTTGGGATTCTGTCCCTCTGAGAATTGATGCACCTTGTCCAACATTCGAGCATTTGTCCTTGGCTCACTACAGTCTACACGCTGCTTTGCCAACAAATCCTTCAACCATCTGTTAGTTTCCTCCGAGTGCAATTCCTCTCCAGGCGGGAACTTGACATTCAACTTCTCCTCCAGCGTCGTGATCATATCATATCTCTTCCAAGGCCGCTTGAACTCGAGCTCAAACTTCCTTGCACCTTCTTGACCTTTGTTTCCATCAGGATGATACACGATCTGCGTGCGACCGCCTGTGATGTACTTGACGAGGCCTTCCACCATGACTTCCGTGATTTCCATCACATCTTCCATATCCGCATAGGCCATATAGAACTCGCATATCGAGAACTCGGGATTATGCGTCAAATCGATGCCCTCGTTACGAAACACACGACCAATTTCGTATACACGGTCAAGTCCGCCCACGACCAGCTGCTTCAAGTACAGTTCGGGTGCGATGCGCAGGTACAAATCTAAATTGAGATCGTTGTGGTGCGTGATAAACGGCTTGGCAGTGGCACCTCCGGCGAGCATGGACATCATTGGTGTCTCGACCTCCATGAAGCCAAGATCATCGAGAAAACGGCGAATATAGTTAATGATCCTGCTTCGCGTGATGAATATCTTGCGTGTATTTTCGCTCATGATTAGATCGAGGTAGCGCTTCCTGTACCGAGTTTCTTGATCCTTGAATCCAAAGTGGGAGGAAGGGAGTTGGTGTAAGTTGGGAGAGAGGAGGACCATGTTAGATGGCGAGATGCTCAATTCGCCCTTTTGGGTGCGCATGGGGATGCCCACTACGCCAACGACATCGCCGCGACGAAAGACTTGGTGGGTGGCTTCGAAAGTGCTGGGATCTGCGGAGGCTCTGTTGTACGCGGCGTATATACATAAGAAATAGAACTGTGAACTAAACATCTGACGCGTACTGCGGGGAGGCCATGATCTGAACCTTCGTTCCTTCACCATGAAGATCATAAAAGATGAGCTTTCCGTGAAGGCGTATGTTGTGAATTCGGCCTGCGAGACTCTCCATGGCGTTATCTAATTTAGTTCCAGGTTTAATCTTGCCATCTACACCATACGTTTTGATGAAAGAACTGATGGAACGGGTAACATGAAACTTGTGTGGGTATGGATTGGGTGATTGGGTTGCCTTAAGATGAAGGATTTGACGAGAGCGCAGCTCATAGTATTGCTGAAATCACTGTCGGGAAGGAGTGAAACGGAACAGAACCTGACTCACGTTCGGATTCAAGTCGTCCATGTCAATTTTTTCTTCCTTTGGCTTCGCGGCGTGTTGTGGGGGAGTCTTTTCAGACTTTATGGCATCCTTGGCTCTTTGCTTCTGACGACGTTTGAGTTCCCTGATGGGAGGGTCAATCGATGTTGTTTGCAACAAATTGATAATTTAACACACGTTTTGGAGATCATTTCACCTGTGACGGGATCCTTGTGCAGGCCAGCATGCTTATCTGCCATTGTTCTGATAAAAGACAGAGAAGGACGGGAGCAAGAAGGTTGAGATGGGGAGGACACAGATCGTAAGAAAGGCAGAAGAAGCCTTTGCATGCCAACCCCCTCCTTCCGACCTTCTCACGGTGGTTTGACGCTCCAAATCCTTGCCCGTCGTTCGAAATCCCCGTCTTTCACCCCCTCTTTGCGTCTACGTCGCAGCCCGAGCTGGCTCTATTAACTCCTCGAAGCTGTCACCAGATCAATACTCCAAATGAAAGGAGGTCTCGAAATATTGCCCAGGCATGGTCGCGAGCACTGACGCCAAAAACCGTCTAGAGATGGTCAGGGCGAAAGCTCCTGGTGTTGAGCGAGAGCCCGTTCCGCAAGGCAGAAAAGCGGGAGGAAAGCGGCGGAGAAAGTGCTTAGGAGCAGGAAGTCACAGCGGCGACTCGGATGTTCCGGGCCCTGACACCAGAGGACGATGAAAGCAGGGCGCGGAAGCGTCGAGCCACGCTCCCTTCAAACCTGGTGGACAACTTCACCAACGACTGCACCGACGCCGCTGCCCCGGCCGACCCAGCCGATGAAATGGGCGACTCGGTCCCTCCAGTAGAGGCGCATGAAACTCGTGCGAGGCTGTCTAGGACAGTGACGATAACGTATCCTATTTCTTCGTTCCCCCCGCTTCCATGCAATCTCTCTTTGACCCGGCTGAGCGGGAGACACGCGCCCCTGGCGCACGATGACTTATGGCCTTGGCCGCTGACGGCGGGCAGCATCATGTCAGAGTCCGTAACCTCCCTCTGGAGGGCTTTTACACCTTTATTCAACAGCCTTTGTCCGGCTTGTCCACGACCAAAGGAAAACACCCCGAGTAAACTCATCCCTAGTGGTTTTCTTCAAAGAATGAGCTGTATCATCAGTGATTTTCCCATTCGTCTGATATATCTGTGGGCCAACGACTCCTGATTTTGTTGGTGGCTTTCCACCTAGAGTTATGAGAATTTGCCCCAAGCCGCTTCATGTCCACAGCGTTCACTGTTCCAGGAATAGGAGAGGAAACCAAATGTTCGCATTGGCAACAGTGGCGGTATGATAATGGTAGCGCTATAGAATGCTGCATACCATAGGCTTTTCTCCGGGAGACGTCCTGGATGACATGTCACTGTCTATCTTTGGGCATCCACTCAGATGTTAAAGATGGCATTCAGGTCAAAAACCCGCTTTTCTAGTCTTCCAAAGCAGATGCTTACTGTGCACTACCACTCAAATGTCCATAATATGATAGCGGAATTCCGTCCATCGTCCTCCCGATTCCCCCGGGATTGGTTTTGACCTCTGGAACATTGTCCGAAGCACCAAAAGTCATTGGACGCATCCCTGGGATCCTTTCTTTCTAGTACAACAAGCATGCACACTACACTCTCGCCAGATTGTTAGGCAGTTATTTGAAGTAGTAATAGTACTGATCAAAAGCTCTCATACACTTGGAGTATTTCCAACCATTCAATAAATTACACTCCAAAAGGATTAGATGACACAAGACAGTAACCCTAATCTATGGTCTGCTCACAACACTTTGCCACGAGGCGAAAGCATGCCTCACATTTCATGTAAGTAACAATTTACCCATCCACGCCCTGACCATCATCATCACCCTCGCCCAAATTTACATGTAGCAGGTACAAGCTTTGTGTTATGAACTCTTAAAATGAGGATAGTTTGAGTGCGGCTATGTCTGCGAGTGTGATGCGTGAGTAACATGCAAGATCCAGTGCACTGATTATTGAGCAGCAATCATATGTCCGTCAGACATAGTTTGTCTCAGTGGTCGTCACTGTCATGAACGATGAGCTCATATGTCCGTTAGACATAGAGTCATACGTCCGTGATGACAAGAGTATTGTATCACTGTCATAGACAGTGACCAGACACCTCTTCAGGTGTTTTTGAGTATTGTATCACTATCAGAGATAGTGACCAGAGACCTCTCCAGGTCTTACTCTCATAGAGAGGAGATACTCACATGCTGGTAGGCAAGAAAGAGCAACTGAACGTATATTGGATATCTACAGGTCTTATATACACTTTTAGTGTATGTACATATTTGTGTAATGGACTTGTAATCTAATATACGTAAATAAAAGAAATAAAATAAAAAGAAATACCCTCTAAGGGTCAAACCGGTGATAGCCGTGTTGAAGGCTATACTTAGGGGTATTTGGGGTGAAGATCGTTCAACACTGATAAGTGGATGTGAAGCGTGAGATAGCAGTAGTTGAGTGTGTGAACTGATTGTCATGTGAGCATATGTGTGGGTGGCAGGCTTATATTATTTGTGCCCTATTTTACTTATATATGGTATATACTTCCGTACTCATGCGCACTTCCACTGCATCATATCCAATGCACAGATGTTCTGACTAGCACTCCGCATCCGATATGTGGAAGTGGTTCCAATATGCACTGCGGCTTGGACATATCTGATGCTCGCATAATCCCAATACTCCCCCTTGAGCTTAGGATATTCCTAGCTTGCGCTTATGTTGTTGGAATTTTTGTCTTGTCAGCAGCTTTGTTAATATGTCTGCTGTCATATCCGCCATAGGTAGATGTTCCATTCTAATTGTGTCATCTCCTATCCAGTCTCGGATATAATGACTCTTTATTTCAAAGTGCTTTGTGCGCTTATGATATGCTTCATTCTGAGTGATTGCGAGTGTGGGCATATTGTCTCTGTAAATGAGAGTTGGTTCTGAAATCATTGAACCTAACTCGGAGTGTAGATTCCACAGCCATACTGCTTTGCACGCTGCATCAGACATGCACACATATTCCACTTCCGTAGAGGATAGAGTAGTTGATGTCTGCTTCTTTGACACCCATGTAATCGCGCCACCCACTGCAATGAATGTATATCCGGATACGGATATTGTATGATCCTTGCTAGCGAAGCTAGCGTCCAAATATCCAATGAAAGGGTCGTCATCTTTTATAGGTTATACCTTCGTATCTGGTACCGGAAAGGTAATGTAGAATTTTCTTTGCAGCTGACCAATGCTCCATGTCTGGTTTTGTGCTATACAACACCAAGCAGAAAATGGCATATGCAATATCCGGCTGGGTAGCAACTGCAATATACATCAACGATCCAATGAGGAACGCATACGGATTACTGTGGTCCTTTGGATTTGTTGATGTGGTTGGCGGGTCAAATTTATGATCCAGATCCATAGGAATTTGTATGCTCTGTGCATTATCAAGTCCGTATTTGTGGAGTAGTTGCACAATATACTGCGTTTGTGTCAACTTAATTTCTCTGGTTTCGGAATTGATGTGGATCTCTATCCCGACAATTTTACTTGGTTCTCCAGGATCTGTTATCTTGAATAAACTTTTAAGGTCTTTCACCATGCACTCCATTATTTCATTGTCACTTGCAAATAAAATTAGTACATCCACCCATACAGTGATGATACCTATGCGGCCTTTATTGTTGTGGAGGTACACACACGGATCTGAGACAAAGGAGCAGAAATACTGATTTATGACCTTTCTGTTGAACTCAGTATTCCATTCACGTCCTGCCTGCTTGAGACCATATAGGCTTTTGAGTAGTTTGCAAGCCTTATCAGATCCATCTTTGTATCTGCTCAGTTGTTCCATGTACAACCGCTCATGCAAGTTGCCATTCAAATATGCACCTTTGAGGTCCATTTGTCACATCTTCCAGCACTTCCAGACAGACTTGGTTATGAGTGAGCGGACCGTCTCTAGACAGACAATGGGAGCATAAGTTTCATTGAAATACATTCCAGGAATCTGTGAATATCCTTTGGCTACCAAGTGCACTTTGTATTTGGTGAGAACACCATCTTTGTTATATTTCTTTATGAAAACCCATTTGTTTCCGATGAGTTTTCTATTGCGTGGCAGTACCACAAGTCTCCATGTTCCCATATCATGTAACTGTTTTAGTTCCGCTTTTATAGCACTTTCCCATTCCGACCAGTCTGGTGCTTTCCTTGCTTCTGCAAGTGTTTTCAGATTATTGGATGGGATGTTGCTTTCATTAGCTATGAGTATTAATTCATCCTGCATAAATAATGCTTTGGATATTTCTTCCTGTACAAGCGCTGCTAACTCTTCTGGTAATACTGGTTCGTTTAATTGGCTATAATCATGTACAATGTGTGGACATTTTGTCTGGTGCAGAACAGATTCTGTAGTCTTTCTCTTTTTAGAAATCTTGTCCACAATATGTATTTCTGGATCCGCTATGTTTTCCGGTGTATCCAGTGCTGGATCTGTATGTTCCGGTATGTTTTCCGGATGTTCCGCTATCAGGTCTGTATGTTCTGGTATGTTTTCCAGACTCAATATGTCATCACTGTTATCCTCCCCCTTATATTGAGCAAAGGAGTAGTTCTGTGACGTTTTAATTGTGTTCATTCGCTGATCCCAATAGCGCATAGCAGAAATGTTATCTTCAAATTCAACAAATTTATGCTTTAGCGCTTTTGGCGCTAATTTTGATTGTACCGTGGGTTGGCACAATATCCATACTGGTGCGCCATATTCCGCTAGATGATTTACGCTCAGCTTCTTTCCAAACCACCGCTCATAAGGCATAGCATTTGGAATAACCTTTGTATATGCTCAGTTGTGGAGATACACAGTGTGGCTAATAGCCGTTGTCCATAAATGGAATGGTAATTTTTGTGCGGACAACATGGTCTGCATTAATTTAACGAGGGTCCTGTTAGCACACTCTGCTACTCTGTTCTGTTGCGGAGAATAAGGTGCGGTCAATTCCAGACAAATTCCATTGTCCCAACACCAATCAATTAACTCCGCATTTACATATTCCTTTCCGTTATCCATATGCAATGTGCACGGTTGGAAAAAGTATTGGTTTTTAATGAATGTCATATATTGTTTGATGGTCTGCACTGCCTGATCTTTGCTTTTCAGGTGCACAATAGTGACATAACAGTCATCTTACCAATTTTCGGAAGAAGAACTCCTGACTGTCAATTATGATGATGAAGTATTCAACTGAATATAAAAGATGCTTTAGAAAGCATCAAATTCCCCAACTTATTCACTATACCATGCCTGCTTTCTTCACCACCATTGCCTACCTTGTCGGTGGTGGAAACCTCATTCCCATGCTTGGTGCCTATGTCAGGGTCATTGCCTTGTGTTGTAACATGTTCCAGTGGGTCGGGGATAACTGGTTCGTCTGTGCCATCATGTGCATTTAAGAAATCCAGGTTATCCATCACATCATTGAAGTTGGCAAGCGCGTTTGGGATGTGTTGATCAGTGATCCATTGGCAAATTTCGATTTCTTTTTTCAGGGATGCATCATCTGCCAGGTTTCCATGTCTGATCAGCTCCGCACCCAATGCAGGGTTGATCCTATTAAGGAAATGATCTTTGAGTGCATTTTCGCCCCATCCAACCAATGGTGATAGCGCGTTGAACTTGATAATGTAATCCTCAATTGGAGTGTTCCATTGTTCAAGTCATCGGTGGCATGTTGTTTGGTTTCCATAGACATGAAAAATTCGTGCATCTCTGTCTTGAAAGCCGCCCAAGTTGTCCATGGATATTTATTCATGTTGGGTGGACGTGACCATTGCAATGGTTGATCCTCGGGCTGCAAAGCAGCTTGATGTCCGTTGTTCACCTCTGCCCATGTCAGGTCCAAAGGATATCTTGTTGGAGCACGCGCATGCTTCCCTTCATACTCCTCATCCGCTTTTTGGATCTCCTGAAGTTTGACTCCAGCCCACTCCCCTGCTCGATTTCCCTTTCCTTTTCGGGTTCGGTATAAACAAATCACAATGTGCCTTCGGACCGTTGTCTCACGTGCCAATGTGAAATAAACCTCCATTGTCCGCAACCAGTTGTCCACTTGACTCGGATCACCTTCAAAATGATCTGGCATCTCGGCTTTTGTTAAGGGAGCCGGCGACGGACGAGGGTGTGTGCGCTGCCACTTGTCGAGCACATTGGTTAGGAGTTGTCCAAAACCATTCACTGTTGCCATTCAAGCCTCCTCCATGTCCTTGATCTGTTGTTGTCTTTCTGTGACGTCATCCTGATTGGTTCCAGTGAGAGGGATCGGTGGCAGTAATACATGCGGCATAACCTGGGTGTAGCCGATTAGGAAATCCCTAAGTCCCGCGGCCATCTGGACGGTCCACTGAAACGCGCCAATATGGTAGCGGCCATACCCCTTGAGGATCCAATCCTCCATTTGAGTCCATGCATTGAGGCCCTGAGACACGCGCTCCACATGGATACATCCTTCATGTCCATATGTTTTTCGTGCTCTCACATTTGCTTGTAGGTCCCTCATTTGCTGATTGAACTGGTAGATTTCTTGGATCTGCGGGTATGCCGGCCACTCAAACTTGTTCCAGTGTTGTTTCTTAAACATCACCAAATAGCAAAATCCCGGAATATCCGGGTGTAGTATTTCACTACTGGATCGGGCCACAGGGTACAGATATGCATGCTCTACTTCATTAGCTACGGTCCTTTGCCAGTGATCTATCTCCCGCCGTTTTTGCGCCTGGTCCAGATTACTAGGTCCTGCCTCAATCATCCAGTCCTCCACTGTTGTTACTGGTCCATCATGCCAGTTCCAATCGCCACCACGAGTGCGCATAATTGTGTTGAACTCCGCCTTTTTGGCTTTGATTGCCTCAGCGTATGTGGGAACCTTTGGTGGTACTGGGGGTGGTGTGGACTGTTTCGAAGTCCTAGGTGGCGTAGATCCAGTGATCAGGTACAAGACCGGGTTGGGTTTACTCGTGTGTACAGGGACACTGGAAAGTTCCACATCACCTCCTTCACACTTGATGGACAGGGTTGAGCCTGTGTAGGAGCAGGCCTTCTTCTTTTTCTTGTTTCAGCAAAAGAAGCCCTTGCCGCCCCATTGTGCACGCTTGTTATATGTCCCCCTAGCGATCATCTCATCGATACTTCCCCAATCCCAAATATCATCACCGTCTTCTATCCGGATCATAAACTCTTCCAGCACATGAAATTGATCCCTTTGACAGTTGTCCTGGAGACTGAACATCAGCAAAATCCGGGATTTTGCTTTTGGCAGTTTCAGCACTTTGGAAAGTGCTGAAAGTGCTGAAAGTCACCTTCTTTTGAAAGTAGTCGCAGCTACTTTAACTGTTCAGTACAATCACTTTTACAGTGATTTTGTCTCTTTGAAAGTGAGCTGAGTGTGTTTCAAAGCACCTGAATACTTTTAGATCTGCTTTGGGTTCACACTTTGGGATACATTATGATCAACAAAACATTTTATTTTTGGTAATAACTACTGGTAGTATACGTATAGCAAAGCAAATAATAGACGACGAAACACGAGTAACACTTGAGTGGCACGTTACGGGTGTGACAGTAGAGCAAGTGTAATGGCAGGAGAACGTTGGCAAGTGCAAGCATTGCAATAGAAGACATCTACAAGAGTTTGATTTGAGGGGTCGAGAGAGAGAAGATGCGAGCAAGAACAAAAGGATGCGAGCAGGAGCGAGAGCGACTTGAAGCGACTGAAACCCGAGCCAGCGACTGGAAATTGACGACAGTCAGCAGCCATCAAATGAGAATATAACAAAATGACGGCGCACGTACGTTGCAGACCATCATAAAGTCTGCATCGGGTCATCATCAGGCTCGGGATCATCAGTGATAGTCGAGGTTGAAGAACGACGAGTCCTGGTTTCTTCCTCATCCAAAAGAAATGCACGAGCACCGTCAAGGATTTTCTCCCACTGCTCTTTTGGCAAATTCTTGAGGGTTTGATCAAATATTGTTGCCCGGCGTATGCGCGTAGGTCTTGTTTTCTTGTCGGCGGCTGATCCAGTTGACTTTGCCCATTTATCGCCGTAGTTATCTGTCGAAAACTTGGGAGGTTCCTTGTCGAGACGTTCACCAGTTTTCCAGTGCTCGAGTGCACGTCCAACCTGTCATTGTCAATAGAAAAGATAAGAAAGCTGTGGATTGGACGTTACTCCTTGCATGCAAAGAATTAGAGCACCAATCGGCTTCTCCTCGTCGAAATTGTCAATTCCATCAAGAGCTTTCAGGTGAGCGAAAGCGAAGGTACGACAAACGAGAGGTTTTGCGCAAAACCCTTGGTACTGGTGTTAAACGGCTATTCAGTATCTAAATCCGAAAGCGCCTACGTACCACATGTTCCATCGTTTCGGGATCCCAATCGCGCCATTGATAAGAATATGTGTGAAGTGTACTGCCCTCGCGAAGGGGTACACTCTGAAGGGTAGCCTTAATCTCTTCCGCGAGCTCAGCCTTTGTTTCCACGCCAAGCTTCTTGAGTTGCTTCATGTAGGCGGCAACTGTCTTGAACCCTTCCTGTGCGATATCTTTGCGCCAGTTACTCAATCGATTCTTAGTCTTTTTAGTAAAGAGCGTATTAGTCAAAGATGCTGCGTTGTAGTTGGGTGACGTACAACATAGTACCATGCCTTGTTCTCCGTCGCTTTGTACACATTTTCACCAAACACATCATCCAAGAGAGGCTGGATGTGACGAGCTTCGAGTGTGGCCCATGGCTCAAGATTGCCGATGAATTTACGGGCGCGGGGACCAGGAGGTCGTGTACTGTTGTTGAACCTTCGTGTCATCTGAAATGTGCTTGAGCTTCCAATTCTTGTCGCCATTGCACTCTTCCTTCATTGACTTGAATACTATGGGGGGTTTCTCTTCAATTTTTACCGAATACTATTAAACATCAGCATATAATCAATGATGAAAGAAGAACCACGTAACGGTTTTAATTCCTGCCGCAGGACGGACAGACTTCTTGATAGCCTTTGCCTCGACTTTGTCGGTTTCATCATCAGGGGCCAATCCACCATATCAAACCATAGAGTTGGAGTCAGAGTCATTGACATCTTCGTGGGTGGACTTTTGCTTTTTGCTGAATCGGCAAATGGGTTAAGCATGGTACTAGAGCGTGAGTACTCTTACCTATTCCTGGCTTTGCTGTTGTCGTCGGCCTTGCGCTTGCGCACAGCCTTATCAACCTTCTCACCTGCTTTCTCTCGGGTCTTCTTACCACTCTTCTCGTCTTTGGCGCTGCTTTCTTCAACGTCTGTATCATCATCCGATTCAGAGCTAGAGTCGGCTATATCAATAAAGTCATCTAAGAGCCAGAGATCAAGGGTTTTAGTGTCAATCTGATCAGGCATGTGCTTACCGCTAGCGCCTGATTCAGTTTCATAATTTTTTGGATTAGCTGCCTTCTTCCTTGCAGCGCCGGCTGCAGCACGCTTCTTTCTTTTGACTTTACCGGGTATATGTGCGCCATCATTATCTTCCACATCTTTCACATTCGTATTGACAACTTCAACGATGCCACCCTTGCTTCCAGCAACTTGAGCAGCGTTAGGCTTTGTGTCAGCACAGAGAGCTAGTAATGTAGAAGCTTACGATCATCAGTACCAGCATCGGATGCGCCGTCATTTGCGGCTGGCACTGGTTGAAGAATTATGAATGTAAGTACACATCTTGCACGCATATAGTCTTCCTTACCTGATTTGGTGCTTTTTTCCTTGACTGGACGCGGTTGGATGCTCTTCTTTCCTTGGAAAGCTGCTCGGTGATAGCAGCTACCTTCTTAGCAGCAGCTGTACGTTTCTCTAATTCTTTTGCCGCCTTTTCAGCCTTTTCTTGACGTTCTTCTTCTGTTTCCATAGCTGCTTGACACTTCGGGCTCGGCAAGTCGACAATACCTGGGTGCACGTCCTTGTTGCGAGGACGTGTCGTCATCCTAGAGGCAGGTATCAAGGAAGGAGCCATGGTGGACTGATTACAGAAAGTGATGGAAGGAAGAAGAGCAGAGGGGACTTGGCGCGTCATATCTAATCTTTTGACAGGTGTCCCTAATTAGGAAATTTGAACTTAACTTCCAATATGCCTCCGTCAGTTGCACCACGCAATATTCCATGTCCCGTTCACGGCTGCCGCCTATATTTCACAAATAGAGGGGGGCTTTCACGTCATCTCATACGACATGAGGCAGAACTTGCTTGGAGGCAATGCCGTCAACAGCTACTAGAACGAGAGCGACATCGAGTAGAACCTCAGGGGCAACATCCACTTCCAAATCCTGCACACAACGGTGACTTTGACACAGAAGCTCGCAACCTTGACAATGGTGGGCTTGGTATTGACAGCGCCGAGCGGATGCTACTCAAAGTCAAAATGACGCATGTGATGGCCAAACCGCAACCCAGCCGACCGCCAGCGTGTGAATTGATTCGCTGGCATCCAGTGATTAATGGTAAATCATACTGTACACACTTTTATGTATAGAATGCTACATTTGCCTTTGCAGGCCAGCCATGTAACAAAAAGGGCGAATTCTTGCCGGATGGTGCACTGCCAGCACCTTGGGACAAACCGGATGAAGATTTTGCTCCGTATGATAGTCGAGAAGCTTTTGAGCTTGCCGACCTTCTCTACCGACGTAATCAGATGCCACAGGGGCAGATTGACAGCCTCCTGCAGATCTGGGCCAGAACTATGGTTAATACCGGCAAGAATCCCCCATTCTGTAATGCTCGAGACTTGTATGATACAATTGATGCGACAGAAGATGGCCACATACTGGCATGGCAATCCTTCTCGCTATCGTACCAACACAAACAAGGCGAGGACATTGGGGAAACCTCATGGAAGCGGAAATCATTTGTCGTCTGGTTTTGTGACCCTCGTAAAGTGTTGCTGGGACAGCTATCGAACCGAGATTTCGCCAAGGAGATGGACTTTGCTGCCAAGGAAATACGTGATTCTAAAACAAATATCAGGAGGTTTCGCGATTTCATGTCGGGAAAATGGGCTTGGAGACAATCAGTGAGTATTATTATCCTAAGTAAGATCATTTTAATTGAAAGGTCTTGATTTTTGCAGGATAAAATGGCGAGGGATAAGGGGAATCATGGGTTACATTATGTCCCATCATTTTAGGGAGCGACAAAACAACTGTTTCTGTCGCAACCGGCCAGAACGAATACTATCCACTGTACATGTCAAATGGCCTTATTCATAACAACGTTCGCCGAGCGCATCGCAACGGTGTCGCATTAATTGCATTTCTCGCAATTCCAAAGAGTATGCTTCCCTTATTCTGATTCCTATCATACGGCCAAGTTTAACATCAACTAATAGCTGACAGGGAACACGATGATAGTGAAGCTTTCCGACGATTCAGGCGGGAGCTTTACCATAGCTCAATTGCCCGAATTTTAGAATCGCTACGCTCAGGCATGGTCACCCCAGAAGTGGTTCGTTATGCAGATGGCCACTATCGCCGAACTATCTATCGACTTGCTGCATACATCGCAGACTACCCCGAACAGGTGCTGCTGTGTTGCATAGTTCAAGATTGGTGCGCAAAGTATGAGTTTTTCGTGTTCTTCATGCTTAATTTGAAACTGACATGAGACTAGATGTACGGCGTCAAAAAGAACCTTGATGGTGATCCAAATGCCATTCGACGAACGGAAGAACTTACTGCAGCGTGTATGGATGTGTATGATGAAAAAAAGCTATGGTTCGAGCACGGAATCGTACCTGGAACCATGGTGTGTGTCACCATCCCATTTTAACGCTTAACCAACTTGTTTCTCAGCCATTCACATTTCAATTCCCTCATGCCGACATACATGAAATGATCACACCGGATATCCTGCATCAAATTATCAAAGGGGCATTTAAAGACCATCTTGTAGCGTGGGTAGAGCAATACATCAAGCAAAACAACACAGGCACAGAGGCGAAGAAGAAATGGCAGAGCTTGACCGACGGTGAGCATCCATCAAGTATCGCATCCATAATCTTCTTACATACAATCTTTAGAATCACTGCTGCTCCATTGTTTCCAGGTCTTCGCCGCTTTCCTGAAGGACGCGGGTTCAAGCAATGGACCGGTGACGATTCAAAGGCGCTAATGAAGGTTTTACTGCCAGCAATATTTGGCCTCGTTCCTCGGAGGATGGTTCGCACAATTTCGACGTTCATAGAGTTCTGCTACATTGTCCGGCGATCCGTCATAGATGAAAACGATCTCAACAAACTTGATCAGCTCCTGATCAAGTTCCATAATGAACGTGAGGTATTCCGGGATGTCGGCGTGCGAGGAGATGGATTCAATCTCCCACGACAGCATTCTCTTGTCCATTATAGCAATTCCATCAGAAACTTTGGTGCACCGAATGGGCTCTGCTCGTCCATTACAGAGTCAAAACACATTAAAGCAGTAAGAGAACCATGGCGGCGTTCTAATCGCTTTAATGCGCTGTCACAAATGCTACTTACAAACCAACGCATGGATAAGCTCGCCGATCAGCTGTCCTGTTTCGCTCTTCCGGACTCCTTGATCAATCAATGTGGGCAGGCCATTTGGATCCGGAGATAAGAGATCCCCCAGCAATCGGCGCCAGGAAGGAAGATGATGATATGGAGGAGCTGTTGACGATCATCAGGATATCTTAGGAGAAGTAAAATTGGCAAGGGATCCAGGTATGCGCTACGTGCTACTAGTATCTGACAAATAGTAACTCAATTTCCTAGTTCCACATATTCCTCGAAACGTAGAAGGCCATCTGTGTGGCTTCGTATCCCATCACTTCCCCGCCTAATTTCGCAGTTTCTCTATGAACAAGAACACCCCGAGCTAGACACCCCCGCAACCAAATCCCATTGGAAGCATCCCGATATATTCTGGCAAAGTTTTCGTCTATCCCTCAGCCGTCGCCACCTACTTTGCACCAAGCGACATTTCCGGGGTGGTGGCATGATTCGCGAGCGCATTCGCTCTACGTGCTCATGGATGAATGGCCCTGCCACAACGCGACTGTGTTTATGTTGAACACGATGCAAATCTACCTGGTTTTCGAGGGTTATATGTCGCACAAGTCCTTGCCTTCCTCAAACTTAAGCACAATGGAATAACATTTCCATGTGCGGTCGTCAGCTGGTTCTCGGCAATTGGGGACTCTCCGTGTCCTGATACAGGTATGTGGATGGTCACACGAGACATTGATGAGCATGGAAAGCGTGTGTTATCCATAATTCACCTAGAGGCATTCTACGTGCTGCACATTTGATTGGCGTAGCTGGAAAACATTCTGTCCCAGTGAATCACCATCATTCACAGAGTCTCAACGCCTTCAAATCCTTCTACGTGAACAAATATGTAGACTACCATGCACACGAAATTGCATTTTAAACAGTGTTTTTCTAAAGTACTTAAAATAGTTTTCTGAAAGTAAAAGTGACCGAAAAAGCCAATGTGAAAGTGAAAAGAACGGAAAGCATTCAAGTTGAAAGTGAAAGTAATGGAAAGCGGCTGACCCGAAAGTGTAAAGAGCTGAAAGCAAAATCTCGGATTTTGCTGATGAAGCATGCGAATGGGTTTCGGAGTTCAGTGTTCCATGATGCTATTTCCGTAACAGTGGGCCAAGCTGGCCAGTGATAGAGATCATAGTATTCGGGTTTAAACAGGTACATGTAGCAGTACCCGGGTTTGCGCCAATGATAATTTGGGCGGTCCTCATTTGTCAGGACCCCAGGCAACACGACCCGTTCCTGGTTTTCCACCCAGTGCTCCATGTATTCCTGTTTTGTCCAAATTCCCCAATCAGCTAGGTGCAGGTCCATGAAGTCTTCCCATTCAGGAAGCATTACTCCATCATTATCGGGCCCCATGTGATTTTCCAAAGAATTAGGTTCTGTAACCAGAGATGTGCTCGATGGCTGTTTTCTCCATTTGTACATGTAAGGGGCATACCGCGTCATGCGGCCCAAGTGTTTAGCTTTGATGTTGCCATTTGAGGCATGCATCAATTTGTTTCGTTCCTTGGCCGTTAAGACCAGACCGTCATGTTTCAGCGTAAACACATTGAATCCTTGAAGTAACAGTAACATGTTGGAGGGTGAATCAAACACCGCCTCCCTGACGTCTGGTTGGTCCACAAGCTGCTCCAGTACCTGCTCAAGCACTCGGCGATCAGCCTCCAGTTCCCGTTCCATCTGCTGGAACTTCCGTTTTTGTTGTAGCGCCTCACGCTTCTCTTGCATGAGGATTTCCCATGCCTCTTCTTGCTCTCGGAAGGCCGCCTCCTCAAGCACCTGTCGTTCAATGTGCTCTGCGCAGCTTGAGCTTTTCTAAATGGCGCTGCTCCTTGCGCCAGAAGTACCATGCGTGGACATGCGCATCGTTTTGTCAGTAGTCGACCGTCTTAGCCAACTCGGTTCGTTGTTGGGGCATAGGGCACCCCACCGCCCATTCTAGATCGAAAACTTTTCTGATCTCCATCAAGGACATAGCCGCCCTTGGACAAACATAGTTGAACACTAGTTCCATTGCTTCGGATCCTAGATCCCAGATTGTTCCAAAAGTAGTAAGACGTCCCAAGTAGGGAGATGTCGCCTCTTCTTCAGTAACCGTACTTCCAAATACAGTCACTCTACGTTGCGGTCAATAACGCACCCGCACACGATTCTTCGATTTAGTTCCACCAAATGACCTAAAGGGGTGGAATGCCTGGCCTCGTTTTTTTTTCACTAGAGTGTCCTTGTGCTCAGATTAATAAATCCGATACGTAATTGGTGTCTCTAGACTGTAGGCCTTGATACACGTCACGCCAATAGATTGTCTTTGTTGGTTCCACCAACTATTCCACAGTCCTAGTGTAGTTCACCGGGGCGACCCTGCCTGGTCCACAACCCAGCGATGCAACTACTCTCGTCTAGAACTGTTTTGTAGACAGTATGGTCCCGCAGTCAGTCGTGACCACGTTGTTGACTTGTGTCGAATCAAGGCTGCAACCGGCCTCATGGTGTAACAAGCGGTTGGTCAGTCAGACGAATAAAGTTTGTTGGATCGCTTCGACGCTGTGAGCGACAGCGAGCAAGATGTGCTCGGCGCTGTGTCAAACGACGAAGGGTGTGGTTGAAAAGACTCTAGATTATGTTAGGACGGATCCCACCACAACCACAAGCCTCAAGAGAAGAGATAGATTATGAGACGAGACTAGACGACACAATAGAGTAGTAACCTGGTAGGAGGAAACTATCTAGAGTCTTAGAGACTCCTACCTGCAACGCACCACCTTATATACTCCAACCATGGTCTGTGCGCAGCAGCCTCATGCCCCTAGGGCTATGCGCGCGCAGCAACAAAACCATAGTGACTATCTACGCCTTCCCGCGATGCCCATGTCCCCATCCGGTCCTATTGTCTTCTTATCGGCACACCCCTGGCTGACTAATCGCTGACCTAACCGATGGGCGCCTTGACATAGGGGTTGGCACCTACAAGTCTTGTATACTATGCGTCCATAGGGCCCCAGAGAAATAGATAAAAATATGGAAAAATAGCCAAAAATTGTAAAGGTCGTAACACTCTTGCAAAACGCCTGATCCATATCCGGTTCATCGTAAATCAACTTGCGGTCACTTTCCACCGCTGCCAGTTCCTTTTAAGTTTTTCAAGGTATTCCCTTTCAAACTTGCCATTTTCCCATCCAAACAATCGTCTGGGCACATGTACCTGGGTATGATTCTGCCACCTTCAATAGTCCAAATCGCGTATGCTGACAAGCCGACGCGGAGCGCTAGGATTGGCTTTGTGAAACTTTTGAACCTCCTTTCTAGCGTTGTCAAGGTTCTCTGCTGGTTCCCAAGTGGACTCCTCTACAGGATAAATTTTCCACTTGACCAGGTATTCCAAGCGTCCACCACTGCGTCCACTAACTTGGCTGTCCATGACTTCTTCAACTTCATATTCATCATCCTGCAATTCCTCCACCATTTGTAACTCTTTGCGCCCAGCCACCTTGTCTTTCTGGGTAGGAAACGCAGGTTCTTTGTATGGTTTAAGATGAATTTCGTTGAATACATTGTAGACCTTTCCAGGAAGTGGGAATTTTCAACTGGTACGCCGAGGCTCCGGCTTTCTTGACAATCTCCAGAGGGCCCAAACTTGCCATCAAGTTTCTTGGTAGCGGGTAGCGCGAATAGTGGGCAGATTTTCCGTGCTGAGATAAACCTTATCTCCAGGTTTGTATTCTCATGCTGGTGCCTTACTCTCATCATACCGCTTTTTCATAGTTTTGGCGGTTTTTTTTTAGCGCTTCCATTGCTTTGGCTTGTACATCCTCAATTTGTTAGCCAGTTCCTCAACCATGACTACTTTTGGCGTGTAAAATGGATTCACTCCCTTGTTGGGATGGCGTCTGTTGTTCATGAAAAATGGTGAATAGCCCGTGGATGCATGTACTCGATCTATAGTGGCACATCGCACACTGCAGAGTCAGCA
>JAEBUS010000078.1:132042-225182 GCA_023014475.1 Amanita pallidorosea
CCAATAACAAGTTCATTTCGCTTATTGCCACAGACCTGCTCAGAAAATCCGAGATGCTACATCACTTGACAGTTTTGGAAAAAACCATCATTGAAGTCAATAAGAACGCAACGCGCTCCACCTATTAAATCCAACCTCCAGGATTGGCGTTTGTGACGGCATCATTCGATACATTGACAGAGCATATATCCCTGATCTTGGAACACTCCGCACCAGTATTATCAAAGCGATCCATGAATCACCCACTTCCGGGCACCCTGGAGCGATTGAAAACGCTGGAATTGCTACAACGAGATTACTGGTGGCCAGGAATGTATAAACACGTCAAGGAATGGATCACTGGATGCGCCACATGTCAGCAAATGAAGGTGAAACTCACCCCAATACCCAGCCCTCCTACCAATCGGATCGAAGGCGACTCGACATTTCAGCAAGTGACCTTGGTTTTATTACCGATCTTCCCATTTCTAACGATTTGACTCAATTTTTGGTCACGGTGGACCATGGTCTTATGAAGGGGGTAATTCTTAACTCCTTGCAAGAAAACCATCGACGCACTAGGAACGGCAGACCTCTACATTTCCGAAATATTCAAGCGCTTTGGTCTACCAGACGTACTTATTTCAGATCGAGGACCGCAATTCTCAGCCAAGGTCTTCCAAGAAATCAGGAAAACATTAGGAATCGATCATAGAATGAGCACCGCTTATCATCCGCAAACGCGATGGAGAAACGGAACGAGTTAATCAGGAATTAGAAGTATATCTCGAATATTCTGTGCAAATGAAGCGCACACTGGAAACAACTATTACCAATCGCCGAAATTTGCCCATAATAACCGCCATCATGATTCAGTTAAAGCATCGCCTTTCCAAACTTATGTATGGAACAAACCCTGTTGCACTACCTACTGCGGCGCAGAAAATGACGACACCAGCAGCAGAAGAACGGCTACAGTTACTACGAAAGGCTAGGGAAGAGGCCCTTGCTGCGCACGAATAGCTAGACAAAATGGTGGCTAGACGAATCAGAGACAAGTCAATCAAATTTGAAATAGGAGACAAAGTCTGGCTCGAAAACAGAAACCTTAATATCCCATACCAGTCCAGGAAGCTAGCGCCGAAACGAGAAGGACCCTTTCCCATTGAGCAAGTCTTAGACCAGTAAGTATAGGCTCAAACTTCCGAAACAATGGCGCATTCATCCAGTCTTTCACACATCACTCCTTATGCCATATAAGGAGACTGAAACACACAGACCAAATTACACAGCCCACCTCCTGACCTTGTAAACGGACAAGAAGAGTTTGAAGTTGAAGCGGTTCTTGCACACCGAAAGCGTGGGCAGGATATCAGTATTTGGGTTAAATGGAAAAACTACGGTCCGAATGACAATTCCTGGGAACCAGAACGCAACTTAGGTAATGCTGCGGATATCTTGCAAGCATATAAACAAAGAAGACAGTTGTAAAATACCCATGTCTCACTATCATAACCGCCGAATCCTTAAACAAAAATCCGATATACGAAAAATACTGTTCCACTCGAGGACGATATTCTCCAAAACTCTACGAAAGATTTCGAGGACGGATTATTAAAATTCCTATCTATCGCCCTCCAACATCTCGTTAGGATTACCACGATTTTCTAAAATCATCCGGACACGAGCAGTTCGACAAACTGCACCTAAGAGCCTCAAAGCATAACCACCGACACTTAAAACATCCACAGGACACGTAGAATTCCCATTTAATGCGCGCCTTCATTATCTCCCCAAAATACATGGATCTCACATTCGATCCTGAAGAATTACCATATTATCCCGAAGCCAGATCATACCTTCCATCACCCAACATACCTTTGAATCATAGATACGAGGTGTACGCTGAGATGGCCCTTCGAAGAGAAGAACCTGAGAAATATGTCTCGTTCAGGAGTTAAAACGCGCTGGCAAAGAAATCGAAATATACCGCTGGGTTGCTGATCGGCATGTTCCAATGCACAACCATTTCAACGATGCAATGGACAGCCTGGATTTCCTGAATGCATTTGTTGATGACCCGGTTATCCCTGATGCGCCGGAACAAGCTGTTACACAAAGCAATGACCCTATCACAGACGCCGAGCATGAGAATGAAGTTTCCACCGTTACCAGGAATGAATTGAGCGAATCAGAAGAATCTGATGCAGAACTCGAATACATTCCCACCATCAGAGCGCCCGCGTCGTCCTACCAATTTTCGGAAGAAGAACTCCTGACTGTCAATTATGATGACGAGGTGTTCAATTGAACATAAAAGGACACTTCAAAACGCATCGATCCCCAACCTATTCTGTCATAACCATGCCCGCTTTCTTCACTACCATCGCCTACCTCGTTGCCTTCGCCTTTGCCCTCCTGGTCACAGCATGTGGCCACTGTTACGTCGAACCCGCCGCCGTCCTGTCACCCTTCTCGCCGCCGCCCACGACCTCCCTCTCGAGGTCTTTGTCAACACCACCATCACCATCGACGACTTCGAATTCGCTGATCTTCCCGAACTTCACGAACACCCGGCAGAACTCGCTGACACCGTAACTGTCCCATTATACCCGTTCCGCCTGTCGTCACTCGCCCCGCAACGCCATGCTTGACAACGTCAGCGACAACCTCGCCACCTTGGTCACCTACTTCAACTTGTTTTCCGAACCCCTGATTTTATCACTGCCCTCACCCTCACTACCGACCCGCACACTCTTACTTATGAAGAACGGGACGCGATGCTCGCTCAAGCAAAACAGTTACAGCGAGCAATTCAAAGCTTACAGTGGCGAGTGGAGACTGCCGACAAGGACGTCGGTAATATTATCAGTTGGCTGGAATCTCGGCAGGACCATGGCTGGACGAACTCATGGTAGAAGTCGGCGACTTCTCGCATACGAAGGGGGTAATGTTACAGTTCTCGTTTCATTTCGTCTCCATGTCTCAGTGAACTGTTTCATCATCATCATTACTGCGCAGTGTACAGCATGGACGCCATCTCCTTTCGTAACTACTTTCATATTTCCTTTCTCGAGTAGCTACAGCTTTATTCCTTTTACGGTTTCCTTTGTTCTCTAACTATATATTAACCCCATGTATCCTAGAGTAACCTCAGTTCCAACTTAGACGAGTTTTGCTCTCAACCTCGCTTGAACTCGACGCCCTTCTTTTCATCGTCCTCAAGACCTTCGTCATCGTTTGACTTAGCGTCTAAACTCTTTGTCCAGTGGCTGAGAGCGGACCGAGACTCTGCTTGTCACTGTTGACTTAGAACGAACTACGACGAGGGCATCGTCCGTAACAATACGTCTGTGATGACAAGAGTATTGTATCACTGTCATAGACAGTGACCAGACACCTCTCCAGGTGTTTTGAGTATTGTATCACTGTCAGAGACAGTGACCAGAGACCTCTCCAGGTCTTACTCTCATAGAGAGGAGATACTCACATGCTGGTAGGCAAGAAAGAGCAACTGAGCGTATATTGGATATCTACTGGTCTTATATACACTTTTAGTGTATGTACATATTTGTGTAAAAGACTTGTATCTAATATACGTAAATAAAAGAAATAAAAGAAATAGAAATACCCTCTAAGGGTCAAACCGGTGATAGCCGTGTTGAAGGCTATACTTAGGGGTATTTGGGGTGAAGATCGTTCAACACTCTGCTTGCAACTCCTCAATCATCTGTTGGAAGACCATAAAACTGTGCTGAAAATTGCTATCATTTTTGTCCATCAATGGGAATGATGGGAGTGATGTGTGTGCCTAAAAATAGATATCCCATGTTTATTGTTACAGATCCAAATGAGGTTATGGTTGGAACAATAAATACAGATTTATTTTAACTTCACTCACTAATCATCTAGAAACAGAATCTATTGCTGAAGACATCATGGAAAGTCATCCACATCCACCATCCCAATGACAAGCTGTTTCATTTCCCCTATTACTCAATCAAATCTGATCATAATTTAAGGTTTGGTGGAAAGCCATCAATTTGTACTTCAATATGTACATACAACTGAAAACATTAAAGTTACAATGTTATTATTAGTCAATCTCTTCAAATGGACCAAACATTGGGACAGTTTTTTGAGCTACTGTAATTATAATTGTGTGATGCAACACAGAGGTTAATCTATGTGACATGACAAGCCTAGAAAAGATTGCCACTCATGGGATTGAACCCAGAGTTTTTAAGGGAGCCACCCTAACCACTCCATTGAGTATGATCCACTACTATTGCCTCTAAGGGGGAGTCCTTAGTGAGATTTGGGTTATATCTGGGCTACCTTCCAGACATATGTTAAGCTGCCAGGCTCTCACCCAAATTCTATTTTTCCTGATTGTAATCCAGTACCATATTGGCCAATACAATGTACAACAGCTCAAGTCCATTGTGCTTTTCAAAGAGAGACCTGTGTGTAAAACCTATACAGTAGATACTACCAATGGCGGTGCGGCTGAAATTGGTATTGTCGATATGTTAACTACGCGCGGAGCAATCAACGCATGATTGTCGATACTTATACCTGGACAGGAAGGTCAGCTCGCAACTTATCGCGCGGTACGAGCTACGCACTTCTTGTTTGGTTCGAGGTCTTATATATACCAATTAGACGATGGCTCAATTCGAACATATCGTTCCTTCCGTGCAAAAAACGAGTTAGTCACATTTCTTAAGGCCTTTGCCAGGAATGCAGTTACTCACCGCAACGAGATGATAATAAATTGTGCATTTTTAGTCCGGTCCTTTATGTAATTGGCAAGATGGACACGTTTCGAAATCTAGGGCGGCATCAATTTCGTCCATAAAGTATAAAGGGGTTGGCTGGTGGTATGGTTTAGGCTCTGCTCGACAAAAAAAAACGGAACAGTCAGCCCACCTTGAAGACATGAAGAGCGAATACAAGAGCGAGCGAACTAAGCGTCTGCCAGGATTGTCAGACTTCTATTCTTCCTACGTAGAGCTCCGTTACCTTTTCACCGCCAGAAAGATTCGAGATATTCTTCCAACTCTTTTTCGGCGGCATGACACTGAAGATAATTCCCTCGGAAAAGGGATCCATACTATCAACTAGCTCCAATTCCGCGTTCCCACCAAGAGTGATCATCTGCGAGATGCGCAGTTATTCCACATCTTCTCCTGCGCGTGTCACTAGAACGTACCTGATACATCTCCTTCAATTTTAGTGAGATCAAGTTGAAACCCGCCATAAATTCATCAAGCCTCTGCTTCCTCAACCCGTCATACTTTTTGTTCTGAGCGTCTCGAAGCTGAGTGACTTCTTCCAGGTCCTTTGCGCGGTTCATGAATTCTTCTTCGCGTTTCTTGTACTCTTTCAAGACGCTCAAGTCGGGTTTGGTGTTTTTCACCTTTTCTGTTCATTACATAAGAATTGATGAACATGACACTTCAAAGGACGAGCGCAAACCATCAAGCAACTCTGCTTTGGCCAGCAAATCTCGCCTGTTGAATTTGGAAAGTTCCTCAACACTGTAAATGTGCAGCTCGTCTGAAGGCGTGCGTTCGGGTTTAATTTTGTGGAGGGGTTCAGCGACAGGTTCTTGCTTAACCGCGGGATCCGTCGGTTGACCACTCTCTGCAGTTTTATCGTCTTCCTCATCATCGCTGACAAAACATTTGTTCATCCTCGTGGTACTACCGAGAAAGCGGGACTCACTCGACTTCTTCCAGCGTCAGTTTGTCATGTTCAGTCTTCCAATGATCAAGTTTTGCTTCATTCTCTTTAAAATCCTTCAGCACGTCAGCCAAGGCTTGCTTGATCTCAGCCTACGAGGTATGGTGAGCCGATATGCACAAAGAGAAAATTGACGCAAACCTCTTTTTTTCTGAACGTCTGTATCTTTGCTTCTTTCTCATTCAATTCGCACTTCAACTCTTCCAAATCTTCCTTTTCGTTATCAGCAGCGGTCTGCGCTGCTTCTACTTTTTCACGGAGCTCAGACATGTATGTATTCAGCTCCTCAAGTTGGCCGTCAAGTTCTTTGGACTCGGCTTCCGCTTCTTCCAATAAGGCGTTGTTGCTTCCAATCGCAGCTTCGTACTTGGCAAGATCTTTCTCGGCCTTGGCTTTGGCGACCTCCGCTTTCGTGATTTCATCATAAGCAAGACTAATGTGTAGCTTGATTCCGTCCACTTTTGACTTTTGTGTGAGCAGCTTAGAACCGCCAATCTCCATGATCTTTTTCTCGAGGTCTTTAATTGCCTGCTCAACTTTGCTAGCCTTTTTTAGCAGCGCCTCGAGCTCTTCTTGCGTCCCAGCAATCTCTTCGTCCAACTCGGCAATACGAGCCAAGTCGCCTGCGTCCGGCTTGCTCTTCGCTCTGCGCAAGAAGTAAGCGACGGTGAATGAATATATGGCAAAGGCAAATCACGTCAGTTCTTTGACACGCTTCTCAGCATCCATTATTCTCTTCTTGTTAGTCTCGACTTCCATACCCAACTTTTCGTAGGTCACGTCGAGTGTAGGCCCCAAGCCGGTAAGCCTATCATACTCGGCTTCGGCCTCCTTGGCTTCTTGGATGGCCCCATCAAGCTCTTTTGCAGCATCTTCGCTTTCTCTTTCGTACTGAGCTAAAACCTCTGGCCGAACTGCTTGCGTCGGTAGCTTGGAGCTCATACCACCCTTAGCAGGCTGTGAACCACCTCCCGACATGGTACCAGACGTGTCGATCAATTGACCGGCGAGCGTCACAACGCGCCACCGACGCTGGCCATAAGCGATGCGCGTCGCTTGGTCCATATCGTTCGCCACCAATGTGTTACCAACCCCTTTGTAGAAGGCAGGGGCGAACCGCGCCTCCTTCGGTTTGATAAGATCGAAGAGTCTGGGCACATTCTCTGGTGTCTGAATGGGCTCCATGCCACGCAGGTTAGTCAACTTGTCCAACACGACAAATGAAGCACGGCCAATGTTCTGAGACCGCAAATACTCGATACAAGCCTGTCCTTGTTCAACCATGTCAACAACCATGTGATTCAAAGACGCGCAGGCTGTCGAGACTGCCACATCGTACTTGTCTGGTATGGTCCCAAGACTCCCTAGACGACCCTAAGTAATTATCAGCATTTTTCAACGCCCACCCAAGAATGAAGCATACATGGAAGCCTTGAATTCTACCAGTTTGTTGCAGGCGAGTGAGACTATCCAAAACCCTGTTTTGGGACCTGCTTTCAGCTTGTGACGCCTTGGCCTCATCAACCCGTTGTCGTGAAGAAGACGATTTCTTTCGACATTCTTGTACTTGTTCTTGCGCACTCTGAAACTCTGTAAGTCCACGCCGTGAGTCAATGCAGGCTGGCCAACCTTCAGTCGTGCTTCGGCTTGTTTAAGCTCCCGTTGCAGACTTGCTTTCTTCTTTTTTAGCGCATCTTGTTCATCGATCTCAAACAGCGTTATGGCCTGTGAAAAGCAACGCAACCTAGAGCCGCTCACCTTTGCCTGCTGGTCTGTCTTCAAATTCTCAAGCGCTTGTTGCGCTTCTCCAAGTTGTTGCGTTAGGCCTTCTGCCTTTTGCGCAAGTGCATCACGTTCACTTTTTGCAACGTTGATCTCAGCCTGCTTCGTATTGATTTTCGCCTTCCAAGGTTCAAGCTCTTTTTGCTTGACTTCGATTTGGTCGTGGAAAACCTGCGTTTTGTCTGGCGTGAATTTGAACCAAGAACTGACACATTTCCCGTTTTCATCTCTCACCTTTCAAGCTGTCTTGAATGCTTTCCAGTATCTTTTCCTCCTCTGCCAAGGATGCCTCGTATTGGTCGACTTTTTTCTTTTCTCTCTTCTCCTTTTCTGCGCTATCTTCAATAGTTTGTGCTGCTTTGTTTCGGGCCGCAGTGTCCTGGTCTCATTGTCGATAAGATGGCAAGCATATTGATATTGTTACAAAACTTACGTCTTGAAGGGTTTTCCTGAGCTTCTTTCCTTTAGTAGCAGCGTGCTTCTTGCGCTCCTGTAGACTAATCTCCTTTCTCTCGTGAGCTGACAAATCCTTGACGGCTCTTGCAGCTGCAGCTTGAACATCCTGATCTTATAGTTCACATATGCATATATCAAAAGATAATTTGAGATGCTAACCGCATAAGCCTTCTCGCGTTCCTCGTAATGTGTCTGAAGCATTTGAAAATGAGTAACGTCATCCTTATTTTTCTCGGTTTCTTCGGCCAAATCTTTCTCGTGCTTGTTCTACGCGCAGGCGTCAATAGGGAAAGATGGATCTCGGAAATTTAACTAACCATCTTATTCTCGCATTTCTCTGCAAACACCAAGCACTCCCAAATGAGAAATTGCTGAAGACGTGATACAGCCGCCACGTGGTCGTTCTTCAGCCTCAGGTAATCCTCAGCCTCGCGTTTCTGATCTTCCAATGCACTTTTATCTTTCTCTACTATGCGTAGGCGGTTCAACTTGATAGAGCGGTCTTCGTGAAGCCGTTCCATCTCAACAAGAGCTTCCTCAATTGGCTCCTTGTATTTGGAGGTGCCTAACATATCTTCGAGATATTCAAGGAGCCCATCCTCATGCTCCGTCGTCGCCTTTGGTTTCATCTGCGCAATGGATTCTACCTCTCCCTAGAACTAAGTCTGAGAATGTGCGCATACCTGGCTTGCAAAAGGTTACCTGTAGAATTAAGAATCGCTTATGATCTAGATCTATTCCTCGCCCTTTGAGAAGGGTTTGAACCTCAGTGTAATTACTTGCGCGGCCGTTGATTGTATATCGGCTTGCATTGCTCTTGAATGCTTGACGTGCTACTACGAACTCAGAACCTGGAATAACCTCGAAGGCGTCTGGGCCAGGCTATGAAAGTAATCAGGCATAAAAATAATGAGAGTATTCAAAACACACCAAGTCCATGATCTCACGAAAGTGAACTTCCACACTACATTCGTCCAAGTTGGGGTATCGATCAGAATTATGGATCAATTCAGAAAGCTTTGCTTGTCTCATCTTAGACGCACGGTAACCGAAAACGAACAGGAGTGCATCAATGGTATTTGATTTCCCAGAACCGTTGGGCCCGACAATAGCAGAGAATGACTGCAGAAACGCGAATGTGAGATGAGGCCGAGTACGTGTTGAGAGACACGGACCTTGTGGAATGGACCAATGACTTGGCGACCAGCGTAACTCTTGAAGTTGACAAGCGCCATTTTGTGGATCATAAGCCGAGACTTTGGTCCAGATGGCTCCTCTGGTGGAGCAGGCGCCGCACTTAGCGGTGGTGGCATCGGTGGCGGTTCGAGGAGCGATTTTTCCTCCTCTTCGACCACGGGCTCGCGTACTGGTTGTACTGATGAAGCAGCTTGAACATGAGTTTCACTGGCCCTGGATTGAGCATCCTTAGCCCCTCCTCTCTTTGATTCAGACCTCTCCTCTATGGCTTCCCCGTCTCCGCTCTCCTCCTTGTCCACCTGTGACCCTTCATTCGAAGGACGTGATCGCTTCTTTGCAGGCAGAGCATCAGACTCTCCATCTTCACCCTGCGACTCAACGACGTCTGGCAAAGAAGGTTTCCCACGCGCAGAGGTGCGCGATTTTGGTGCTGAAGTGGAACCAGAGCGTGTCGATGTCCGTCCCGCTCTTGACGAGGGTTTGAGTGCGGTTTCTACCTCTTCATCAGCTGGTTCTGCCGCCTTTACTCGCTTGCGCTTCGTTGGGAGTGTTTCCTGTGTGGCTCTCGTGGAGCGCGATGACCTTCTAGGTGGCATTGTTGAGCGCGCGCGGCGTTGTGATCGAGACGCGCAGGAGACGCGTCTGTCACGCTCAAGTCACGCGCTTCACTCGGCGCAATATATCCGCCACTGTCGCAACAGAACGAATATCCAACTCTCCGAGGCGGATAGGTGACGATGTCCTAATTCCCTTAAAATATTGTTTCTACTTCAGCAGAAGGTATTACAGATATTTTACAAATATCACATACTCCTAGTAAAAGCGCCAAGCATAGACAAATATTTGCTACCTATTTGGTCGATATAAAAGGTCGGCTCGGCAGCATTTCGTTTCTCAACTCATTTCAAGACTCGCATATTGTCCCCTTGCGATTCATTATTCATACCCGCAGGAGTCTACCGCGAGTCTCAGATGGACTAGGCGTCTTAGCTGGAGCATGCTTCCGCCGATGGCAGTCACTTGGACATGGAGCATCTTCCTTACCGAAGTTGCTACAATTTTTTTTGGCACTATTTACTGATTGTACGACGTGGTGAGAGCAATAGAATTTATGTATGACATTGATCATTGTCGTTTTTTCCGTAATGATTCAGACCAATGCAGGCCACTTTGCTCGGTCAGTCGGCCTGCCATAGCTCTGCTCCTATCGTCTGCTCATAACAACGTGACCAATGATGAGCGTCGCCTTCACAAATGCTTGCCGATGCCAAAAGACAAGATGCTCATTGGATTCCTGGCAATGACAGACTTGACGAGGCATGGCATAAGGCAAGAACATCCTACGATGTAAAATAGGTCATTGCCAACTAATTTATCTGACGTCTAGACTGCCTCGTAGTCTTTGCAATGTTTTTTCACCATGGTCCTACTGGTCAATTTACATGCGTTTCACAAGCAAGGGAATCCATCAATGGGCTCTGAGAAATAATGCTTTGTCATCATTCAAGCAACTCGCAGAAGACTTAGGACGTACTCAAAATAATTACTGCTCCAGGTTTAATGACTTGCCCCTCACACACCGGCTCAAACGAGAAACGAGTAATCAAAAGCCTACCAATGATTAGTGCCCCTGCTAAAAGCGTCGCGAAACCACTTACGCAAGGACGGCCTTCATCTCCATAATTGCAATCGTCTTCCCGATGCACGCATGCGGGCCAGCGATGAAAGACAAAAGGGATTATAGTCCTTCGGCAAGTTGAGCCAACGACTGGGCTTGAACCTAGAACACGGATTGGTCTATCAAAAAAGAGACCTCTTCTGCGTCTTCTCCCCAAAAACTCTTGTAGGTATTGACAACGCGGATCTAAAAGAGTTGAACATGCATTGTCTCCGAGTCGATTTTTCAGACTCACAGGGATTACAATGTCGGTTCCCTTTGGCACCAGCACATCGTTGTCCAGCCATCAGACTTTGCGAACAGCAGACTTGCATACGCACACTACGCAGTCGAGCCACTGTAGTTCCTTTAGCATACGATAATCGGGATGGGGGTTTACTTTAAGCACCGGCGCATCCTCTCCACGGAGTTTCTGCTGAGATTCGTGGTCCTTAGCGAGTAGCCATAAAGTCTTCTCAAACATATTAAAATCATGTTGTAGTGTCCAAGATAGTATAAATTACCAAAGCCAGACGCCGTAGTTTCGTAGCCAGCGCCAAGGAATGTCAACTGGATTCAAACACTTACCACCTGATCAATCATGGCTTTGTCGCTCATAGCATAAGCTGCCTTGTCTTTTTTCCAGATTCCTCGCGCCGACGAGGATGTTCATGATGTCACGTTTGGCGTCCTCATCACTGACAGCGTCCAACATTTTCATCTTTTCTTGGAGTAATTTCGCAGAAACCTTTTTAATCGTGTGCATCGACTCGACCAAGATACTCAGATCAGCTACGACTAGTCACAATATGTCGCAATGGATGCACAGTAGTTCACCCACCAGTAAACCTCGTACATTCGAACCAATGGCGATGGTCATATATCCACGAGGTTGTCAATAGCTTTGCCACGCCAGGAATGGAAACAAACGATATGAATATTCCTCCCTGTATTATTATGATCCGCAAACTTCCAACCCTAACTCAAAAAGACTTACCGCTCTGCAGACTAGTGAGTTTTTCATAGGCTACAGCAAGCTCATTATCCGGATTGTGAAGCGAGTCGACCGTATAGCCAAATGCCGTCTCGCAGATGATGTCCAAGGTTACCTTTCTCACTAAACGCAACGTATCATCCAATCCATCAAAGAGAGACATGCGTAGATCAGGTACTCCAATCATACACGCGTATTTCTTTCCCTTTTGCTGGCTCGTCCTCCGCATTGATCTGGTCCCTAATTACTTTGACGAGCCTAACCATCGAGTCACGTATCCGGTTACACAATATTTGGAACAGCAAACCTCGTCGATAGAATTGTAATACACGCCAATTTCTATTCGGCAATTTTCAGAGGGAAATCTCGATCTATGGGGTTAATTGGGACATACGAGACGACAAGTTGGGAATCGAAAATGCTGGGTTCATAGCCTTCCTCATCAAGCGATGATCGTCGCCCGTGACGGTCAACAGACCATAACCGGTTAGTATCCCAAGCATGTGCCTCATGTAGCTAGGCTTGCATACGGGTCAAGGAATAGAAACACAAGAACAAAGCGAGGGCATACTCTCGGGTGCAGATCTTCAGGGTTTACAAAGAAGAGACGCTCGATACCCAAGGGGCCAAAGAATCGAACGACAGGGCCTAGTTTTTTCGCCCATTCGCGCAGCGGAATTTCGCTCTCAACGCTGACTATGGCATGTGTGTGTGGCCCATGAGTAGATTTACAGCGGGAGCCGTTGGGACGTGCCGCAAAGGTGACAAATATTGAGGCCATAGTACAAGACCGTAGGCAAGGCGGAATACGACGTACGCTTCGGATGAGAAACAACGATCGGTTTAGTACAAGCATCTTTTAAAAAGCACATGATTGACTACTCACCGCAAACTAAGTAGACGAGTCCGGGCGGTTGCAGGATGGCACTCAAAAATGCGACTACTTGCCAGACATGGGACATTGTAAAAACCGTGGAACAAGAGATGTTGTAGTCGAAAGATGGGGCGCGGGGCGAGATGCGAGGCATTCACAATACAGTAGTAGTCAAATAGAGAATAGAATATGAAATAAACGAGACCGTAATGATGCGCTCTCTTTCCAATACCCTCCCTCGTGACCTCATTCCATGATCCATCCCTCTTCATCAGTCCATTACGATCTCCATTTAGTACTCTGATAAACGCCCAAAGGTTGTACGGGAGTAGACGTTATGCGAGATGTTACCGTCCGCGACTTCGATGGGAATGTTTTGTCCAGTCAGTCATAATTCCATCACGGTTGATATCATCCGACTCTTCCAGGCTTCTGGCAGTATGGTTCAATGGATTGGGACCTTTTGTACAGCTGCCTCAACACCGTCATAATCTCGAACGAGAGTTGGGTGATTTTTCAGTACGACGAACATGTGGCTGGGAAGAAGGGAGCACTTTGTCATGCATGTATCAACGACTATCCTGCTCCAGGGACATACATACTTCTCACCCCAGATTTTTGGCTCGACTTTTTAGAATTGGCGGGTTTTACCCTGACTTGAGTTTTTCAGATGGGAAGCCGATCTCCGTTGGTTTCGTAGCCGTTAGGTCTCGTCTTCGTCACCCAACTACCTCAAGCACCGAAACAAGGGTATGGCTCCAAAACACAAGTACCTTTTTCTAAACTATGTTTTGTAGGCCGACGCCTATCGGAAACGAGTGCGCGCCCGTGACCCTTGCTGTCTAATATCAGGTTTCCCTGTTCTTAGAGGCGATTACTCCCTTTTCAAGGCCGCCCGCGTTTTTCCCCGTGCGCATGATATTGAGGTCTGTGTTATCACGCTCTTCTTTTGGGAAGCTGACAATCGTCATTATCCAGTGGGTTAACAAAGGTTATTCAAGTCGTATCACGGACCCTGCCCAGGCTCCTGAAGAAGTGGGTGGACCAACTAAAATTGACTCGATCCAGAATGTAATCCTGTTGCGGAGCGATTTACATGATGCATGGGACAACTACAAGATCTCTGTCAATCCCGATGTTTGTATTTTAGCTAACTTTGAAGTCCCCACTAAATGCCCCACAGCGTCAATATGCTGTTTTTGCCTTCGTTCCCGGATATGACGATATCGCTGGCAAGATCCTCAAACTCGACCATATTCAAGATTTGAATTTACGTCCTCTTGATGACCTTTTCCGCGATCATTTTCTCCAAGCCGTGTTGAAGAATATGAAAGGTGCCGGAGAGCCCATTTGGGACTACGAGGATGCGCTTGGTGGTGGTTCAGTGGATTTATCAAGAATAGATATCTGGGGCGGCGAATTAGGCAAGGCGCACTTGGAATTCGAGATGGCTCACAGATTGCATGGTCTCCAGGTTGAACAAACATCTTAGAATAACCATTGTCAAGAAATCATCGGCTCTGAAGGGATAAGAGCGTAATACCCTCAAAGCCCAGCCATTTTCTCAAACCACTTGACTACAGCTGCAACTTTTTTCACCGCTGCATCGCTCGCTCCCAGCCTCAAGTCAGGCCTAAATCTGTGATCCTCGTTCTCGCGGGGCAACGTGCGATAACAGATTGTCAGCTTTGAGCCAAGATACGGAGAGGCCGTCAATGACGGGGACGTATGTGCGTCTCCGGAGCCATTAAGACCTGTCACACATCAAGCACGAATGCGAAGCAAGTGGGTTTGACAGACCCTCGATTAGCACCACATCCCCTCTCTTTACCGCAATCGAGCCCTCGACATCGCCGCCCCACGCCACTGCCACGTCTCTCCACGCTGTGAGCTTGCCTACCCTGCCTTCTTCATCGCCCACAATCAATCTTAGAACTCCGACCTCTTTCCCTGCATCCCGCCCTTTTTTAATTTTTACCATATCCGGTCCATCGACTTCCATGATGGCAAGTAGGAGGTTCACCTTTGCTGGAGTCCTTGTGAGGAGAGAAAGGGAAGAAAGGCAGTTTGGGTTGAACTGGAATGAAGGAAAGTGGGCGATGGAACGCGAGTGAGAAAAGGAATGAGTTCTGGAGATGGAGGGAGAGGTGAGTTGGGTGGGGTCAGGCTGATATGAGATGTCGTGTAGAAGAAAGGAGGGGACAGAGTCGGGTTCGGGTTGGTGGGGTGTGGGCAACCAAGTCATTATACTAGTGGATCCATCTACTTGCTCTTGCTCATCCTCGTCATCGTGGAAAATGGTGTTCTGGTAGAAGTTGGAGATACGAACGCTTGCAGCCTCGAAAGTGTGGACAGGGATGAGGTCCCTGGGTGTAAAAGTGCGCCATGAAAATGAGGATTCGGGCAGGAAAACGGTTGATGGTGCGCCCAGAAAGACTCTGAACATGGCGACAGCATGCAGGGTCCGCGGCAATTTGAATTATGGCAGACGTCGACATGGCTGCCATCAGCCGATGCTTCTGCCCTTCCTGTCCACCTCTCCTCCCTTCCTCTCCCTCCCCGCACCATGAGCGATTTTACTCTCGTCGATCCTAAAGGTTGGGAGTACGACTTGCACTCAGTACGCCGGCTCTTCCTCGCTTCCACAGAGCTCACAAACACCCCCCTTCCACAGGTCTATTCCGCATACATCGCCTACTTTCAGACCCATAGCGTCCCATGGTCTGAACCACCGTCCTCTCCTGCTCGCTTATTAAAACATTATTACAGGTATGACCGCTCCTGGGGTCATCTATTCTCGTCGTTCGACGAGTTCCTCGCTTTTTCATGGCCTGTCATAACCGTCACGGACGCATATACCACCCGACCTCACATTGTGACGCGTCTGAGGTCCATCGGCGCCTTTCTCAAGATGATCAAAACTAGGTAAGTCGACAGCTTCCTTTTTCACCTTCTGTCCCCTCTCAATCCCCTTCCTATCCCGGGCAGGTTCGGAGAAACGCTTCCCCATCCTCCCAACATTCTCAGAGTCGTCCCTTTCGAAACGACCAACCGCCATCTTCGCACCATATCCGATTATGCGTCCTACAAAAAAGTTCACTCTACTCTCCCTGCTATTGTCCTCACCGCTTTGAGGGGACGCATAAAGGCAGGAGATCCAGATACAATTAAAGAACTTTGGGATAAAAGGGACAAGACATTTTTGGCAATTGACTTTGAGTGGAGCGAAAGGAACGAGAAGAGCTGTCTCGAGTTTGGTTATGCGGCTGTGAGATGTGCACATCTCGTCGGGTGAGTTTTGAGCCAAAATGGCGCCTGGATTAGTGCTGACGCTTTCTTTCTCTCAAAAGCCTTGGGCGCTGGCCGCCTGTTCCAGACACACATTATCAGTAAGGTGATTGCTTTGTACATGCGTGCTGGTTGACTAACATTAAATCAGAAGGGGACATTTCATTGTTGCGGATTACGTTGACAAGGTCGTCAACAAACATTGTCCCAACTACCCATGGCAGGTACGCTGATCATCTTTTGTTGTAATTGAAAAGAGCGCTGATATTATCCAAAGTACGCTGTACGTCCACACGTGCCAAAAGCGAGCGTCGCTAATGAACATGACACTATAGTTTGGCGATAGCCAGGTCATAGCCAAGACAAAGTTACCCCAAGTCATCCAGGCTGTCATAAGGTAAGCTTACATCGTGACTAGGACGAGACAACACTAAGTGGACTGGGCTTGTAGTAGCTTCGCCACTCCTGATTCCGAAACTCACGCAAATGAAGTCGTTTTGGTCGGGCATGGCATCCACGGGGACCTTCAACGGCTAGAAGATATGAAGATCAGTGAGTCATTAATTCACAAAACCGTCGATCGAGCAAATCTTAAACGTGTACATTTAGGAATCCCGCACAACGTCCTACTAGTTGATACGGCAACATATGAACGAGTTCTCTACACCTCTGGTCGTCGGGGGATCATGGTCGACCCTAGGACGAACAAACCACGGTCACCCGGGTCGACTCTGTCTCTCGAAAATTTGCTCCGTTCAGTCAACACTTCGGCACCTACCGATGGGTCTGATGAGAAACACCGCAGTCCAAGCCCATCACACCTGCCGAATTGCATCCTGCACAACGCCGGCAACGACGCTCTCATGAGTTTGGTTGCACTTCAGTTGCTCCTTGATCCGGCTGGGACGCAGATTCCTACTCCAAAGAAGATCAAAAGCCCCCGTGCTACGATGTTTACTCCGTCTCCAGTGGGGACTCCCCCGATTCCCCTCACCCACGATTGTATGGCCGGGTTTCCGATGATTCTGGGCAGTGGACTAGCCATGGCCATGATGAACGGCCATGGACCTCCCAATGGGGCGTTAAAGTCCCGGTCGAGTGCTTACGACCTCACGGCCGAGTTTGGTCAGATGCAGCTCGGACTCGGGCTGGGTGCCATGGCTCGCTCAAGTTCTAATGGGGCGTTTGCGAGTGTGGGAAAGCCATTCTTACCTGGCAGGAGGCACGGTTAAGTTTGATGACATTGATGAACAGACACGTTTTCTTTTTCTTTTTCTGGGACCATCAGGACAATTGAACACGCTCTTTGCATTCAGACTCGGATTACAATTGCCATTCATTGCCATTTGTGACCCATGACATGATGTTGTTGTTTTTTACATTATATACGAGCCCCCAAGCTGCATGGTGCAAAGCCACCATCATCACGTTCACCTGTTTGGTGGTATTGCAAAAAAGGTTCAGCCAGTCTTGACATTCCTGCGGAATGAGGGGGGCTCGGCAACTGAAAAACTGAAAAAGATAAGGTACCATTGAATTGCGGTCCGACAATGTGCCGCAGCCACCAAGTGGCCAACTCCTGGCCGGCGCGTGTTGTCGTCAAATGACAGATGGAAGACTCATCGTGCCTTGAAAAAACTCAGCAGTACCCAGTTGAGCCTGGTTCACTTACCATATACGCTGATCACTTTTCGAGAGATATTCATGCCGCTCAGCATGTCGTCCCGGTAGACGCCCATTTCTGATGAGCACAGGCGACCGACTCGGATGCGGAAAGCACGTTGTTGTCTGGACTATAGAGCTCATATTCGTCAGGATATCCTTCTTTAAGAAACCGCGTGGGCCGAGTTCCCAATCAAAATAGGAAGATTCGCGATGGGAAGCTCCTGCTTCAGCAAAGCGAGATAGTACAGCGACTCGGAATGCTTCGCGACGATGATCCATTCCTCAAGCTTCAAGGGTCGCATTGTGGACGGACCTGTACCGGACATCTGAAACCCGTCCTGCGACGAAAGCTCGACCCGTTTTTCCCTTCCCGAGGTTGTAAACCCGGGTTTTCCGAGTCCTTAGTGCGCAGACGAGAACCTCGACAGACCCATCTATAAACTGTTTCTCGATTAGTACCAGTTCTCTCTCTCTCTCTCTTACCGAACCCGCGTGACGGCTGAATCACAAATTCAATTGGGTTCTTCAGTTTGAATTCTTAACTTCTTCAGTCAGGACCACAGGAAATGTCAACGAAGACGGAAAATGATAAAAGTAACCATCCCTAGAATGTGGCGGCTTCTCGCAGGCACACTGACTAGTCTCTCGGCGAAAAAGTGTATGTGACAGTCACGTGTCACGCGATGGATGTTCTTCAAGAATGTTTTCGTTTCGCCCAAATCCCAGCTTGAGTATGAGAACCTGACTGACGTTTGTTGCTCCTCTATGCAGCCACACCTCCCATCATGACGTTCAAAAGACTAGCTCTCCTTCCTACACTTCATTTCAGGCGGCCTCATGGTTTTGCAGTCGCCAGATTGCCCTTTGTCGCTCTACTTGTCAAACTCGCTCCAACCTGGATTCGAAGCTTCGGTAATGATTGGAACTCGGCTGCCTACAATGTCATGGTTTGCTGCCAAAACTACGAGGTACTGCCTACTCAAGTACTCACGCGCACATCCAGCCACCTTGACGCGGACCTCTAGACGGACGTCAAGGGCTCGCTGAGATGATTTTTGTATTTCTAGCAAGTCATAGCAAGCACAGAGACTTGCGCTTGCCACGACTGGGAGAGAGGGTGTCTGAACTCACAATCCCTGTTCAGTTCTGAAGAGCAAGTTATGTCGATTACTGTACGTTCTGGTTCTTCATCGATGGCTTCAGGAACGGATTTTACCAAACTTGTATATCGTATGGCAGGTGGATTGAGAAAACGCCTTTTATGTCGACTGTCGTAACCTGGACTCAAAGACTGATTCAAAAGCTCTCAACGACAAGAAGTTTATTGACTATAAACACCGATCATCGACGTGGGTTTTATGTTTACAAGACAAATTCAACGAGAGAGAATGTAAGCTATCTGGGAAATGAGTTAGCCCAGTGCATCGCGACGAACAAAGTCATACTTCTAATGCAGACTCAATGGTCCAAAGACGGCTACCATCTGAGGACCGATAGACCGTGCATTTAGCACAGGCTATACGTAATGGAACGTAAGTCGTTTGATACATCATCCATCATTGGTTGGAAGTCGTACTCACTTCTCACCCCGCGTGAAGACCATCTGGATGTCATCACTGGCACAGGGGGGGTGGTCATTAAAGAAATAAGGAAGACGAGTAGTATTGATGTCAGACATTGTGAGGGAGTGTAGGTTTCTGAGGTCGGAGGGGAGCTGTCAGTGAGTATTGAATGTTGCGTCCCAAGCACCTTTTTATCTGTCCCAGCCATGGCCCAGGCGCATCCCTAGTTGAGAGGTAAACCTCGATCCATTGCGAAAATTGATGTCATGGTATGGAAGACGAAGGACTTCCCCGTCTCCCGTCTTCTGACCGGTCACGTCACGATACACTGACGATGATGCTTAGTTGACATGTCTCAAGCCCAATCAACCAATTCTTTCCGACTCTCACACTTCAGGGTTCAACGTTCAAGCTTCATATCGAAGCCAGAGATAGACGCATCTCGTCCGACTTTACCATAAGGATACTTACTTGTGGCCTTTGAATATCACCACTCTGATCCTCATACGTTGGTGATGCGTGGCTCGACCATGCAACCTGATCATCACCCATCTATCACCTGACCTTCCCCATACCTGGTTGAGGTATTAACTCATTGGGTGCCAAGAATTAATTGATTAACTGTGAACCTCGGCAATTCGACGAGGGTTGGCTACCAAGGGCGCTTCTGTCATTCTTGGCTGGGCCGCTACATTGGTTTTGCGATACTACTATTACTATGTGATACAGTGGATCTTGTCGCATTCGTGTAATCAGCACTTGTTCTGCTATAGCGTATAATGGCTTCTGGATCCACCGAAACTGTTAAAAACGACTTCAGTGTAGCACGATGCCGTGATTCACTGAACTATTTGCGCGACTATCCATCATCACATGTGTACCTTCATTCTATTTCCGATCCTGAGATGCCAGACGCGAAGCCCGGGCCTGATTTATTGATTCGTAGATGGAGAACGAACGCCTCTGTGGAACTTTACTGAAAGCACCGTAGGATGAAATTTTCGCAATAGATCAGGGTTTAAGTGTCTCAACTAGGGACTCCATGCGCCCGGGCCATGGCTGGAACAGATGAAAAGGTGCTTGGGATGCAGCGTTCAATACTCACTGGCAGTTTATCTTTTCCGAGATACCTCATGCCTTCTCTTTATATTGTTGGACCTTTTTTGTTAACATATAAAACCCACGTCGACGATCGTTGCTATAGTCAATAAACTCATTCTTGTCAGTGAAAGGGCCTGAGTTAAATTCAGTCAATGGTGTTTTTTCAATCGTCATGCGATGTCGGTTCTGTCTGATATTGAATCATTATTGGAGAATTAACAGCTTCAGAGCTCATATACGGCTGAGCAGAGACGAAATCTGTTCTGTTCGGGTGAGCTTTCGGTGTTCTCCTTGAGTCGTTGGGGTGTTGGATAGATGTGACGATCGGGCAAATTGTGTCTGCACTATTTTTGCTTCCGCTCAACCCAGATTTGCAACGAGGACACTCACCTCTCCCATGCCGCGCAGAGTCAAACTGTGCCGTCGCAGTGCGCTTCCTACGACTAGCTAGAAATAAAAATTCCTCGTTCTACCCCCCAGTCAAACCGGATAGCAACCCGACCGAGGCAGTCCTTGTACCAGGGCAACGTCCGTCCAGCGTCGACGTTGAGCCTGTTGTCTTTGCAGGTAGGATGTATCGTGACATACCCACACTCGTCGTCGACGGACGAGCAGATGATGCCGCGTACCCCGCGCCGATGCGACTAGGCCAGCCTTGACCTCGTGACTTTTTCGTGTTCTAAATCCGGTCCCACCAGCGACGAGCTAGACTTCAAATGCGTCATTATAATCGATTAAAATACCGTGTGCGCCCGTGCTCGATGTTGACGTTCTATCCGCCGAAGGAATTTGGCTGTGTAGTTTAGCAGGCCAGAGTTACCCTGACATTTTTGTACTTCTACTTTGCGGCTAACCACTGCGCGCATTGACGAGTGTGTAACTCTGTATGTTATACGAAAAGTCGGTACACGATACCGGTATGATCGAGGGCACCACCCCTCTGCAATAACCATCTTCAAACTTGCTGTCTGTGCCGGCTCCTGGATGGTCACCTCAGTCACATATAGATGCACCGACATGATCACCTTTTATAGCTTAATGAGTGTGAGTGTGAGGCATAAGGTGCACGGCAGAGGCTGTAAGCTTGAGTAGCCGGGGACGCGCGACTTGCCACGCCGAGCCAAATAATGGGCTGCTATGGGATGGTTCATTCTACGAGATTACATTATACATTGCTGGGTAGAATATGAGGGAGGCCATTGGTCGACAGAACTCACTCTGAACTCATGTTCGTCTTGTCATGCAATGTAGATTTTGGTACGCGACGAGACGATCGTATCCCAGTCTGAGATGTTTGTAGCTTCCTTGCCATCACTTTACAGTCACACTTTTCCTCATAATGTGCAGACCGTTGACCTCACTGACAAGAACAAAAAAAAAATTTGACTATAACACCGATCGTCGACGTGGGTTTTATGTTCACAAACCAAATCCAACATAGAACGTGAAAGAATGTAAGTTATCTGGGAGACAAGTTAGCCCAGTGTTTTGCGACGGACAGAGTCGAGTACCTTTGATTCAGGCTCAACGGTCCAAGCCTGATATCGTCAACAACAGTGTCCACTACTATATCCAAGTCAGTACAATCGCCTTACGTTGTAAGTTGAACTGAGACGGCAACACCTTCATGCCATACGAGTGGACCGATAGACCGTGCGTTTAGCAAAGGCTATATGTAGCACGTAAGTGATTTGATATATCATTGGTTGGTTTTTGTACTCACTCCTCGCCACGCGTGAGGACCGTCTGGATGTCGTCACCGACGCAGGGAAAGATACCAAACACTATGAATTCAGGAAGACGAGCAGTATTGATGTCAGACATTGTGAGGGGAACTGAGTATTGAATATTGAATATTGAACGTTGCGTCCTAAGCGCCTTTTATCTGTCCCAGCCATGGCCCAGGCCCATTCCTCGTTAAGGCTCGATCTATTGCGAAAACTGATGGTAGCACGCGTCTGCCATCTCAGAATTGGAAGTAGGCTGAAGAATGCGATCATGAGTAAATACTTCACTGAATCATGGCATCTCGTCCTACTTGAAGTCCTGCAGGGTTAATGAGTAAATACCTCGACCAGGTATGGGTAGAAGAGTTGATGGATCCTCGAGCCGCGCATCACCAGCATAGGTACGATAGCCCCAAGTAAGTATCCCTCAGACGAGATACGAATGGTCAATCTATCTCTGGCTTCGATATCGTGCTTGGGCTTGGCACATGTCAACTAAGCATCATCGTCAGTCCTTCGTCTTCCATAGTATGCCATCAAATTTTGCAAGAAATCGAGTCCCAATTAGGACGGGGCCTGAACCAACTCGCGACCTTGAATACTCGATCTATCTCATGTCATCGTCAGTCTTCCATACCATGCCATCAAGTCTTACCTAAGCCATGGCTGGGACGCGTGATCCTGAAGCTAGTCCTCCGAACTGAGCAGGAACTGTGAATTAACTCAACACAGAATTCCAACGAAGATCTCCCAGTCAGACCGTGCTGTCGCAGGTACGCATCATCAATGGTCAGATTCGTCACGCGTGACAGGTCGACGCGCCGTGCACGCTTACAGTACATCACTCTCAGACTCAAGTGTCGCTCTACAAGGTGCCCATCGCTGGAGGGATCTGATTTAGAACACGAAAAGGTTGCGAGTTGGTTCAGGCCCCGTCCTAATTGGGGCTCGATTTCTTGCAAAATTTGATGGCATACTAATGGAAGACGAAGGACTGACGATGATGCTTAGTTGACATGTGTCAAGCCCAAGCACGATATCGAAGCCAGAGATAGATTGACCATTCGTATCTCGTCTGAGGGATACTTACTTGGGGCTATCGTACCTATGCTGGTGATGCGCGGCTCGAGGATCCATCAACTCTTCTACCCATACCTGGTCGAGGTATTTACTCATTAACCCTGCAGGACTTCAAGTAGGACGAGATGCCATGATTCAGTGAAGTATTTACTCATGATCGCATTCTTCAGCCTACTTCCATTCTGAGATGGCAGACACGATTCCTGATTCGTATCTCGTGCGATGGGCAGATGCTTGCTACCTCAGTTTTCGCAATAGATCGAGTCTTAACGAGGAATGGGCCTGGCTACGGCTGGGACAGATAAAAGGCGCTTAGGGCGCAGCGTTCAGTATTCAATACTCAGTACTCAGTTCCCCTCACAATGTCTGACATCAATACTGCTCGTCTTCCTCTCATCATCATCCCCCCGTTTATCCCTCCTGCGTAAGTGACGACATCGAGATGGTCCTCACGCGTGGCGAGGGTGAGTACAACACAAGTAACCAATGATGTATCAAATCACTTACGTGCTATGTATAGGCTTTGCTAAGCGCACGGTCTATCGGTCCACTCGTATGGCATGAAGGTGTTGCCGTCTCAGTTCAACTTACAACGTAAGGCGATTGTACTGACTTGGATGTAGTATGGGACACTGTTGTTGACGATGTCAGGCTTGGACCGTTGAGCCTGCATCAGAGGTACTCGACTCTGTTCGTCGCGAAACACTGGGCTGACGTGTCTACCAGATAACTTACATTCTTTCACGTTCTGTGTTGAATTTGTTTTGTGAACATAAAACCCACGTCGACGATCGGTGTTATAGTCAATATATTTTTTTGTTCTTGTCAGTGAGGCCAACGGCCACTCCCGTCTATCAGTGCTGTGAACTTTTGAGGTTCTCTATTGGATTTGTGCTATAGTTGGACGTGTAGATGTGACGACATTTGCGGCTACCGCTCCAACATGGATAATATCCAGGACGGATCTCCGCTAAAGATACTGGATGGCACGTTCGGAGCGTCGGCTGCCGACTTGGATGAATGCACCCATTGCTGTATATTATGATTATAACCACGGGCATGGTGCTACAAACGATGATATTAGTCTTGCGTTATCACTTTCATCCGTTCCGTGGTACATATGAAGCCCCAACCATGCTTCTGTGGACGGCTTTTCAGACATGCGGTCCGAAAATACGCCGCCGCCTCCTTTCCGGCGCGATTTGTTCTCGAGTCGGAACGGAATCGTTCCTTCAAAAACTCAGCGGCTGTGGAACGCGCTGTTTTCGACTTGGCTCGCCGCGATCGATATCGATCTCGAGTTGACCCTGGTTCACCTGCCATACACTATTGGTCCCTTTTCGCGGAATATTCGCTTCGGCTTCCTCGCTGAGCATGCCATCCCGATCGACGGCTCCGTCGCCCGCTTCTGATGCGCGCAGGCTAGGCCGCACGCCAAGCGTGGCACAGAGGGCCTTGTACCTCGATCTGATTTGGCGGAAGAGCTTGGAGATATCCAGATCAGACGGCCCGGATGCGGAAGGAGAAGGGTGAAAGGGGGTTGTTATCGTCAGAAGTGGATGGGTTAACGCGGGGAAATTGAGATATGAGATCAAGTAGGTGTTTGACGTGGTTAATCGCGCGACTGAAGAATAATTCAATGGAATGACGATGAGAATTGAGTTCGCGGCACTCACTCGTCAGATCGGGAAGGGTGTACTTGCTTGTGGATGGCCTCCCACATGAGCGCAAAGCCTTGGTAGAATCCGAGCTCCTCCCACATTTCGAACCCTTTTTCTCGGCCAAGAGCACGACCCTCGATCAACCCGTGAATGCGGCCGTGGGCAAAGCCGTCACGGTAACCCGCGTCATAGAAACTGCGAAAAACGCGGGCTCAAGAATTTATGAGACAGACGAGGAGTACAAACTTTTGTTCGACGTGCACCAGGGATTCCAAGTCAAAGTCATCCATGAGTGCATGAGCGCAGCGGACGGTTGTTGATGGATGTTTGCCACTGCACTCATCATCATGCCCCACGCTCTGGTTCGGAAGAAGACCGCTCACGCTCACGCTCTCCACGAGGACGAGCCATCGATCTGCCTTATAATGCAAAATCTATCAGTGAATCGGATTACTTTTTGAAAAGCGACGAATTCAGACTAGGTTACGTGAAGAGAAGAGAAAGGTCTGCATACAACCCTCTGCTAAGGCTGAATCATCCCCCGCATTCTTACGAACCATGTTGTTTGCCGGTTGAAGTATTTCGATGAGCTATCCGGGGACAAGGCAAGAAGGTTGGAACCTTATCCCGCGGTTGAACCTGGAAGCTTGCTAATACTTGGGAAACAGCTATTTTCGCAAGTTCGTCAAGGTAAATTATAGCAGGATCAACTAGATGCTTGCCTGCTGATTCTGGACAAGGCTTGGAACAAGGGAAAGCTTTCAAGTGAGTCAAGCCTATTACGGGAACGCTTATTCATCGTACTACAACAAAGAAGTATTACAAAGGCCTGGAGCCTTCCAGCATTAACGCTACAACCAACACATCGTACAAATGGTCGTTCGCTGACAAAGCCTCGCGTGCTGATGGCGAAGCACTTCGGTCTGTGCGCGAACAAGTGAGCTGGGCCACTCATAGCCAACGTACTGGCGATGCTTCAAGTATGAGCATGAGTGCATCGTCGGGTCGTGTGGTCGGGCCAACGCTGCCCACGCCAGCTGATCTTGTTCATGCGCGTGAGCTAGAATCGGAATACAAGGAAGAAGAGAGAAAACACAAGCGGAAGAGAGAAAAGCTCGAGGCAAAAGAGCGAATAGAAGATATGGTAGGCCCCAAGGAAGTCGGCAAGGGAGGTATGCTGGAGAAAAAACGCGCTAAGCGGGAGCAGGATCGAACGTTCAGGGAGAAGGGGACGAAGGGTTCGGGCAGATGAGTCAACTTGATGGTAATGGTGAAGGTTTCAAGGATGCGTATGTCGCCCCTCTTTTCAGAGCATAAGATGCTCAATGACGTTGTCACAAGCATTGCTAGGCGAGATGCGGCCAAAGAGACGTTACGAATCCAAATTTCAGGAAAAGGATATGCAAATGCGAGAACGTGCGAACGCCATGAGGGAAAAAGAGAGAGTGAGGGATTTTTTCTCATTTTACCTCGTGAACCTGATGACAAACATGTATTAGGCGACGATGGATATGTTCCAGCAGTTGGCGAAACAAAAGATTTGGCTAATTGCACCGTGGCATATACCGACAGATGCTGCTAACTCATCACGTCAATTTCCAAAGATTGTTATGCAGCATGTGTAAAATGTAAAGGCGAATATTGTTTGAAACTATGAAACAGCATGACCTAAGTGTCCCCTCAAAATTAAGGTGCAGTATTCCAGACTGGAACCACCATGCAAACCACATGCGCTCGCAACGCTCGTTATCGTCAAGCTTAAAACAAATTTCATCATGCTGGCCTTGAATAGTCCCAGATGAAAAGAAATCCTCCGTGCCATCGTGCGTCTTGGACAGACGTCGGCTTATAATTAGGGCTTGCAACTGGATATCGTGGCTTTGACATTTGGGATGAACCTACCGCTTAGCATATTCACGAGTATCCAGTTACTACAACGTCGCACAAGGCCGTCGACGTTTATGAAAGACTGGTGGTATGTCGCACCCCCTTACATGGTCTCTTACTGACAAGGACATTGAGAGAGAGGATCCAAATAATGTACCTGATCTCGTCATTGCAGGTATGTCAGATATTCTCAAACTCTGCGTCTTTGAACAAACGGATTTGTCCAAGCCAACACGGTCGTTCTTACTCGGGCCCAGTCATCTACTCTGCACCACAATCAATCAAACATTCGAGGTGGTTACAGGTGTAACCGTAGGTACGTAGCACCGACCTAGTTAGACACGCGTGCACCTTTGCTCAACCCGAAAGACCTCATCAATGCCTATGTTGAAAGCGGGGAAGCTATCAATCACGCAGGCAGTTTTTCACCCGGGTGCGCATCGACGCAACTATATTTGACCCTGACTTGACTATTGACAATTGCGGAGAGACTCGGCAGCTTGCTCATCAGCAAGACTACAACAATGTTGTGGGATTTGCCGTTGCGTCGTTTTTCAAGTTTTTGGATTTGCTTACTGAAGAGGAAGCGGACTTGAGATCATTGCATGTTTACCAGTGCTATGACTATGCAGCTAATCTGCTTTGTATTGGCCTTGCGAGTTGAGACGTGCAGCGACCCATTTCATAACTCGGACGAGGTACCGAAAGTGCTGAGCACGGTGCCAAATTCAACGAACGCGAGTGAGCCCCAAGGTCATACCAGACACGTAGAATGTGTTCTGCCACACTACTAGTGGGACTCAGGTATCGGGACAAAAACTGACGGGTCGCGTCGAATTCTGTTTCATGGACTCAGCGACCTCATGGATGGCACGGAGCCTTGTGCTGCTTGCATTGTAAGAAGATTGTATTGCAGAGCAAGAGGGCGGCCACACCAGATGCAGACATGCCAAAACGCCACCCGGCCAGCCGAGTCTGGTCTCCTCATATGTAGGCGCGTCGTGGACAACTCTGCTGTACAGCAAATGCAGCGGAACCCTGACGTGGCATCCCGTTTGACGCTGACCAACAGTGCCAAATCAGACTGTTGGACCGCGAGCACGTACTGGTACAAAGACAAGTGGCGGGAGCATACACACGAGGTGCGCCGTGCATTTCTGGTCCTGTGGAGGATCTAGCACTGTGGGAAGTAAATAGTTTTGAAATTCAACCTCCAGGGCATTGATCACTTTAAATTCAATGCCCAAGAGTGTTAATTCCATGATTGTGATTTTCAACCCCCAACTCCTGGGCATTGAAAATGAAATTAATTTTGGGGAAGTTGAATTTCATCCTCCTAGTTCTGGAAATCAGTGCCTTGGTAGAAATGAAAAACAACCCCTTTGGAATTTTAAGTTTTAGTGGCATGTGCATGAAAATTCTTCAAGTTCACTTGACCTCCCTCATGCATTGGGCTTAGTTCCACGCGTCACGCGTCACGTCACCCGTCTGGCCCTCTCTCCGTCCGCCCGTCTGCTCGCCGTCTGCATCCACCGCTGCTCGCTCGTCTGCATCCCCCATCCGCTGCTCGCCCGTCTGCGTCTGCCTGTCTGCTCGCCCATGTCCGTCCGCCCGCCGCGCCCGCTCATCTCCGTCTGCCTGTCTGCTCGCCCGCCCGTCTGCTCGCCCATCTCCGTCCGCCCGTCTGCGTCCGCCTATCTGCTCGCCCATCTCCGTCTGCCCGTCCGCTGCTCGCCGTCTGCGTTCGCCCGTCCGCTGCTCGCCCATGTCCGTCCGCCCCGCTGCCTCTGCTCGCCCTTCTGCATCCAGCCATCCGCTGCTCGCCCGTCTGCGTCCGCCTGTCTGCGTTCGCCCATCTGCTGCTCGCGCCGTCCCACCCGTCCGCTGCTCGCCCGTCTGCGTCCGCCTGTCTACTCGCCCATCTCCGTCCGCCCGTCCGCTGTCTGCTCCTTCTCGTCGCGCTCGTTTCCCTTTTCGCCGTGCTCGTCTCCCTGCGCCCTACGCCCATCTGTTGCCCGCTCGTCTAATCCCTTTCGCCGTACTCTACGCGCTCGCTCCCAGCCATCAACCCTCCACCCATCTCCCTCCTGTGCGTCCTACATGTCTCCCTCAGGCAACTTGTATGTTTTTCTTTCTTTTTTTTACCAACTAAATGCTTTTTTGATGTAGGTATAACTACTGAAAATTGTCTAGCACATGTATAAGATGAGAAAGTAATTAACTTATAGTGTACCATTTGTTATTTCAATTATAAATAATAATAATAACTGTGTTTGTGACAATTGGAATGTGGAATTTCAACTCCCAAGAGTATATGTCCATCTGACCTGAAACTCACACCCTTGGATGTTTCATTTCACACCCCATGGTGTCTGAAATTCATGTGAAAATGAGACATTCAACTTCCATGTTTCAAGCTCCAGGGAGTTGAATTCCAACTGCTCAGAAATTGAATTCCAACTGCTCAGAAATTGAATTTCACCTACTCAGTACTTGGTTTCCATGATCTCAAGAAGGTGCTAATAAAGCACTGACCACATTGAAAAGGAAACTTTCTCCACTTTTTTTGCACCTCTTCAAGGACTTTTTTTTCACATGCTTTAATTCCCACAGTGTAGAGGATCGTCGTTACTGCTGGGTGGAAGTGGAGGATTTCTACATTTAAAATCGGGATTGTCAGCTACTGTGTAATTGAGAAATAGGTATGGAGCTGCGGTTTCCGAGAGGGGACACCCCAGGTAGAAGACCGGGCCTACGACTCTCACAGATTGTCACAAACACATAATTCGATCAACATGCATAACATACCTGTTATTGTCGAAACTCTGATAGTTATTATAGTAGTTACATTAGATTAGTTACATTCATTACAATAACTAATGTAATGAATACCTTATCTAATATCTTATATAAAAAGAATAACTATTAATTAGTGTTTCATATTTAATCATAATAGCTTACATAACATTACCACGTGTTTTGTGACACATGTCACAACATGTCACAGCCATGTGACAATAGTGTGACAGAAGTCACGCTTATGTGACAATGTGACAGAGTGACGTGACAAGTCACAGGAGTGACATGACTCATCCTATGACATCACTGATAGTCATAAATGACTCATATGACTCATATGACTCATAATACGTCATATAGAACATTATGATGTCATATAGAATGTTATGGAATATCTATTAATAAGAATGACTCATATGGAAGGATATGATGTCATAAAGAACATCTTAGAAGGAATATTAATAGAAGAAGACTCAGAATGACTCATTAGCGGTACCGGTATTATGTAATAGGTAGATTACACTGTACTTAGGTTAGGGTTTCTGAAATGCATATAAGGAGGGCGTTCTGAGCGACTATTCCCTTAGTTTTTACAAGAAACTACATTTAGTTAAGGCAAACCTAAACTAACCATGTAAGTAATTGAGACCTTACTTAGTTTAGTTGCATGCGCTGCTGTCAATGTTTCAATAGGTTATGGGCCCCGGCGACTGCCTTCAAACACTCAAAGGATGGGTGTATTATTAGAAGGATAAAGTCTAGTAGTGTATAAATGTAGTAGATAGTGTTTTTGAGTTTGTGTGTGATCGACTGATATCTGAGATCTCTAAAAATATCCGTTCTAAAGATATGGCTGATGGCCCTCTATCAATAGAACAGATGAGATCTAAAAAGTCGATGTGTGATCTGTGTTTGACATTTTCTCTCACGCCTACGAATGATGCTAACCCAATCATGGGATAAATGATCGCTTAATGGTAGCAGGGATACCATTTCTGTCACACTTGTGACAGACTATCTGGGAAGATAGATTAAACATCTGGTGTCACGCATCGGAGTCGTGCGTTGTTGGGAAACAACAAAATCAAAATTCTCCCAGGACTGGCAGGTCTTAAAATATGTTGTGGTTTTGTCACACCACTACCAAAAAAGACACGGATTTTGGGCCGCTTTATGCGGATAACAGGGCCAATCCCCTGTAAAGGCTTCACGCACCCCCAATTGGCCCGTTACATTATTGCATATATCATAATGACCGTTTTCGTCGGTCTTCTATATTTTATTATTATAATATTCGTATAAAGGTCGTGCTGAGGCGGACTTCCGTCGTACACGCAGACTATTGTTGGGCAGATGACTAGCACCCCAACTAGATTAGGACGTCTGAGGATGTCACTTACACAGATACATACACACACGTGCTTTATTAATGTGATCCATTGTAGGATTGCTCACAAATTGTGACATTAATATTGTAGCATAAACGATATCTAATCTAGTACACATTGCTAGAAATAATAATGATCCTATCAGTTGTTGATAGTATGTGATCATTTCAGGTGTAGCTTTGCCTTCTATTTGTTTATTTGGTACATAACCAGCTGGTAAAGGAGTATTAACTGATTTTGCATTTATTAAACCAAATCTTTCAACAATCTTTTTTGCATATTTGGCTTGATCAATTGTGACAGTACATTTACTTTTGTCTATCACAATATTCATTCCTAAATATTCACTTAGATCTCCTAAGTCTCTACTTTCCCATTTATTCATAAATTTCTTTTTAAAGTCATCAACAGTCTTTTCATTATTGCCCATGAATATTATATCATCAACATATAAGATGATAACAACAATGTCTTTGTTGTTTCTGTAGACATATATTCCTGTATCGGCATATAATCTTCTAAACCCTAGTTTAGTTATACTGTTATGTGCTTGTATATTCCAAGCTAAAGATGCTTGTTTCAAACCATATAAAGCTTTTCTTAGCTTATATACTTTATCAGTATCTTTGGTTTTGAAACCTTCCGGTTGTTCCATATATATCTCCTCTTCTAATTGGCCATATAGAAAAGCAGTTTTAACATCTAGTGCTTTGAGTACCCAACCCTCTAAAGCTGCTAATGCTAGTAAGATTCTGACAGTCTCAAATCTTGAAACCGGGCTAAATGTGGCTCCAAAGTCTATTCCTGGTACTTGTGAAAAGCCTTGAGCAACCAATCGCGCTTTATATCTATTATCCGATTGCTTTATAGTGTAAACCCATCTACATCCAATAGGTTTCCTGTCTTTAGGTCTGTTTACTAATTCCCAAACATTTCTACTTTGTATAGATTTAATTTCTTCTTCCATAGCAGTTACCCATTTTGAATATGATTGAGGATCTTTATCTTTTATCTTAATAAGATCTCTATATACAACAGGTATTCCTTTTCTTCTGTTTTCTTGATCATTAAGTTTCGATGCTGCTTTTGATAAGAGAAATTTATCTCTTTTTGCTTGTACTTTCTTTAGCCAAGCTTCATTATCAAATTCTAAATCATTAGATTCTGAATCTAATTTTGTATCCATAGTAACTGTCTTATCTAGATCAATATCTGGTATAGAAGGTTTCTTTATTATCTCAGGTAATAAAATTTTCTTTTCAAATCTAGGCATTGGAGTTAAATCTGATTTAACATCTGATTTATTTGTTTCTACAGAAGTTATTTTCTTAGTATTCTTTTTAGGAATGGGTCTAAGATCTTCTACAGTAAGTTCTGCCATATTAGAATCTGACGTTCTAATGTTTGGATGTTTTTTCTTTTCATACAAGTCTTCAGTAACATTTTGAACTTGTTTGTCAATTTTATCATTTAGTTCTTTATCATTCTTAATTCTATTTTTAATGACATCATTCCACTTCTTAAAGTTAAATTCAGCTTCAATTTTAGCTGGATGTTTATCTCCATAAACATTATCTTTTATAACTTTAACTTTTGGAATCCTAGATGATTTTCGTGTTCCAAACTTTTGTTGTATGACAGCTCTTTCCTGTTCTCTAAATCCAAATGGATTTCGAGCTTGTTCATCTGGATTAATAGACTGTTCTAGTATCGTAGATCTAGAAACTGGTTTATCATTACCAGGTCTATTTCTTTTAACTTCTCGAAGATCTAACTTCTTTCCAACACGTTTAACTCCTTTAAATAAATCTATATTCTTTCTATAGTTTATGTCAAGATTTGACTTAGGAAGTTGAAAAGGTGTTTCAATTAATGATTTACTTTTATTAAGAGTATTCTTAGATTTATTCAGATTTTCAATCTGTTTTTCAAATTCTCTTATTTTAGCTAATCTTTCATCATCTCTTTGTGATTTCTTATCTGTAGATGATTTCTTTAATGAAGGAGTATTAATAGCTTTTTGTTTTTCTTTATCAGTAAAATATTTAAAATCATTAATTTCTTTCATTTTTTCGAAGTTGTCATTAATTCTTTTTGATAATTGACTACTTCTAAAACCTTTTGTTTCAGGATCTTTTATATCTTCATCAAGATCACTTTTACTTTTATACATATCAGATATATTCAAATCTGATTCTGAATGTGAATCCTTCTTTTTTCTATATGAATTACTTTTAGATATATTTGAATCATAATCACTTTCATCTGCTGAATATGATTTTGTGCTATGATATGAAGAATTACTGTCATGTAGATGATTGTCTAATTCCTTATTAGACTTATGATCATCTGATTCCGACGAATCATTATCATCTAAATTATTTGAATCATGAAATGATTTCCTTTTATCATTGATTGTAGTGTCATGATTATAATAATTCTTGTTTGATGGAATTGTATTAAGATGTGGGTATATCTTTATGAATAAGTTTATCTTTTGTTAATTTGGGAAATATGTTTTCGTCAAAGATAGCATGTGTAGCAATGACTATAGTATTCTTATCATTCATGAACTTATATGATTTGCTTTCCATAATCTCATTGGTTCAGCTCTTGGTGATAATTTATTCTTTCTTCTTTCTTTTACTATATAGACATATGCTAGACATCCAAATATCCTGAAGTTCGACATGTTAGGTTTTTTGTTCATCATATTTTCATAAGGTGTTTTCCATTTTGTTCTTCTTAATGGTGTACGATTATATATGTGGACTGCAGTATCAAATGCAAATGACCACCATGATTTAGGACAACCAGATTCTAATAAAAGTGTATGTGCTTTCTTTAGAATGGTTTCATTTAATCGTTCAGCTCTACCATTTTGTTGATGAACATGTGGAGCACTTAGTTCATGTTTAATACCTTTTTCTTGAAAATAGTTATTTAGCTTTTGATTTACAAACTCTCCCCCTCGATCTGAACGCATACTTTTTACTTTTAAATTGAGTTGATTTCTCAATATATATAATATATGCTTTAATAGCAGTAAAAGTATCAGCTTTAGATCGAAGTAATGCTACAATAAGCAAAAGAAGAATAATCATCTAAAATTAATAAAGCCCATTTTTGTTTATGGTAAGACTGAATAGGTAATTCTATCAAGTCCATATGTATCAATTCTAGCAAGGTAGTTGCTCTATTAGTTGAAACGTGATATGGTTTGGTTATCAAGTTTTCCCATGATACATGATTTACAATATTTTTTCATATGTGGTTTATTAATTTAGAAACTATTTTCAGTATTTCTGAACATATGACTTAACACGTTATCACTTGGATGTGCATTCTTCGATGCCAAATAAAATAATCAATAGTTTTAGAACTATTATTTAATAACAAATGTTGTAAAGGTCTTTATAATCTCAGTAGATAACCAACTTATAGAGTTAGTTTCTAAAGGATATCCTGTCAACGTTATGTTTCCCTTGTGTATAATAGTTTGTGTTTTTGTGTGATATACTTCATAATTCATACTAGTAAGTTGTGGTACAGAGATAATTCTGTATGGCAACATTGGCATATAACATCAATCAGTTTAGCATATGTTTTCCATGTCGGAAACATACTTGGCCTTGGCCTTCAATGAGTGTTTTCGCATTTTTGTCTGCAGTAGTAACTTTAACTGGTGTGATAAATTTTTATATGACATAAAGTCATTTATAAATGGTGTACAATGTCTGGTAGCTCCAGAATCAATTACCCACTTATCATTCTTATTTAAGAGCATAATTTGTTCACTAGGAACCCTATATTCATAATTACTATATACACAATTGTATCTACTGTTATTCAAAGCTTGATTCGATGCGTTCAACACATCTACATTGGTAAGATTATCAAGCACTAAAACAGTATAGATAAGTAATTAGAATGGTTTAAATTTGTCACATACCCAAATGGATCATCCTCATCAAATGGTCCTCCAGAGTTACTCTCAGGATTAGTTATATCCATATTTTCGACGTCATTATTGATATTTTTCATCAATATATTCAATGCCACTGTTGTAACATCATTTGCATCATTGTAGTGTTCCTCACTACTGTCTAATTGCGATTTAAGGTCCGGAACTGAACTATCATCAGTTTCTGCTATAGGTGAGAATGGAATTTGAGGCGTTAAGAAGATTCTTTTGAACTGTGTTCCTTCAGAAGAAGGTTCATAATCTACGACCTCATCTCGAAGATATTCCGGAGGATAAGCTAACATAGTATCTATGTAATGAAAACCTATTCTATCTAATAAATCATGATTAGATGTGTGTTCAGGTATCTCTTCCTCAATATTTCCTATAGTCTGAATCGGTTCATCAATCGTCATGTTGTTTGTAAAGTGAATAATATTATGAGAATCTTTCTTATTCTCATGTTTAAACTTATTCAACTCTGCAATCAAAGCTTTATTCTTCAGCTTCTTGTTATCACGATTTTGTGCGTTCCGTTTCTTCTTATCATCTTTGAATAAAGAAGATGTATTTGCTTTGTTAGCAAATCTGTTATTGCTTTGACGAGGTGTGAACGATCGTCTATTATTAAATCTGCCTCTAAAAGATCCTCCTCTAAACCTGTTGTTTGGAAATTGATTACTAGATTGTTGATCATTCCAAGATGGTTTAGTGTTTGGATATTTGTTGATATTAGATCCAATGTTAGCAATTTGAACGGTTTGTCTGCCACTCCTTGCTTTTGATTGCATGAGATTCCATTCATTCTGAATTTTAGGAACTATTTTTGCTGACGTGAATTCGTCAATATTGCTATTAACAATATTAGTAACCAAAGTACTATATTGTTGATTCAAAGCGTGTAAAATGAAGAAAGTCAATACAAAGTCTGGAAGTTTGTATTTATCTTCAGTTCCTAAATCGGAAACAGCTTTCATCAATTTAGAGATAGCTATAATGGGATCTTGTCCTGGTTTCATAGACCAACTGAATATGTTTTTGTACAAAATGAAATATTTGGCTATTCCAGTCGTTCCAAAACTTTATCCAATTCAGCAATAGTCTGAGCTGGAGTATCTTTAACGTAAGACCATAGATTGGTTGTTAATGCCATTTTAATAATAGCATTTGTCTTTGCAGAATTTTCATCCCAATCAAGTCTTTCATTATAAACAGATTTATACTTTAATTCCCAATGGGTTTTTTCTTCAATGGTAGACTTTTCCGTAGGTGGTGGGGGATAACCTCTTTTTCTCTGGTTACGTATTTAGTGTATCCTTTCATGGCTAAGTATGCATCAAAGTTTCTTTCCACTTTTTATAATCCATTACTCCATTAAACACAGTAACCATTTTTTCAAGTGATTCTTTATCGTCTTTCCCTCCACATAAATAATTTGCCAATCTATTTTTAGAGGAAACAAAATCATCTAGAGTCCACCAAGCAAGTCTAGATTTGAAATTCTCAGTGAAATGAAGATGATTATGCCAGTACGTTCATAAGAAATGAACGTTTCTTCTCCAATGTTGAGGATATGAGACGATTTCAGATAATTTAGGATACATAGGCCAAACTTGTTCTTTATAGTATCTGGGTTGAAACAAACCATATAACATAATCCATTCTTATTCCAGATAGGATGATTTTTAGTATGTTTTATGATATGTGTTTGTTTGTTAACCCTATATTTAACGTTTATAAAGAACGGAAATACAAGTTCTAATTCCTTTGCTTTAACGCTGAAATTAGACTGAATATTCCTATCAGATTTTGATTCAGTACCTGAACCTGATTTCAAGAATTTCCTATTTGATGAAGAACTTGGTTCTCTTATAGGTGCAACGTTCTTCTGCCATCTGATTTGTGGAGCTTGAAAATTGTGAACCCTCTTCTTTCGTCGAAGATTCCTTGGTTTGGAAATATTGTTTTTCGGATAAACAATTTCTTCTGAATTTTTGTCAATCCAATCGGATGCTTTATGTGGTTCATATCCCCAAGGTTTCTCATCATCATCTGATTTGTGTTCATCATTCCAACCGTTATCCTGACTCTGTATCATCAGCTTTCTGTTTTCTCACAGATCCTTTGTAGACATTTAATTAAACCAGCAATAATTTCTTTGTATTTAATATTGTTGGTTCAGGGGAATTATTAATACGTCCTTGGACTCTGGGAATTGTTGAACGATGTTTTCATTGTAGATGGTGAACGCGGTTTCTTTTCTTTCAAAATGGATTACTCTTAGGATAATACATGTCGATGATATCATCAGGAACATATACAAAATTATCCAAGTTCGACGTATGAGTAAACTCATTTTGATGAAGTTTTTCATCAGATTTAACCGTTGGGAAATTATTCTTAGTCTGATTTTCGTTCTCATCGGACTGTGACAAAAAATTCATAATTGGACCATTTGGTCCGCATTTGTACAAGTATTTAGACTACTAGGTACTATACCTGGTAGTCGACACTGTCCTCGGAGACGACTGAGTTTGCCGAACTCCCTGAGCTTCTCGATTTCGTCCTTGATCGGGACGACGGGCTTGAATCTTTCTGGAGCATCCGCTCTGGTCTCTCTCCTGCTACCGGGATAAACTTTTCCCCGGCGAATGTGACTGTATGGGGAGTGGCGTAACTCCCTTTTCTGAATGACTGGGGTTCTCACGACCCTGAATACGTACGCTGTCACAGACATATCAGCTTTTGATTTAATTAGCTGATTTAGATCCGTTACCAAAGACACAAATTTGTCTTTTTCCAAGATCCGATCTAGCTCCCTAAGAGCTTCTTTCTCCTTTCTCTGAATTTCCGATGCATGAACGGCTTCATCATAATCTTGTTTGTCATGATAAATGACACTGTTATGAATCCAGATTGGATGTTCTCTGGCTAATCTTTTTCTGGCCAATTCTTGAGAAAGTTCTTTCGGATCATAAGGGTCATCAACCCTTCGGAGCGTCGTATCGATAGTCTTCTTCAGAGACTCATACTGCGGAGCGGGGCGGCCATCAAATCCCATATAGTGACACATCGGACCGAGATGCTGTGGAAATCCAGGATGTCAGATAACTTTCCCGACGTGTGATGATCTCGATTTCTTCGTCATCTTCCTCAGCCCTGTCAAACTGATCTAACAAGATCAGATCTACTTTCTCGCTGATGGCCATGCCATCTTCTGATCTGTATTTGACACCTAAGATATGCGGCTTATCTTCGATGTCCCTGACTTCCTCAGTCAGGAAACAATCGAGAATGAAACCAAATGTGTCAATTCGAGGGGCGAAGGAAATTTGATATGCGGGAAGATCATAAGATCGAATCACCGGATAAGAATCCTTGGCTTCAGGGATATCTTTAATATTATTGTATCCGGCACAAGAATGCGCCAGATGAACGAGGCGAGCAAGTCAAACATATGGATCACATGACGCCATATCATCTGCGTCATATTTATTCATGATATTGATAACGTCCTCCTTGGTCAAGTTTCGGTTCCTAATCAGGACCCGAGCTAAAATGCCCTGATTGATGTAGTTTCGTAGCCGATAGCTCCATCAAGATAGACATGATAGTCCATTTGAGTGCAGAGAGGACCGATTTGGTAAACGCGCGACATTTCGATTTGTTTCTAAAAATAAAAATATATTAGCCTAATTCTTATTTCCCGAATGATACATGAGAAAAAGAGTGCTTATCAGGCTGTGCTATTTTTGAACAATACGTCATGGACTTGTCTGGCAACGCAAACGACTCATTGGGGTTATATGGATGTTGTTATGCCAATCTCGTACCAGGGCTCCTTCAAATTCCCTGCATACAAACTAGTATGTATGTGTATGTGTGTATGTATCTGTGTAAGTGACATCCTCGGACGTCCTAATCTAGTTGGGGTGCTATTCATCTGCCCAACAATAGTCTGCGTGTACGACGAAAGTTCGCCTCAGCACGACCTTTATACGAATATTAAATAATTAAATAGAGAAACTGACGAAAACGGTTATTATGATATATGCAGTAATGTAACGGCCAATTGGGGGTGCGTGAAGCCTTTACAGGGGATCGGCCCTGTTATCCGCATAAAGCGGCCCAAAATCCGTGTCTTTTTTTAGTAGTGGTGTGACAAAACCACAACATGATTAAAGACCTGCCGGTCTGGGAAAGTTTTGATTTCGTTGTCTTCCAACAACGCACGACTCCGATGCGTGACACCAGATATTTAATCTATCTTCCCAGATAGTCTGTCACAAGTGTGACAGAAATGGTATCCCTGCTACATTAAGCGACTATTTTTCCCATAGTTGGGTTAGCATTCATTCGTAGGCGTGAGAGAAATGTCAACACAGATCACACATTATCTTATCAGCTATAGATCCCATCGGTCATGATAGAGGGCCATCAGCCATATCTATGATTCCGATATTTTGAGATCCCATCAGCTGATCTGATCACACACTTAAACTATTTATAATACACTGTAGACTATACCCTTCTAGACATACAACGCCCAACCCTTTTGAGCGTTTGAAGGCAGTCGCCGGGGCCCATAACCTATTGAAACAAGGGACAGCAGCGCATACACTAACTAAGTAAGGTTTCAATTACACTTACATTTCTTAGTAGTGTTGCCTTAGTAAAAGTACTAATGTTAGTTGTAAAACTGAGGGGATAGTCGCTCAGAACGCCCTCCTTATATGCATTTCATAAACCCTAAAGTGTAATCTACCTATTAACATAATAAAACAAGTCATTCTGAGTCTTCATCTATTTATATTCCTTCTATGATGTTCTATATGACATCATTTCCTTCTATATGACGTTGCATGAGTCATATGACTCAGTGTGAGTCATTTATGAGTCATAAACATGAGTCATTATGACTAATCATGAGTCATAATCATGAGTCATTGTGACTCCAAATGAGTCATAAGTATGAGTCATTTATTACTAATCATGAGTCATAATCATGAGTCATTATGACTATAAATAAATCATAAATGTGAGTCATAATTATGAGTCATAAGTCACATGACTAATATTATGTAAGCTATTTATGATTAAATATGAAACACTTAATTAATAGTTATTCAATCTATATCTAATCTAATTAGATATAGATTAGATATAGATTAGATAATATATAAGTAAGATAAGATGTTCATTACATTAGTTATTGTAATGAATGTAACTAATCTAATGTAACTATTATAATAACTGTCAGAGTTTCGACACTGAAGACTTGTATGGAAAGAAAAAACATCCAAACATTAGAACGTCAGATTCTAATATGGCAGAACTAACTGTAGAAGATCTTAGACCTATTCCTAAAAAGAATACTAAGAAATAACTTCTGTAGAAACAAATAAATCAGATGTTAAATCAGATTTAACTCCAATGCCTAGATTTGAAAAGAAAATCTTATTACCTGAGATAATAAAGAAACCTTCTATACCAGAAATTGATCTAGATAAGACAGTTACTATGGACAAAATTAGATTCAGAATCTAATGATTTAGAATTTGATAATGAAGCTTGGCTAAAGAAAGTACAAGCAAAAAGAGATAAATTTCTCTTATCGAAAGCAGCATCGAAACTCAATGATCAAGAAAACAGAAGAAAAGGAATACCTGTTGTATATAGAGATCTTATCAAGATAAAAGATAAGGATCCTCAATCATATTCAAAATGGGTAACCGCTATGGAAGAAGAAATTAAATCTATACAAAGTAGAAATGTTTGGGAATTAGTAAACAGACCTAAAGACAGGAAACCTATTGGATGTAGATGGGTTTACACCATAAAGCAATCGGATAATATAATATAAAGTGCGATTGGTTGCTCAAGGCTTTTCACAAGTACCAGGAATAGACTTTGGAGCCACATTTAGCCCGGTTTCAAGATTCGAGACTGTCAGAATCTTACTAGCATTAGCAGCTTTAGAGGGTTGGGTACTCAAAGCACTAGACGTTAAAACTGCTTTTCTATATGGCCAATTAGAAGAGGAGATATATATGGAACAACCGGAAGGTTTTAAAACCAAAGATACTAATAAAGTATATAAGCTGAGAAAAGCTTTATATGGTTTGAAACAAGCATCTTTAGCTTGGAATATACAAGCTCATAACAGTATAACTAAACTAGGGTTTAGAAGATTATATGCCGATACAGGAATATATGTCTATAGAAACAACAAAGACATTGTTGTTATCATCTTATATGTTGATGACATAATATTTATGGGCAATAATGAAAAGACTGTTGATGACTTTAAAAAGAAATTTATGAATAAATGGGAAAGTAGAGACTTAGGAGATCTAAGTGAATATCTAGGAATGAATATTGTGATAGACAAAAGTAACGTACTGTCACAATTGATCAAACCAAATATGCCAAAAGATTGTTGAAAGATTTGGTTTAATAAATGCAAAACCAGTTAATACTCCTTTACCAGCTGGTTATGTACCAAATAAACAAATAGAAGGCAAAGCTACACCTGAAATGATCACATACTATCAACAATTGATAGGATCATTATTATTTCTAGCAATGTGTACTAGATTAGATATCGTTTATGCTATGATATTAATGTCACAATTTGTGAGCAATCCTACAATGGATCACATTAATAAAGCATTACACATAATCAAATATGTTGGAAGCACATTAGATTATTGTATAAAATATGATGGTCGTGATGCTTATGGTTTAATTGTATATGCTGATGCTGATTGGGCTTCAAATCCAATTGATAAGAAGTCAACAACTGGTATGGTTGTAAAATTAGCAGGAGCACCAGTATACTGGAAATCAGCTAAACAAAAAACAATAGCATTATCTTCAACAGAAGCTGAATACATGGCTGCATCAGATGCATGCAGACAGATATCATGGTTAAAGAATTTGTTCAATGAACTTGGATATGATATACAATCCATTCCTTTAATAATGGATAATCAAGCAGCTATCTACATGGCTTCTAATCCAGCTCAAGAACAAAGAACGAAACACATGGATGTAAGATATCATTATATCAGACAATGCGTGAAAGAAGACTTGGTTGATCTCTATTATATAAAAACTGAAGATCAAGCAGCTGATATCTTAACCAAAACCTTATGTTGAATAAGCATAATAAGATGCTTGAGTTGTGTGGTATACACAATTGATAAAATATTCAACAAGGGGGAGTGTCGAAACTCTGATAGTATTATAGTAGTTACATTAGATTAGTTACATTCATTACAATAACTAATGTAATGAATACCTTATCTAATATCTTATATAAAAGAATAACTATTAATTAGTGTTTCATATTTAATCATAATAGCTTACATAACATTACCACGTGTTTTGTGAAACATGTCACAACATGTCACAGCCATGTGACAATAGTGTGACAGAAGTCACGCTTATGTGACAATGTGACAGAGTGACGTGACAAGTCACAGGAGTGACATGACTCATCCTATGACATCACTGATTCATAAATGACTCATATGACTCATATGATCTAATACGTCATATAGAACATTATGATTCATATAGAATGTTATGGAATATCTATTAATAAGAATGACTCATATGGAAGGATATGATGTCATAAAGAACATCTTAGAAGGAATATTAATAGAAGAAGACTCAGAATGACTCATTAGCGTACCGGTATTATGTAATAGGTAGATTACACTGTACTTAGGTTAGGGTTTCTGAAATGCATATAAGGAGGGCGTTCTGAGCGACTATTCCCTTAGTTTTTACAAAAACTACATTTAGTTAAGGCAAACCTAAACTAACCATGTAAGTAATTGAGACCTTACTTAGTTTAGTTGCATGCGCTGCTGTCAATGTTTCAATAGTTATAACGACCCTGACTTGCATCAAACCATACATCTTCAAATGATTTAAACGAACAGAAATACCACAATACTTCAACAGTCTTGACTCTCATATACCTTATACCATTCTTGTCCATGTGCCATGTGGCTAACATCAACCTCCACTCCTTTCGGCATGGTAATATGACCCCCAGGAATAGAAAAGGCTTTTCTAAGATCCGGTGGAACCCAGAACAAAAGTTCACCATCACGACCAATAAACCATGCTTTTTCATTCATCTTCTTAGTATGCCGAAAGATCCCATCAGGATCATGGAGAGCATACTCTTTACAAGTCACGAACATTGGTGAAGAAACCTGATGGGTTGGATTTACCAAGCATTCAACATTAATGGACTACTTCACATTGTGAAAAAAACATACTCTTGCATCAACATCAAATGACCATGTCATCATGTCGTCAGGCCTCAACCCCAACATGATGCACTTGCTGGTTGGCGATAATGCGCCAGACCTGACAGAACCCTGATGTCCCTTCAGAGGCGCTTGCACTCCTGTCTCAGTGTCCCACAATCGGATTGTCATGTCCCTCGATCCTGAAACGATGCGCTTACCATCTGGCGAGAACGCAACAGACAAGACCCAATCACGATGTCCCTCTAGAGGTACTCGCAGCAGCTCTCCCGTCTCAATGTCCCACAATCGGATTGTCTGTCATCCGATCCGACACGATGCGCTTGCCATCTGGCGAGAATGCAACAGACCAGACCCAATCTGATGTCCTCCAGAGGTGCTCGCAGCAGCTCTCCGTCTCAGCCTCCCACAATTGGATTGTCTGTCACTCGATCCGACACGATGTGCTTGCCATCTGGTGAGAACGCAACAGACTGACCAATCTGATGTCCCTCCAGAGGTGCTCGCAGCAGCTCTCCCGTCTCAGCGTCCCACAATCGGATTGTCTTGTCACCCGATCCAGACACGATGTGCTTGCCATCTGGCGAGAACGCAACAGACAAGACCAAATCCTGATGTCCTCCAGAGGTGCTCGCAGTGGCTCTCCCGTCTCAGCGTCCCACAATCGGATTGTCTTGTCATCCGATCCCGACACGATGCGCTTGCCATCTGGCGAGAATGCAACAGACAAACCAACCTGATGTCCCTCCAGAGGTGCTCGCAGCAGCTCTCCCGTCTCAGCGTCCCACAATCGGATTGTCTTATCATCCGATCCTGACACGATGCGCTTGCCATCTGGCGAGAATGCAACACAGTTCACGTCTCCAAATGACCATGTAGTTCTCCCTGCACCGCCGACCACGTTGTGTTGTGGTCAGAAATTATCTTTGCAGAACGACAAAACTTGTTTGCAAACTTCCTGAAAATACCCGAGCTCCGGGGCGAAAATGGTAGTGCTGACAGGTACAGATGGGGGGTGCTGTATTTAATAGTGCCACTGAACAGACGAAGAAATCTTTGTGCATCTGTCGCGTCATCCACGATTCCTTTATATTCTTTGTGGGGCTAGTACACCTTAGGACATTTACGATGCACAGAACCTGTTGACATACCATGATCCACTGAATGAGAGATGACAGCGACCTGGCACATGTATCGATGGACTTGAGGAGGCTGAGGGCTTCAAACCAGAATAACAATTCTTCGTTACTGAATAATGAGCGAATGGCATCTGCAATGGACAAGCTAAACGGCGTGTCACAAACATGGGCGATCCAAAATCGACATGAATATGCCAGTTCAAGGGAGATATATTTTTTAATATTGCCATCGAGATCGCGGACCTTGGAATTAGGAAGGTAAGAACTGGTCAGTCGGCAAATGTTGAATTGCAGCCCATCTTTCATCCCTTCAAGACAGGAAAAGGCGAGATTTTTCACAACAGGCGACACGTCAACGAAGAACTCGCCGCTGCGATCGTGATCCATCAGGAAATCAGGAAATGATGCATGGAGGGCGCGGATAGGAGTCGGCTCCTTAGAATATGCGGTCCCACTGAGGAGAGCACCCATGGGGATCACAATGGAGCGGACATCGATATCCGATTGGTCGACAAAATGGGACCTCATAGACTCTAACGAGGCAAGAGGAAGTGGCTCGATGGTTCCGAATATTTGTGCCATAACTGACTTGAAGCGATCGATACGATTTTTGCGTTGGAACTGCCGTGGAGGGAACATTGTTTCCAGAGTGAATCTGTACATGTCGTCAAGCAGCGGAACATCTCCACTGCTGCGATCCACAATGGTTCTGAAACGCTCCTCTGCAGTCGACCCTACCCCTGCGTCGTTTTCTCCATTACATAGGCACATGCCAACCGCGCCCACTCAAACAGACCATCAGATTTGAGAGCAAGAGGATCAGTGAAGTCCGGACCTCAACCTCTGACAACTGATTGAGATTGTTAACTGATTAGAGACGTAGCAACGAATGTCACTTCCTGTGGAAAGAATGCTTTCCATAGACTTCCGTCGAACATGGGTGACATCTTTAAACGCGTTGTCAATGTCTGTAATGGTCGTGACGTAAGAAGAATCCGAAAACGGGGAGGAAGGCTCGTTATGTCAAGTCCAGCATTGGCCCCGTCTTGGCAGCCAGGATTCGAAGGAGACTTCGCCGGGACTCCACATCGCCACTCTCGTCCAGAGCGTCGATTACGATTACGATAGGCCCCGCTATCTCTGACATTGCCTGAGCGGGTTTAACGATCAGTTCCTCCCACTGCTGCAGAATATCCGGGGTCTTCCTCAGCGACGTATTGTGATGAATGGCAGCGGTCAGCGCCTTCCGTAACTGTCCATCGCAGCGGGCGAGGTCCCGTGCAATGGTTGTGAAGATTTTCCTATGACGTTGTTCCGCGTTGCGATCAAAAGAGAAAAAAGATCCGAGGCGTTCAAGACTTTTGAAGTGATTTGCGATAGTGTGAGCAATGGCAGATTTGCCAGATCCAGCAATGCCATGAAGCCAGTATACACGCGTGTCCTCATCACTTTTGTTAATCCAGTTCGTGATGTCGCCTAGGACTCCGCCACGGGTCCCTTCCAAACAAAGCTTTCCAGTCATGAGGCCCGCATCCTCAACATACGGCATGTCATTCAAGTCCACATCATCGGCTGTAACGTACAAGAGTCAGGAGAGCACCGCCGGAATGATTTCAAAAAGGACTCACGCAACTCTTCAAGACGATCCAAAAGCCGATGCACAACCACCAGCGTATCTCTCGCAGCGTTTTCACGGAAGTCTTGCATAAGTTTGTCGAAAATCCCGTTAAAATCTTTCACGCAGTCATCCGTCCCTGAAAACCAGTTCTTGGTAAATCTCGTCCCTTGACACAGGTGAGTTCGCCACAGGTGCTTAATGTTACAATGCAACCTCAACGTACGGAATTTCTTGTTTTTCGAGTACTCCTGAATGAAGTAGGAACACTCTAAAGTTTGACGAGTGATATCCTCAACAACGATCTTCATGGACTTGATGCGCCACAATCCTTCCCCGTAAGAAACGTGTATACCTCATTCATCTTCCGGAGGAGAGATATGATTGATTTATCGCGATTTACTTGATCAATAATCATCTGTTAAATGTCAGTCATATTGGTCTCGCGTAACGTATGGAATCCAAACCTGAAATGCAACTGTGAGTATGGTCCAAGCAGCATCCGCGTAAGGGTGAATCTAAGCATTAAATCAATATACTGGTACGTTGTATGGGTGACAATTACCTTGGCGTATCCACTAACGATATTTTTGAACTTGGAAAGCTTGTCGAGGAGCGAAGGAATTTGGTCCTCGACTGCTGATACGACGCCTTGGGTGCGCGGACGAAGGGTTTCCATGTGAGAGACGCCAGTATTCGTAGCCTCAAGGGTCGCCTCCACGGGTGTAGTGCCAGCATATCGTCAACATGGACCTTGACGATTGGATCTTGCGCTTGAAGAATATACGCACCTAGTGAGATTCATCAGGATCTGTCGAAATTAATGTGGATGAGAAAAACGGCTCACCTGTAGGATCGCGAATGGTCATATCATGGAATGACAACTTCCAATCCTTCTCATGTTTGAGTTTATTTTTATGCAAGCCTGAGAGACGGCGAGTTCTGAGGAGACGAAGGCGAGCTTCCGACTGTGAACCAATACTACGACAAGTCAAATTATGGCAACTGCGAAAGAAACGGAAGGACGTACATCACTTTATCCTCCAACACCCATCTTAGGGTAGTTGCCCCAGGTTTAAAATGTTTTTGCACTGGTGACGTCCCTGTCACGCCGGTGTCCAATTCCAATACTGGGGCTACCATCTGGCCTATGGGCTTTGCAAGCTCAATCTCAATTCCTTCGTATGATAGTGTGAGTGCGTGCGGACTCGGACTCGGATCGCGAAATTATCCGTACCTGTTATGTGAACAGCATCGGTTCTGCATTCTCAATCCAATCAGAAAGCGGCCAGGCTAGGGAATGAGATACTTACAGCGCTCCCTCGACTGTTGTAGAACTCATATTCGAAATGGACGAGGTGGGGGTGAAGCGAGCGCTGAAGACCTTGGAAACATTCTAATAGTTGTGGATAGACGCATCGCCTTCAGGCGATGCTCTAGCTTCTAAGACAAAAGCGAGACTTTGTCACAGCCACGAGTTGATGTCGTCCACTTTCGGCTTTGCTTCTCAAGCCTTGTTATGACATTCCTTTACGACTGTCCAGTGTCTTCCCATCTTTTATTGTTCCACATCTGATATATTATCAATCCATATTTAAAGTGACGGCTCAAAGCCTACCAAGCCGCCGCTTTGAGTTCGGCATTATCGGTCTCCCTTGCCTAATGCGACGATATTCGTCTTGCTGTTCTTGACGCATGCCGGTAAAACACCGACTGGTACGAGTTCACAAGCTGCGTCGTCACCGCGCCGTGCCACATCCTCACCTCATCCACACTCGCACCCTCCCCGTCCAACCCCCCCAGCCCATCCGACCCCACTCCGCCAAAATGCACCTCGCCCTCGCCAAATCCTTCACGCGTTTCGCACCCTCTAGCAACGCAAAACACGTCTTCCTACTCGGCCTCAACGCCCACCGCTTCCTAGCACCCCTCTCCAAATCCATCATCTCCTTCGCAAGCCAAAACTTCTCGTTCACGTACCGACGCAGCCCAGACTTGGCACACGCCAGAATCACAGCGTCGTACGCCCCTGCAGTGGGCACCATCCTGCAGTCCACCGTCATCTCCGCCCAGAGATTCATCGCCCGCTCGGGTTCGGATGTCCGCGCGGACGAGATGGGCGAGGCGCAGGTACGGATCACGAGCGTGTACAGGACAATGTGCGGCTGCGGGTGCGCGACGTAGCGCATGTAGGAGAACAGATCCTTGGCAGGCTTGCGCGCGCCCTCAAGAAAGCGGAGGGCCGGGAAAAGAGGGAGGTGATGGTGGGTGTGTAGGTCCGCATGGGTGCTGGGCTGGATTGCAGTTCGTAATGGTGGAGTACTCGGGTGGTTGGAATGACATCGCCAGGTCACGTTGCGAACAGGTGAGCCTTAATATGAAAATGTCGGTGTTGTTCGGTTGGCGTATCTGAGCACATGTCAATGATCTGATGCTATTCTGCTGTAGGAAACGTACCTGTCATGTATGTCGTCCAACACCTGCGACATTGCCTACATCAGCGTAGACGTGCATAATGTTTGTGATGGCGCTTTCCGGGATGGGGATAGTGAGTTGCTGATTGGATTGAGCCAACATCATGGATGATGGAAATACTGCCAAGCCTTGTTATATCCAACGTCGTTTCTGCAGCCAGGTGATCCTGTGCAAGCATGCGCGAACAGGGTGCCTGCAACAGTGTCCAATTCGTTGAAATTTCCATCTACTGGGAAGCGTCCAACAACCGCTGTTCGATCGACTTGATGATAGCCACGTCTTCCACAGCCCGCACCATTTTGATAAAAAACGGTGAGCTCTTCCTCTGTGTACGACCGTGGTTCAAGAGCCCGCCTGTATAAAACGCAGTGAGAAAGACTGATGCTCGACGACGAAAATATATGCACACTTCTTCTCCTCTAGTGCCCGTACGCGTCTCTCCAATTCAGACAATGGCGCAGCCTGACGAAACAGTTTGTATTATCATGTCAAAATTGCCCATGTACATGATGGAGCGATGGAGCTGCGGCAGCGAGTGAGACGTGAGGGCAGCTCAATTCTAAAGTCAAGGAAAAGGTCAGCAGTCAGCGAGTCATCACCCACTGTTGATAGCCGAGCACTAGCCAATGCTAAGTGAGCAGGGTTAGCAGGGTGTGGGATGACAGCTCATTTGGGATGCTCAGCGTGATGTGTGACACGCACGTCGAAATTTCGGCGCAGCTTCCCTGGTCACTGCCATTGTTCATGCCTCCGGCGATAGGATCCTTTGGGGTCCCACAGGGAATTGGCTAATTGATTTTCCCCTTTCGCACTCATCCTGAGTCAACGACTGAGTTTAATACTTACACTAGCTACTATTAAAGCTCCACACGCAGGTGAACGCCAGCCGTCTCGCAGTTTAGTTATCCTATTATATTCTAGTAGGATGAGACCTTCGGTCTCACAAATGATCACATTTCTATTTAAAAAAAGAAAAACAAAACCTGAAAGATCCTAAGATAGGGCGTGACGAAAACGCGCATATATCACGTGAGGTGACTTTGTGTGACCAGGGTCTGCTGTTGCATCATTAATCACTGTCGACGCGTGCCCACAATGCCTTGAAAGACTTCAAATCATAGTGAGTGTTCAGACACAGTATTAATTGTAGTAATAGTAACTATTATGAGTGGAAATCACTCTACTGTATCTATTGTTTAGTTTGCCATCACAGATGAAGATGCTCTCATCAGATTTAACTGTTGGGAAATTATCCTTAGTCTGATTTTTGTTCTCATTGGACTGTGACAAAAAATTCATAATTGGACCATTTTGGTCCACATTTGTACAAGTATGTTGACTACTAGGTACTATACCTGGTAGTCGATGCTGTCCTTGCTGAGCACTGTGTTGAATGATCTTCACCCCAAATACCCCTAAGTATAGCCTTCAACATGGCTATCACCGGTTTGACCCTTAAAGGGTATTTCTTTTTCTTTTATTTCTTTTATTTACAGTGACTCAAAAAAGTGATTCAATGTTTGGTGCTTTTGGACTGTTTGTAGAATGACTCAAGAACAAAGGCAAACAAGGGTAAATAATGAGGGAAAGGGTAAGAGTAGTACATCAGAGCTACATGCAGATAAATTTATTATGCAATAAGGTACAGTATCCATGGAGATATGGGCACTTTGATTTGACAACTCATTGAATCACTTTTTTGAGTGTGTACAAGAAATATAAGAAATGGTTATTCTAGTACTCTGTATTACCCTCAGTGCTGTTATCACTGCTTTCACCCTTCTAGGCGTGGTTTCAATTAAGTTCTGACACACTCTGGTGCTATATCATTCCACACCCCTGCCACTCTCTCCCAAAAGCTAAAATCTCCATTTTCTGGGCACAACTATGATTTTATGTGATGCCAGAGGTGATTAAAGTCTGGAGACTGTGATGGCTAGTTCAGAAGAGAGGTATTATTCTCTTCCATCCAGTTCCTAGCCTTTCTGGAGGTCTGTTTGGGGCCATTGTCCCGCTGAAAAATGCACTCCTCATCAGCAACTCCAGATTCTTCTATACTGGGCAGTAAGCAATTGCTAAAAGTGTACACAGACAGGTCAGTATCTATCCTTCCCTCAACCTCAGCAAGTTCCCAAACACTGTTCTAGTTCATACAACCCCATACCATGATCTTTCCACCACCAAAGTTTACCATTCCTTGGACCTCCCTCTCAATCAGCCCATCCACCACTTTCTTCTGCTTCCCATCTTTGATCTTAGTCTCATCTAACCAAATAATCCTCTTCCAATCCTCCACTGTCCACTCCTTGTGCTTCAGAGCAAATACCAACCATTTCCTTCTGTGCAGTGTGGTGGGCAGTTTTTTTTCTTGGTTACAGCCTTGAATGGATGCTTCTTGAGGACATTCCTGACTGGTTTGGTGGAGACTGGGTTGTGGATGATAGTGTTTATGTGCCTGGTAACCTGGACAGCATTTGCAGCCTTGCCAGTGGTGATCTGTGAGGGGATGGAGCAAGTGGCAGTGGTAGAGAGCTTGGACAGACAACCAAGATGTAGTGTTTGTCAATTGGGGAGAAGGTTTTGGAGTACTCTGGAGACAATAGGCTGGCTAATACCAGTGTGAGAGGCAATATAGCAGGCAGAGTGGCCATGGGAGGCAAGTGAAATGATGTTTTCCTTGTGAGCAGCAGAGGTGGGGTGCATATCAGAAGTGGGGTGCCCTGGTATGTTTGCACTGCTTATATAGCATTGATGTCAAGGTACCATCATTTTGATAACCATCCTTCATCAATTTCAAGTCATAGCAACTGATTGATATCAGTTTCTGATGTTTCTGATGCACACTCAAATAAGTGATTCAATGAGTCATCAGATTAAAGTGCCTGTATCTCAGTAAATACTGTGCCTACTTACATAATCTTTTTATTATCCTGTAGCTCTGATGTACTGCTCCTACTCAGCCTCTCATTATTTACCCTTGTTTGTCTTTGTTCTTGAGTTATTCTACAAACAATCCAAAAGCACCAAACATTGAATCACTTTTTTGAGTCACTGTACGTATATTAGATTACAAGTCCATTACACAAATATATACATACACTAAAAGTGTATATAAGACCTGTAGATATCCAATATATGCTTAGTTGCTCTTTCCTGCTTTCCAGCATGTGAGTATCTCCACTCTATGAGTGCAAGACCTGGAGAGGTCTCTGGTCACTGTCTATGACAGTGATACAATACTCAAAACACCTGGAGAGGTGTCTGGTCACTGTCTATGACAGTGATACAATACTCTTGTCATCATGAACGTATGATCCTATGTCTGACGGACATATGATTGCTGCTCAACAGGTTATGGGCCCTGGTAAGCCCGTCATTGTTGTCAACGATGACAAAACATGTCTCAAGGACATGATCAACGACAACGAAAAATTTTCATATTTTTCAAAAATTTACATTTATGAAACAAAAGACGCTAATAAAATATGTTTCATAGATAAGATTATCATATACTATGTCATCCTCCAAGACCTCCACTGGCATCGATTCTATCAATGTCTTCACTGGCATTGACTACCGCATTTGGGCAGAAAGGATGAAGTCCTACCTCCTTCACATCGGATCCTGGTCTATTATCAACCTATCATTTCCTAAACCATCTCCTCCTGCCAATTCCGCTACCGCTGCAGTAGCAACAGAATACAGAAAAGAACTTTGTGAATGGCAAAAACTCAATGATTCTGGTCTAGGTGCATTACGTCTTAAAGTCTCTGATTCCATCAGGTGACATATAGCTACCGACGATCAACTACTTTTGGCATGGAATACATTGGCTACTAGCTATAAAAGGACTACACCAGCGTTCATATTTGATCGTTTTCAGAAAACGGTTAAATTCCAACTCTCAGGAAAAGATCCTGTACCTGAGATCGAAAGACTTGGATCATATTTTGCACAGCTCACAGAGGACAAAGTCGAGATCCCCGACTTTATGCAAGCTCTTATACTTGCAGCTGCTCTTCCCAAAGAGTGGACCGCCGTTTCTACAGCTATGTTCCAGTTATATGGAACAGAAAAATTTACCTTCGAGACTATCTCCGATTCTATTATTGGAGAATACCGTAGGAGTTATGCTATGAGACAACAATATAACTCTAGGGACAAGGCAAACAAAATTAGCGGAGTAAAGAGGAAGGAAAAAGATGTGACATGGAACCATCAGAAAAAGGATGATGAAAATCAGCGTCAGGGTTCTGATGAATCCAAAGATCAAAGACCTTGCCCTCGCAAGGGTTTCAGAGGCAAGGAAAGAAACACGCCCAAGAAGCAGACGTTCCTCCTGAGTCTGATCAGGAGCATAACACTGTCGAGATCATATCTCTGGCTCTTTCCATTGCGGCATGAAATGTACAAAACCGCATGCTCCCACCAGCTGCCCGATTCACAGGTCAGTCACAAACCCGAAAGGGTGTATGGGACAAGTCTAATAAGACCAGATCGCTTGCAGAACACATCGGCATCACACCCACGACGGAAACGTTAAAAATACTAGATACCGTCACAAAAGATGAAATATCTTTTGAACCGCCTCACAAACAAAAAAGATCTGAGAGAGATCTTGACTACTCAACTGTGGGAAATCCACAAGACGTTTTGGAAGAAACGTTGTTTGAGGATGGTGACAAAGATTATGACATTCTGATGGATCCCTTTGACGAACCAATGGATCCGCTCTTTGATGACGATGCTGTAAGCCTTGGTGACGAGTTAAGTCATTCATTTGTCAATAGAGAAACTACTAAATGCTTTTCACAGCGACATGGTAGTATAAATGTATATAATGAAAATATACATTATTTTTCTCATTGCAATAATTGTGTGAAATGTAAAGAAAATGAGTCGTCATGGATTCTTGACTCAGGAGCATCATTACATTTTACACACAATCAAAATGACTTCTTATATTTCAACAATTGATCAATAAAAGGTTTGTACAAACTGCTGCTAAAGGAAAAACTTTACAGATACTAGGCGTAGGAGCCGTTATGATCAAAATAACTGTTAATGGAAAGGCAGATATAAAATTGATCAGGCCAGTCGTTTATATTCCTGACATGGATACAAGATTACTCTCCATGGGAACTTTCCTAAATCAAGGATATTCCCTTTCAGGAAATAAAGATCATATCGACCTTATTAAAGAATCATCAATTATAAGATTCTCACCACATGAAAAAGGACAAACCATTATTGGTTAGATTCCGAAATTCATAATGAATCAATAAATGTTGTGACAAGAAAACCTGATTTTCATATATGGCATAAACAATTGGGACATCCACAAGATGAAGTAATCCGAAAAGGAAAATTCATTTAGACGGATTCCAAATATTCCAGTTCCAAAAAGGAAACAAATATGTTCAGGATGCGCAAAAGGAAAAATGCGAAGTAAATCATTTCCAGAATCACAAAGTAGAGCATCGTCTCCTTTTGGTTTAATACATTCAGATCTCAAAGAAATCTCAATGATATCATATCACAAATATAAATATTTCGTGACATTCATTGATGACTTCTCTGGACACTTATGGATTGGTTTATTGAAAAAGAAATCTGATACGGAATCTTTGCTAAAACAATTTGTTGCATTAATAAAAACAAAATGGAATATTACCAAAGAAATGGTGGTTTGATGGAGGAAGTGAATTCACTAAAAGTGAAAAGTATCTCAAAGATCTTGGTATTGAGATCCAGAAATCACTTCCATATACGTCACAACAAAATGGCAGAGCTGAACGAATGAATTGAACTATTTGGGAAAAGTCACAATCCCTCAGATTCGATGCATGCTTACCACAATCATGGTGGGAATTTGCACTAGAACATGCAGTATACCTATATAAAGGACTCCCATAGCTTGCAATAAATGGCAGACACCATATTTTCTTATTGAAAAGAAAAAACCGAATGTATCAGATTTGTGAGTGTTTGGATGCCAAGCTTATGTATATATTCCTGCTGAATGCAGACAAAATAAGCTTGAAGCCAGATCTAAGATGATGATCTTCTGAATGTCGAAACTCTGATCTAATTCCCACATTCCTCAATCCAGAGGAAGAGTTTGAGGATCTCATGCCAGAAATACCTCATGAAACGTCTAAGGAACACAATACATCAGATGAAGAAGATTCATCAAAGTCAGAGAGTGATAGCAACTCATCTGATGAATCTAGTATATCTCCCAAGGAAAGGGATGACGATTCAGGAAGTGATGATTCAGATACTCCGAAGTAATTCTGGAAGTAACGATTCAGATGATCAGAGAGAAATTGAAGAAGATTTATTTGCTCCTTCAGACCCTCATCTCCAGGTCCATCAAGACCAACTAGAAATAGACAACCAGTCAATCGACCAGATAATGTCTATGGAGATAAAGATCCAGTTGAAATTGAAAAAATTGATAGAAGAACAAAATTAAATCGTTCACAATTAATAAATTGTCATCATGTGCAATTCCTATCAACAAAACAGCAATACAGCTGTACCTGAACATCATCACAAGATATTTCGCTTACCAATCAGCGAACAAAAAGATTGGATATAACGCTGAAAAAGAATGGGATATGCTCATCAAAGAGAGGCGTAATAATAAATCTACAACATCTCCCTGAAGGTCGAAAGGCTATAGGTTGCAGATGGTTTATGTCCAAAAAGACAATGGACATAAAAAGGCTCGTCGTCTAGTTGCCAGGGTTTTCCCAAATAGATGGCATGATTATGATGAAATATTCTCACCAGTTGTAAGATATGAGACATGTTGTCTCATACTTGCACTTGCAGCACTAGAAAAACTATATGTATCATTTCTAGATGTGACTGCTGCTTTCCTATATGGAAAACTGGATGAAGAATATATATGAAACAACCACCAGGTTTTATAAATAAAGATAAAAAAGACATGGTATATAGATTATATCGTGCACTTTATGGATTAAAACAAGCTTCTTTAGTTGGTGAAATCATTAGACGAATCAATGGAAAAAATGGGCTTTATACAAATACATTCGGATGTGGTGTATTTGTTTTTAAACAAGGATCTAACATTGTTATAGCAATAATCTATGTTGATGATTCAATGTTCTTAGGATCTAACAAAATCATAACATTGCGTAAAAAGCAAGATATTATGAATCTAGAGATTTAGGAGATCTCATCGATGGTCAAACAAAAAAAATTTTATCATTCCAAATAAAGAAACAAGGAGATAAAATTACCATCGATCAAAAACCCTATTTGCATAAAGTAATCCAGAGATTAGGAATGAGTGATGCTACGCAATTAAACACTCCGCTTCCCACTGGATATGAACCAATAACAAATGATCAACCGTTAGATCATAAAATTAGATCACAATATCAATCAGTTATTGGATCATTACTATATTTAATGATCAGAACGAGACCAGATATATGTTTTGCCATGATAAAAATGTCACAATTTTCAGCAATCCATCGTCAGATCATTTAAAACATGCAATAGGAAATGGCTAGATATCTAGCAAAAACTGCAGATCTCTTCATTAAATATGATGGATCATTAAGATCTGGCCTAATGAGCTATACTGACTCAGATTGGGCTTCAGATAAAAATGATCGACATTCCACATCCGGATTCTTTACTCTTTTATCAGGAGGAGTAGTACCTTGGACGTCAAGAAAACAGAAAACAGTGGCACTATCGTCAACAGAAGCTGAATACATGGCCTTATCTGACTGTGCTAGAGAAAATAAATGGATTAGATCAATACTAGGTGAAATCCATTTTCCTATAACAATTGCACCTATCTATGGTGATAATATGGGATCTCTATTCATTGCAAATAACCTGTTACTGAAAAACGTTCAAAACACATTGATATTAATATCATTTTATACGAAAACTCATAAAAAAGAAAGAGATAGAATTACGATTCATTCCAGGATCTGAAAATCCTGCTGATATTCTGACTAAAAATCTTGGTCAAATATTATTTGAAAAATTCACACCAATGTTAGTGTCATGACCTGTTCTCAATGGTCAAAATCTCTAAGACATTTTTATTCTTTTTCTTGTATTTTTATAATAGCTGTAGCCAAACATCTTAGTCAGGTTGGCGTCTATCTTATCTAGTCAGCGCTAAGATTAGATTAGATAACGATTAGATTAGATTACGGACTACCGGACCGATGACTCATGGATTATGACTCAGGCTTACCAATGCGCAGCAACGGGGGCCGATTATGTTATCTCTTTTACTCATACTTACTCAGCGTAGCTACTATTATTAGAGTGGTGCACAGACCACTTTGTAGTATATAAACTGAGCAAGATAGCACCCAGAGTCCTCAGTCGAGTTCTCTCGGGTTTCCACTCTACCCACTCCTCTCCCCTAAGTCTGCTGTTGGGGCCCTAAGACGTCACGTCAAGGGGTAGTCCTGATAGTTAGGTTTATCAGAATCATTAAATTGATTACTGATAGCCCTGGAGTAGGGCCTTAAACTGCTTCATTTTACTGCAATAAAGAGACCAGCCTATCACTGTAGAGATTACTCCAGTTGATTAAAGAATGTCGAACAACTTTATCATTATGGGCAAAAATAGGAAACCCCAGTAAAAACAACAACCTATTCTAACAATTGGAGGACACTCAATGTTGGACACAAATGCAAGTGGTCGTCTCGCTGCCATTTTGAGGAACCCCCGCCTCCACCGCCTAAAAAACCACAGCCGCAAATCACATACACTCTGGCTGTTGCCATATGGATGGACCAAGCCCTTCAAGGACAAGATCCTTGGAAATTTCCTCCCAAAGCATTTTGGGCTTGGCAATTAAAGGAAAGATGGAGACGTGAGGGAATCTCTGGCCATATTTCTTTCGAAGATTTTTGAAAGAATATATGCACCTCTTCTTGCAGGCCTGTGAGAAGATCTTTACTAATCAGTACATGACTGTACAGATTATGGGGGTGTTGAATGATCTTCACCCCAAATACCCTAAGTATAGCCTTCAACATGGCTATCACTGGTTTGACCCTTAGAGGGTATTTCTTTTTCTTTTATTTCTTTTATTTACGTATATTAGATTACAAGTCCATTACACAAATATATACATACACTAAAAGTGTATATAAGACCTGTAGATATCCAATATACGCTTAGTTGCTCTTTCCTGCTTTCCAGCATGTGAGTATCTCCACTCTATGAGTGCAAGACCTGGAGTCACTGTCTATGACAGTGATACAATACTCAAAACACCTGGAGAGGTGTCTGGTCACTGTCTATGACAGTGATACAATACTCTTGTCATCATGAACGTATGATCCTATGTCTGACAGACATATGAGCTCATCGTTCATAACAGTGACGACCACTGAGACAAACTATGTCTGACGGACATATGATTGCTGCTCAACACACTGAGCTCCCCAAACTTCCTGATCTTGTCCTCAATCAGGACGACGGGGCTGAATGTCTCTGGAGTATCCTCTCTGGTCTCTCTCCTGTTGAACAATCTTCACCCCAAATACCCCTAAGTATAGCCTTCAACACAGCTATCACTGGTTTGACCCTTAGAGGGTATTTCTTTTTCATTTATTTCATTTATTTATGTATATTAGATTACAGTCTATTGCACAAACATGTACATACACTAAAATGGTATATATGACCTGTAGATATCAAATATATGTTCAGTTGCTCTTTCCTGCTTACCAGCATGTGAGTATCTCCACTCTATGAGTGCAAGACCTGGAGAGGTCTCTGGTCACTGTCTCTGACAGTGATACAATACTCAAAAACACCTGGAGAGGTGTCTGGTCACTGTCTATGACAGTGATACAATACTCTTGTCATCACGGACGTATGACTCTATGTCTAATGGACATATGAGCTCGTCGTTCACGACAGTGACAACCACTGAGACAAACTATGTCTGACAGACATATGATTGCTGCTCAACATCTCCTGCAACCAGTGATAGGCTCTTGCCAGGCCGCATGTGACTGTTGTTGAAACGGATGTAATCCGTTACACACACAATGTGTTCCGCACCATGGGAAATATCTCGGATCTATCCGATCTAATCTCAGATTGGACTGATCTTATCTAATCTGTCATATAATCAATGTTTGTACATGTGGACATAATTATAGAGTTCACTGCTATTAATATCTTGACAGATATTATAGAGTTAGACAGATATTATAGAGTTTGACATCTGTCATACTCAGACAATAGCACACCATGTGCATGACTGTGCATTACCAAGCACAATAGAAACAATCAGTCAGTGCTACTAATATTGCTGACATCAGACCAGTAGATAGACTGTATAAATACCTCAGTACTTAGATGTCAATCTACATCCTCTGCTCTACTAAGTGATCGCTCTACAGCAGACTTAAGTGACTACTACAGCTACAAGTAAGTGTTACTTACTTAGCTCTACTATTCTGCTGCACTCCTGTTGGTTGTTGCTTCGACAACTGTAAGGGGAATGACGTAGTTCCCTTCTTGTAACAGTTGGAGTCCTCACGACCCCTGCATATGTACGCTGTCACAATTATATCAGCTTTGATTTGAATAGCTGATTTAGATTGGTTACCTTGGGCTCGTATCTGTCCCTTTCAAGAATCCAATCAAGAGCTTCTGCTTCCTGCCTCTGTATTTCTGATGCATGAACAGCTGCATCATAATCCTCCTGATTATGATAAACATAGCTGTCATGTACCCAAATAGGATACTCCCTTTCTAGCCATTTCCTGGCTAGTTCCTGAGATAATTCCTTTGGATCATAGGGTTCATCAACCCTATGTGGCGTCAGATCAATAGTCTTCTTTAAAGACTCATATTGAGGAGCAGGGCGACTGTTGAAACCATTGTAGTGACCCTGAGGCCTGCAATATTCCGGAAATCCAGGAATGTCCAATAACTGTTTTGGACATGTGGTGGTATCAACTTTGCCTTCCTCATGCTCATACTTGACAAATTGATCAAGCAAAGTGAGATCTTGAATCTTGCAGATTGCCTTCCCATCATCCAATGCATATTTGATGCCAAGAACATATGGCTCATCTGCTATGTTCCTAACTTCTTCAGTCAGAAAACAATCATAAATAAAGCCAAACATATCAAGATGAGAGGCGAAAGAGATCTGATGAATGGGGAGATCATAGGATCTAATCAGAGGATAAGAATTCTTGACTTCAGGGATGTCTTTGATATTATTGTATCTAGTGCAAGAATGTGCCAGATGTACAAGATGGGCAAGATGTTTGTAGGGATCAGATTCAGCCATGTCAGGCTCAGAATATTTCTCATGATATTCAAAATGTCCTCTTTGTGAGATTCGGGTGGTTGATCAAGACCCAAGCCAAAATGCCCTTGTTGATGTAATCATGTTTATCAATGGCTTGATCAAGATAAACATGATAGGGCATTTGAAAGAAAAGGGACCAGTTTGGTAAATGCGTGACATTTCAATTTGTTTCTAAAAATAAAATATATTAGCCTAATTCTTATTTCCTGAATGATACATGAGAAAAAGAGTGCTTATCAGGCTGTGCTATTTTTGAAACAATATGTCATGGACTTGTCTGGCAATGCAAACAACTCATTGGGGTTATATGGATGTTGTTATGCCAATCTCATACCAGGGCTCCTTCAAATTCCCTGCATACAAACTAGTATGTATGTATGTATGTATCTGTGTAAGTGACATCCTTGGACGTCCTAATCTAGTTGGGGTGCTATTCATCTGCCCAACAATAGTCTGTGTGTACAACGGAAGTCCGCCTCAACACAACCTTTATACAAATATTAAATAATTAAAATAGAGAAAACTAACAAAAATGGTTATTTTGATATATGCAATAATGTAACGGCCAATTGGGGGTATGTGAAGCCTTTACAGGGGATTGGCCCTGTTATCCACATAAAGAGGCCCAAAATCCATGTCTTTTTTGAGTAGTCGTGTGACAAAACCACACCATGATTTAAGACCTGCCAGTCCTGGGAAAGTTTTGATTTCGTTGTCTTTCAACAATGCACAACTCTGATACATGACACCAGGTTTTTAATCTATCTCCCCAGATAGTCTGTCACAAAGGGTGACAGAAATTATCAGGACTACCCTCGCCGTGACGGCTTAGGGCCCCAACAATAGACTTATGAGTAGAGGAGATGAGAGTAGGGATGAAACCCAAGAGAACTCAACTGAGGACTCTGGGTGCTATCTTGCTCAGTTTATATACTACAAGGGTGGTCTGTGCACCACTCTAATAATAGTAGCTACACTGAGTAAGTATGAGTAAAAGGAATAACATAATCGGCCCCCACTGCTGCGCATTGGTAAGCCTGAGTCATAGTTCATGAGTCATCGGTCCGGTAGTCCGTAATCTAATCTAATCGTTATCTAATCTAATCTAATCTTAGCGCTGACTAGATAAGATAGACGCCAACCTGACTAAGATGTTTGGCTACAGCTATTATAAAATACAAGAAAAAGAATAAAATGTCTTAGAGATTTTGACCGTTGAGAACAGGTCATGACAGTACCCCTTTTTAGGTTTTGGCTTCCTAGACAAACTAAAAATCTTCGAAGGATATGTGTCCACCTTTCTTCCCCTTTCGCCATCTCATGCATAGTTGCCATGCCCAAAATGCTTTGGGCGGAAAGTCAAGGGTCTACGCCTTGGTCGGCTTTTTCTATCCAGCAGTACACATCACGATCCATAGTGATGCGAGGACGGGGAGTTGGTTTCGGCTTTTTAGTAGGTTTGGGGAAAGGACAACGTGATGATTGTTCAGCAGTGGCCCACGTTTGAATGACCACCGATAGTAAGGATTGTAGTTTGAGATTTTTTTATTGTTGCGGCGGTTCTTACCCATGATGGTAAAGAGACGATATACAAATGCGTATATGTGTTTGAATAACCGGGCCCAGAATAAGGCCTTCCTACAACAAAATGAAGCAGTTTAAGGCCCTACTCCAGGGCCAATCCTTTTTAATTTTTTAAACATCCATTGCAATTGCATGGACCATCATGATCAGATGATTCATTTAACTGCTTTAGGAGTTGTTGTCCTTTCCAATTTTGCCAATTTTTCTCCCATGATGCAGTTTCTGCTACTGCATTTATGTCAATCCTGGATATGGCCGTTCCTGGACTTTCGGTAAAGTTTTCATATTTTTTGAAGCTTAATTTATCAAAGACACTTTTGTCAATGATTCGTATTGCTCCGGGGTTTTTATCATAGAAATGCTTTATCTTTCTTTTTGCATTTCCTAAATTCTCCTTTGGCTCCCACGAATTGTGTTCTGCCATATATCCTTTCCATTTGACAAGATATTCCATCTTGTTTCTTTTCAATCATACATCGAGGATTTCTTCTACCTCGTATTCTTTTTCACCATCAATTTCTACTGGTGGTGGCAGTGCAATTCGTTGTCCCCTAAGTGGTTTAACATAGGGACGTATTCTTGAAACATTCACAACAGGATGAATTTGTTGTGAAAAGGGTAGATTCAACTCTACCACATTTGACGAAATTAGTTTTTTAATTGGATAAGGACCTATCCATCGTTCTGCCAACTTTCTAGTTGGTCGTCCAGATAATTGAAGATCTTTGGTTGACAACCAAACTCGATCTCCTACTTTATGCTCTGGTACTTCCAAACATCGTCTATCTGCGTAAAGCTTCATGTCATCTTGTGATTTTTTTAAAGCCGCTTGCGCTTCTTCATGAATTTCCTTCATTTTTTGCGCAAAGTCAGCCGCAGCTGGATGACTTCCTTCCTTTCTGGGTTCAATACCCATTCTTGGATGTTTTCCGTAGTTTACGAAAAACGGTGTATGTTTCGTTGATGCTTGAATTTTGTTATTGTAACTAAATTCAGCGATTGCAAGCCATCCCGACCAATTTTCTTGTCGGTGATCTACAAAAATCCTCAGGAACTGTTCTAGATCCTGATTCATTCGTTCTGTTTGTCCATCCGTCTGTGGATGGAAAGCTGTAGACAAATCTGTAGAAATGCTAACATTTGATTCAATTCCTTCATCATTTGAGCGGCAAATTGAGGTCCGCGATCCGAGATTATTGACTCAGGGAGACCATGGAGTTTCCATATATGATCTCTGAACAGTGTGGCCAGCCCTTGAGCTGACGTTTCTTCCGAAGTTGGAATAAAATGTGCCATTTTGGACATTCTATCGCAGACTACTAGAATTGCATTGTGACCATGCGATTCTGGTAACTTTGTAATGAAGTCTGCAGTGATATGGGTCCATGGCTTTGACAGTGCCAAGTTGGGCATTAATTTTCCCGCTGGTGGTTCTGGGAAATTCTTGCTTCTTTGGCACTTGTCACATCCAGCAACGTATTTTTTAACAAATTTAGTGACTCCTGGCCACCAATAATTTCTTGTGACGAGTTCAACCGTCTTCCATTGTCCTCCATGTCCAGCAATGGGTGTGTCATGATGGAGCCTAACTATCTCCATTCGTAATTTTTCGTCTTTAGGAACGTAGACCTTCCCTTGCCAGAGGATTAGTCCTTGCTCCATCTGCCATTCTCCTGCATTGAGTCTCCTGACTCCTGCTTTTTTCATGGCTTCCACCGCTTTTACAACCTCTTCATCTTTTGCTTCTGATTTTCTAATTTTATTTAAAATTTCTTTTTCTGACGTATTGACCAGCACATGTCCTTGTTGAAATGCTGCAATTCGGAAAATTCCGGTTTTAACAAGGTGACTTCCTTGTTATCATCTTCTACCCCCTTTTTATGGTCTGGCCTCCTGGACAGAGAATCGGCCTTTCCCATAGTTGCTCCAGCTTTATGAATTAATTTAAAATTAAACCTGCTGAGGTATAAAGCCCAGCGTGCTTGTCTTCGATTTAACTTTTTTGCATTCATAAAGTATTCGAGATTTTTATGATCCGTCCATATCTCGAATTCTTGCCTTGCTCTTCTAGGTAATGTCTCCAGGCTTCAAGACACCTAATAATGCCCAACATTTCTTTATCGTGGACATCATAATTCCTCTCAGTTTCGTTAAGGGATTTGGAGAGATAAGCTACTGGTCTCCATTTGTTATCATCACATTCCATTGATAACACTCCTCCAGTTGCGTAATCCAAGGCATCAGACTCTATTCTGAATTTCTTATCGGAGTCTGGAGCGACAAGAAGGGGTTGTTCCGTAAGGTTTTTTTTAATGTTTTAAAAGCTTTTTCTTCTCCTTCCTTCCATTCCATGTTTTGTCTTTTCTGACCAGATTATGTAATGGTCGTGCTATTTTGGCAAAGTCTTTGACAAATCGTCGGTAGTAATTTGCCAATCCTAAAAAGCGTTGAACATCCTTAACACTAGCGGGTGTTGGCCAGTTAAGGATAGCATCAACTTTCTTTGGATCCATTTTAATTCTGTTGGGTCCAATGATGACTCCTAGGAATTCTACCTCCTGCACATTCCATACACATTTTTCTGGTTTGACATACAAATCATTTTCTTCCAAGCGCCAGAGAACTTCGAGCACTATATTGTTGTGCTCTTTTTCGGTTTTTGTATAAATAAGGATGTCATCTATGTAAACAATGACCTTTCCTTCATTTATCATGTCCCAAAAGATATCGTTCATCATGGCCTGGAAGGTTGCCGGAGAATTGGTAAGACCGAAATACATTACTACTGGTTCAAAAGAACCTTCTGGTGTAGTAAATGCAGCCTTCCATTCGTCACCTTCCTTGATTCGTACATTATTGTAACCCCACCTAAGGTCCAACCTGGTGAAGTGTTTTGCTTGTCCTGCTCGATCTACGAGCTCCAATATTAATGGTAATGGATAGTTATTTTTAACCGTCCATTCATTTAGGTAACGGTAATCCTGTACCATTCTCTTTTTTCCATCTTTTTTCTTTACAAAGAACACCGGCGATGTTTGCGGTGATTTCGAAGGTCTGATGTACCCCTTTTTTAATTGATCATTGACAAAGTCTCGGACTTCTCCAAGTTCATCTGGTGATAGAGGATACACCTTTCCTTTCCTTGGTTGATAACCTTGTTTGAGATCAATGGCATGATCCCAAGGTTTTCTAACCGGCATTCTTTCTGATGCAGTTTTTCAAACAAGTGTAAATACTTGTGATACTGCGGTGGTACCAGATCTTTTGGTTCCTGTTTTTTCAATTCCCTAATCCATTTTGGGTCGTCTGATTTGATTCCAGACGGGAGAAATTCGTATTTTCTCCTTCCTTATAGAATTTCGGGTGTTTCCATTGATCCAGGAAATCCAAATTCTGTTCTTCTTTCTCCTTTTGCTCTAACCAGTAGGCAAAGTCTAACTCCCTTTCTTTTTCCCAAACGTACATATTGGTTTCCCAATGTTCCGCTTGTTTTGTCCGCTTTTGTCTCTCTTTCGTCCATTCCCTTTGTTTATGTCCACATGATCGTGGGCATCTTGTCAACTCTATTTTACCAGTGATCTAGTTGACATCCGGATTATGTCGTCGTAACCATGTAGATCCTATGATTACATTCGTCTTGCCTAATTCGCATATTTCAATGTGGCTCGTTCTTGATGTCCCTTGTAACTCATGAGCAGATCTACTTCATGAGTAATCATACGCCCTCATTGTTAGATCCATCTACGTTTCTAACTTGAATGGGTCGATCCAAAGGAATTAACCTATAGCCTTTTTCATTAGCGAACTTGGCGTTCATAAACAAACCTGTTGCTCCAGAATCAAGCAACGCAGTTTCCATTGTTTGGTCATGTGTGTCTAGAGTTTCTAGACCTATTTCCATTAGTATTTCGTCCTTCTGACCAATAGAACGAACAAGAAATTCTTTTTTGTCCCTTTTTAAGTATTCTTTACCTGATAAGGAAGAATCAAGCACAGGTTTATCCGCCCTGCCACGCTCCTGTGCTTTGGCACTAGAGACCGCTTCCTGCGGGGTGGTCTCAGAGACTGTTGAAGTCTCCGAGTCCTCCGTACCTACCAGTTCGTTTTCCTTACCTAATACAGAATACCTATTAAGAGAGTTCAGTACGGGACTTACTGACTCTCGTCTTCTTTAAATTTTCACCTTTTGCGAAATACTCCTTCATCTCTTCAAAGGACATGGTTCGGATGTCCAATCCGGATCGGCAATTTCTTGCGATGTGACCAATTCTTCCACATTTGTAGCAGCGCATCGGTGGGTGCTTGTTCTATCGACGTCCATGGCGTTCGGATCTGCGGGTCTTGATCCGGTGGTATTATTTCCCGCGGAGGGCCCAGCTCCCGATCGGTTCTGACTCGCTGATCCCACGGTTCGGTTGAAGTTCCAGCGGGGTTTAGGCTGGCCAGTTCCTACCATCTTCGACGTATCCGGGCCTTTGGTCCCTTCACTCCTATTGGTGGAGTTACTGTTCCGCGAGGAATAATATTTTTCCTCGTTCTTCGCCTGTCTCCATTGTCGATCAAGTCGGACTGACCTCCAATACCATTCATCTATATTAGCCGGGACTTCATCGGCTTCCATGATCCGTTTTCGGAGCCCTGCATTCAGACTCCTTTTGAATTCTTCAACTAGGGCCCTTCCCTGGTACCCTGTTCCTCGTGCGACTTTTTTAAATTTCTGCACGTGTTCTTCGCACATGTGTGCACCCTGTGTCATGGTGCGCAACTCCGAGATCTTCAACGATTGTTCATCTGTATCGCCAAAATCTGCCCTGATATCTCTATATAATTGTTCTACGGATGTCGGTACATCCGTGTCATCATCTGCTATCATGTCCAGCAGGTTATCCCTCCAATCTACTGCAAAACCTTCCGACATATATGATAGTACCAGAAGAATCTTCTCTTCCTTCCTTGGCACTGACCATCTTCAGCTGTATGTACAGCCGGCATCCGTTTATAAAGTTTGAGACTTCCGACATTTTGCCGGAAAACACCGGAGGTTTGGCCACATCTATTTTTGACGAGCCATTCCTGCAGGTGCGGGAATTTGAATACCGTTCCTTCCGGTATATTGATTACTGGGCCGGGGCGGCCAGTGGCAGTGCTGCTTGTTGTGCCGCAGCGGCATTGTTTGTTTGGAGTAGCAACAGTTGCTCCTGGAGTTGCTGAATGGTTTGGTTTTGATTATTCAGCAACTGCAACAGTTGCGCTGATGTGAGATCCTCTTCTCCTTGATCGGACATCAGGATATAGAGGGGCAGTGGTGTAAATGGGAAAGTGATCTCGACGGTTGTGATACCGATGGAGATCTGAATGATGGTGGTGGTGGTGAGAACGGTGGCGCTACTTCTCCGATGTATTGAGCGTCGAGTGGAATAAACTTTGAATATTAAGGGTAGCGGGGTTAGGGACGAGGATTTGAACGGTGCAGGTTTCCCACTGATGTTGTACCTCAGTGATCGAGGGTGTGGAGTCGGTTGACTCGGTTGGTGTATGAAGTGCGGGAATGTCCGAGACTGATCGTTATCGTCAAATGGATCTGGCCCAAAAGGGTCGTAATCAATATCAAAGTCTTCTAGACCGTCCAGTGGTACAGCCGAATACCTCTATCCAGAAGTTATCGATTTCCCTATCTGTAAGCCCGTGCGATCTAAGAAGATCTCGTACTTCGTAGTTCTCCGTTACGTAGAAGTGAGGAGGTCTTGGCCTGTCACTTATTTGGGAATGCACTCAGGGTCCACAACCCTCCCTGCAGTGCTAGTACGTAAACGGTATAGTACGGTATTTGACTTTTATGAATTGATTACACTAAACTGGATCCGAACAGTTGTCCAGTTAGCACTATACCCCTAATAGGTACGGCCTTTCTCAAGAGCGTGTGGTCAAGCGACGGCTACTCTCAAGGATTACGAAACGAAGTGTCTAAGTATATATGTGTATAGCCTTCAGAGGCCTAGACCAGGGCAATTTAACGTGCACAGGGCTGGTGAGGCTGATCCTACGATGCGAGTGACATAACGTGTCACTACTCTGGCACTGGTATCCTGTGCACAGGTAACCCTATCAACCGGGTTAGGTTCTTCGGTTTGCGTAGACCGGGAACGTAAGATGAAGCTTTTATGGATGCTTCACAGAACCAGGGTGACGGTTTTATAGTCTGACAACTAATAATGCTTTAAAGTCTGCAGAAGACTGTGTAATGCCCCAGATATCAAGAAGTTCCCTTGACCCTGGGATCCGGGTTCGAGCGTGATGCTCTAGTTATCAAGCGTTGGGCGGTAAGGATGAAGTGTCAGTCGAGTTCTACTATCAGGACTACCCTCGCCGTGACGGCTTAGGCCCCAACAATAGACTTATGAGTAGAGGAGATGAGAGTAGGGATGAAACCCGAGAGAACTCAACTGAGGACTCTGGGTGCTATCTTGCTCAGTTTATATACTACAAGGGTGGTCTGTGCACCACTCTAATAATAGTAGCTACGCTGAGTAAGTATGAGTAAAGGAATAACATAATCGGCCCCCGCTGCTGCGCATTGGTAAGCCTGAGTCATAGTTCATGAGTCATCGGTCCGGTAGTCCGTAATCTAATCTAATCGTTATCTAATCTAATCTAATCTTAGCGCTGACTAGATAAGATAGATGCCAACCTGACTAAGATGTTTGGCTACAGCTATTATAAATACAAGAAAAAAGAATAAAAATGTCTTAGAGATTTTGACCGTTGAGAACAGGTCATGACAGAAATGGTATCCCTGCTACCATTAAGCAATCATTTATCCCATGATTGGGTTAGCATCATTCGTAGGCATGAGAAAAATATCAAAACACAGATCACACAATATCTTATCAGCTATAGATCCCATCGGTCATGATAGAGGGCCATCAGCCATATCTATGATTCCGATATTTTGAGATCTCATCAGCTGATCTTATCACACACTTAAACTATTAATAATACACTGTAGACTACCCCTTCTAGACACAAGCTTCAGGGGCCCGCCTATGGCGCGTCCTCGCGTTGCTCGAACTGCACCATTGTCTCGCCCCCAGACCCCGCAAATCCCACTTCTGGGTGACATGCTTTATCCCACTTTACAGTTTTTATGCTTTATCCCAATGAAGGGTCATGAGGTGGTGCATGGAGTCCCATCTGATGGACCATGTGTAGAGCCATGTCAGGTGGTGTGTGAAGTGCCATGTCATGTGGTGTGTCAAATTCCATGTCATGTGGCATGTGAAGCACCATGTCATGTGAAGCACTATGTCACATAGTGTGTGAAGCTCCATGTCACATAGTGTGTGAAGCGCCATGTCATGTGGCATGTGAAGTGCTATGTCATGCAAAGCATCATGTCACAGGGTGTGTGAAGTGCCATGTCACATACTGTGTGAAATTCCATGTGTCATGTGGTGTGTGAAGTCCCATGTCACATAGTGTGTGAAGTGCCCTGTGATGGTAGTGAACACTATGTGATGGACTGTGTGAGGTGTGTGAAACACCATGTCAAGTGCCATGTGAAGTGTCATGTCAGCCATGTCACATGGTGTGTGAAGCACCATGTCACAGGGCATGTGAAGTGCCATGTCATGTGGCTTGTGAAGTGACATGTCACAGGACATGTGAAGTGCCATGTCACATGGTGTGTGAAACACCATGTCATGTGGTGTGTGAAGTACCATGTCACAGGGTGTGTGAGGTGCCATGTCACAGGGTGTGTGAAGTGCCATGTCACATTGAAGCACCATGTCATGTGGCATGTGAAGTGCCATGTGAAATGCCATGTCACGTGGTGTGTGAAACACCATGTCATGTGGCGTGTGAAGTACCATGTCACAGGGTGTGTGAGGTGCCATGTCACAGGGTGTGTGAAGTGCCATGTCACATTGACCATGTCACATGGCGTGTGAAACACCATGTCACGTGGCGTGTGAAACACCATGTCACGTGCCATGTGAAATGCCATGTCACGTGGTGTGTGAAACACCATGTCATGTGGCGTGTGAAGTACCATGTCACAGGGTGTGTGAGGTGCCATGTCACAGGGTGTGTGAAGTGCCATGTCACATTGAAGCACCATGTCACATGGCGTGTGAAACACCATGTCACGTGGCGTGTGAAACACCATGTCACGTGGCGTGTGAAACACCATGTCACGTGGCGTGTGAAACACCATGTCACGTGGCGTGTGAAACACCATGTCACGTGGCGTGTGAAACACCATGTCACGTGGCGTGTGAAACACCATGTCACGTGGCGTGTGAAACACCATGTCACGTGGCATGTGAAACACCATGTCACGTGGCGTGTGAAACACCATGTCACGTGGCGTGTGAAACACCATGTCACGTGGCGTGTGAAACACCATGTCACATTGAAGCACCTGTCATGTGGCATGTGAAGCACCATGTGAAATGCCATGTGGTGGACTGTGTGAACAGCCATGTGATGGACCATGTGAATTCCAAGTGGTGGTGAGTCACTCCCTGGGTGGTCACCATGTGATGGGGTGTGACATTGTGACTGAGGTGTGGTTGATGGGCACCATGTGATAGGGGTGTGACATATGTGTCATGTGGTGTGTGAAGTGCCATGTCACGTGGTGCGTGAAATGCCATGTCACATGTGTGTGTGAACAGCCATGTCATGTGAAGCACCATGTCACATGGGGTGTGAAGTGCCATGTCACAGGGCACGTGAAATGCCATGTCACGTGGCATGTGAACAGCCATGTCACAGGGCATGTGAAGTGCCATGTCACGTGGCATGTGAACAGTCATGTCATGTGGTGGGTGAAGTGCCATGTCACATGACACATGAAATGCCATGTCACATAGCATGTGAAGCACCATGTCACATGGTGTGTGAATTCCAAGTGGTGGTGAGTCATGTGATGTGACATGTGAAGTGCCATGTGAAATGCCATGTGGTGGACCATGTGAACAGCCATGTCATGTGGCATGTGAAATGCCATGTAATGGGCCATGTGAATTCCAGTGGTGGTGCAGTCCCTGTGACTGGGGTGTGATAGTTGACCTGTGAAAACCTTGTGACTGAGATGTGCCTTGTGAGTGCCCTGTGACTGGGTTGGGACTGAGGTGTGACATGTGAGCCATGACTGTGTGACAGGTGTAACTTGTGAGAAATCCTGTGACAGGTGTGACTTGTGAGTGCCCTGTGACTGAGGTGTGACTGGGGTGTGACGTGTGACAGAGCAATGTAAGAAGGGAACAAAGGTTGCTTACAAATGCTTACAAATGCTTAGTAATTATTAGTCAGGCTTTGTCAGCTTACCAAGCATTTGGTAAGAATTTGTCAGCGCTGACTCATCGGTACCTTTCTCACACGTTGTACCCTTCTATATAGATTCTATATAGACAAGCTTCAGGGGCCCCGCCTATGGCGCGTCCTCGTGTTGCTCGAACTGCACCATCGTCTCGCCCCTTCAGCTTGCTGGGGGCACGCCCCCAGACCCCCACAAATCCCACTTCAGAGTTGCATGCTTTATCCCAGCTCAGAGTTTTATGCTTTATCCCATGTCAGACTTGCATGCTTTATCCCAGCTCAGAGTTGTATGTTTTGTACCAGACCAGGGTGAGGAGCTCCTCCCCCTGGTCCTCCAATTCCAAAGTTCCATGCTTTATCCCAGTTCAAAGTTGTATGTTGTGTACCAGACCAGGGTGAGGAGCTCCTTCGGAGCTCCTCCCCCTGGTCTCCAATTCCAAAGTTTCATGCTTTATCCCAGTTCAAAGTTGTATGTTGTGTACCAGACCAGGGTGAGGAGCTCCTTCCCCTGGTCCTCCAATTCCAAAGTTTCATGCTTTATCCCAGTTCAAAGTTGTATGTTGTGTACCAGACCAGGGGAGGAGCTCCTTCGGAGCTCCTCCCCTGGTCCTCCAATTCCAAGTTTCATTCATGCTTTATCCCAGTTCAAGTTGTATGTTGTGTACCAGACCAAGAGGAGCTTTATGCTTGGTCCCAATTCCAAAGTTTCATCTTTTATCCCAGTTCACAGTTGTATGCTGACTTTCAATCCACAACTTTGTTTCATCTCTTTCTTATTCAAACTTGCTATCTATCTTCTTACTATATAGCTATACATACTATATCTAATTACAAATTTAATCCCTGTAAAACCTCATTATACACTATGTAAGGTACTTTTTTGCTTTCATTTCCTCTGGCAACAATACTTTTATCCTCCCTCCAGAAGTGCATCTTGACAATGCAACATACATCTGCCCATGTGAAAACACTTCTGTTTGCAGGTTTAATCCCACATACTTCACTGATTGCCCTTGAGACTTGTTGATAGTCATTGCAAATGCCAACCTTATAGGGAATTGTCTTCTTTTCATAGGTATGGGCAGATTCTCTGCTGAAGGCTGAAGTGTGATCCTTGGAATCAATGCTATCTTCCCAGAAAACCTTTCATCCCCAGAAATGATCTCACATTTCACAACTCTGTCTCTGATCCCTCTGACAATCATCCTGGTCCCATTGCACAGTCCTCTGGATGCATCAAGATTCCTCAGAAGCATCACTGGACATCCTATCTTCAATGACAGTTTGGACAATGGCAATCCACTTGCATTCAGGGAATTCAAATATTCCACAGGATATGGCTGATATTCATCCTGAGCCTGGTTCTCCATGTCAACAGAATCTGCACTGTTGAGCACTTTCTCCATCCCTGGCATCATATCCAGAATCATTTTGTTGATCTCATCCACATCATCATTTTTGCAACACAAAATGGTCCTGTCCAAATAATATTGATTTGGTTTGTTGCCTAGGTGGATATCAGGATAGGCATATCCTATCAGAGTGTCCATGCTATTTGGATTGCAGCACATGTTCTCTGGAATTTGTACTTTGCCAGCTCATCCAAGTTGGTGCCTGCACCAATCTCCAACAGCCAAGCTGCATGAGCTTCACTTTCTGGACTCCTGTCCAACCGCATATTATGAGTTAAATACATTACTTCCACATATCTCCAAAGGTTGCTCCTGGCAAGGCATGCACCCACAATCTCTTGACGCAATGCTTTGGGTACCACAGGCAAAGTTTGACGAAAGTCACCTCCAAATATCACTGTGATTCCAGCAAATGGTATCTCTCTTCTGTTCAGAAGGTCCCTCAGAAGCCGATCCACAGAGGCAACAGCACTCTTGTGTTGCATAGGCACTTCATCCCATATAATAATCTTGGTGTGCTCAAACACCTGATCCATGTTCAACCTCATGTTGAAATCCAACTGTAGTAGATGTTGCTTACCTGATGCATGTAGGAATTTCTTTTGACTCCTGCTACAGATGTCTCTGTAATGGGAATGGGAATCTTGAAGGTGGAATGAGCTGTTCTTCCACCTTGCAGCAAGAGAGAAGCAATCCCAGAAGAGGCCACACACAGGGCTACTTGATTCTGAGATCTGACTGCAGCAGCAATGGTGTTGCACACAAAAGTTTTACCACACCCTCCAGCACTGTGAACAAACAAAAGCTTGCCTCTGTTGTTGTTGACAGAGTCCATGACAGCATTATAAGCATTCCTCTGCTCTTCATTGAACCTGCCCATTCAGAGTCACCAATTCACCTTGTTGCACTGGATTATAGTCCAAATACTGAGCCAACATGAAATTCCCCATCATGACCTCCCAGCTTTGACCCTCCATGGGTCCTTGAGGCAATGGCATAGGTGTAAGTCACCCAGAGTTTTCCAGACCTCATGACAATCTTGTTGAGAAGATGTAGGCCATAGTCATAGATCTTGTCATCCTCAAACTGATGGCCTTGGAATTGAGGTAGCCTCTCAAGTTTTCTTCTCAAGTCATCACATATGTGTTGCTTGTATTTGTCCCACAGAGTTTCAGGAGATAGTGGAAAACAACTCAGCAGAATCACTGCAAATAGTGATCTCAAAGCAGACCCAGTCTGCATTCTAGATGCCTCTCTAAGGCATTGATCCCACTCTCTGTCATCTTCAAGCAATCCTCTGGCAAGACAGGCACCCTTGTATGTGGGATGAACAATCCCATTAAACTTCTTCAAGTCATCAAAGGACTGTGCCCCAGCAACCACAGTCAGAAGCATTCTCAGGTAAAACCTTTCTCCCTGAGATGGAGAGGCAAAGTACATCCTGCCAATGGCAGGAGCATTCCTAGTCCTGAGCTTCCATTCATGAGTCTTCTTGACATACCAATACTTCTTGGGAAAGTCTTGGTACAGCACTGTTCTTGCTTGTGGATCTGCTCTATTCTTCTGGAACCAAGCAGTCAAAGGTGTGTGCTTTTCTCCACCACTTGCAACAACCTCATCCAGTCTGTCATCTGCATTGAATTGCTGATCCTTCTCATGGACAGCCAATCTCATCACAGATGGAAACTCCTTATGCATGTTGAACTCAAACATGTGCCAACAGGACTCTGCAGCAGAGATGTATCTTGAATCCAGATACTCCTTTATCTCATTCCTGTTCTGACCTTCACCAATCTCCAGAGTGGTTCTGTCATGTCCCTTGTAAATATACTTGTGGATGTATTTGACTGCTTGCACAGAAGCACAAACTTCCACATTGATATGACAATTGTACTTTGCAGACAAATAGGGATTGTAGGGAACAACATCCCTGTTGTCATACCTGTTGCCATGCTTCTCAAAGAATGCCCCATTGTCAGGCCTAGCATACTTGGGATATCCATCTTCACCAAAATGGTGGTAGGACGAAATTCTTGGGGAACCCCTTTGAACATCTCCCATAATCATGCACTTGGCATTAGGCTTCTCAGCTCCACATGGACCATGAACCATGTTCTTGGTAATGACTTCATACAGAACAGGTTGAGTCAGTTGATCAGGTATTTGGGCACAGACAATGGTGTCCACATCAGTAGCATTTCTTATCTTGTCATTGGCACTGAGAAAGACCAATAGGTGCATGTGAGGAAGGCCCCTCTTCTGGAATTCAATGGTGTAAACCATTGCTACTGCTTTGCCAAAAAGCCCTTTTTGTATCTCATTGTAAAGGGCTGCTCTTTTCCCTCAAAGACCCTGGACATAATGTCAGGTCTATCTGTAGCAGTCTGAGGGCTGCCATGGGGCCCTTCTTCATTGAAAAGTGCTTCTTTGACTTCTGGCCAATTGGGATTAGCTGTCATGGTAATGAAAAGATCAGGTTTTTGGAACTCTCTGCAAATGGCCATGGAATCTTGAAACAGTTGAAGCATGTGCCTTTCACTTCCAATGTGTGTTGAGGGCAATATTACCCTTTGACCCATATTTTCCATGGTAGTGTTTCCATCTCCATCACCTGCAGCTGCATCTCTCAGCCCCTGATATACATCAGCTCTCAGCTCTCTTTGATGAGTCCTTGCCCAGTTCAAACTACTTTGTTCAGTGGAAGCCCATGCATCCACAATATACTGCTGGAAGAGCCTTCCAGCTCTGAAAAGTGGAGTCTGGTCTCCTGGTCTGACATGGAGCCTGTATGCATAATAGCACCTCTGGCTGACTTTGGGACCTCTACTTCTTCTATCTTGTCTGGCCTGAGTAGGAATGTTGATGTGCCAGCCATCTTCACCATGTGGAAATAACAAAACATAATGCAATGGTGAATAGCCTGGATTCAAATGGCTGATCCTCCTCAAACCACCACCTTGAAGGCGTAAAACAATGTCTCTGTGCTCAGAGACCTCTTCAGAGCCATCCCCTGGAATAACTGCAGCTATTTCATCAGCAGCTGGCAGATTGTATCTCCTTCTATCCTGAGTCCTCTCCATGTGCAACAGCACTTGAATATTGCATCTCTCATTGGCAGGTGTTTCAGCCATAATTTGATGAGCTGATTTGTACAGAGCAATATAGGGATGTGTTTGAAGGATCATTGCCTGCAGCTCAGCCATGATGACAACATTCAAATGAGGATTATTTGTCATCCTCATATTGACTTGCATCTCAGCATTGTCATGAATGTAGATTTGAGCATAGCGCTCTGGCTGGTTTCCCTCTGGAAGTAAGGCACCTGAATGGTGATGCAATTCACCCTGAATGCGAAATGAGTATGGCCCAGGAGCATTGGTGACAGCATGATCAATTTTAACACCAAGAGATGTAAATGCAAAAGCAGCATTGTAATTTCTAATGTCTTTCCTGAATGCTTTTGAATGAGGTGAAATCCCACACAGCATGTCTCTAAGAACTCTTGGAGTCTCTCTCAGTGGAGGCAACTGAATTTGCCCTTGCAAACAGCACATGCCAAACTTGATATTTCTGGCTGTTGAAGATGATAGCTTTTCAAAGTCCCAATGTAGGGCATTACAGTGAGAACAGACAATATTCATGGCACCCAGACCATGGATTTCATTTGGCTGAAGGTCAACATAGGGTCTTCTACCTCTAGGAAGATCCCTGGGATCCCTTTGAGGAGCATCAGGAATGTCAATATCTTGCTGGTTTTGACCCTCTTGGTCTCTCCCAACATCCTCCTCATCCCTCCCATTCTCTGTATAATCTCTAGGTACTTGTTGTTCTTGCTCATTGACAGGCAAATCCAATGCCTGATTCACAGCTTCATCCAATCCTTCCCACTCCTCAGGATCCAAGTCTTCAAAGTCAAAATCATCATTTGGATCAGGATCCAGCTCTCTGTCATGCTCTTGTCTCCATTGATTCTGAATGAGGTTTCTTCTTTGAGTGTTATCAGCATCAGCAACCTCATCAAAGTATTCCAAACCCAGAGCATCACGAAATAGCTCCTCCTGCTCCAGTTGTCTTTGGGCTTCCAAAGCTATTTGCCTTTTCAAACCTCTACTTGTCTCTGCAGCTCAGCCAGTTGTCTTTGTATTTGCTGTTCAGCTGCCACATCTCTTTGTCTCTGCTCCTCAAAGAACTGGACCTGGGCAAGTGTCTTTTGCTGTTCAACTGCTGACTCCCTTTGTCTCTCCTCCTCAAGCATCTGAGCCTGGGCAGCTTGTCTTTGCTGTTCAGCTGCCAGATCTCTTTGTCTCTCCTCCTCAAGCATCTGAGCATGGAAAAGTTGCCTTTTCTGTTCAGCATCCTGGTCTCTTTGTCTCTGTTCATCCAGCATTTGAGCATGTCTAAGTTGCCTCTGCTGTTCACCTTCCAAATCTCTTTGTCTCTGCTCATATAGCATCTGAGCATGTGCAAGTTGCCTTTGCTGCTCAGCTTCCTGGTTTCTTTCCATGCTCTTCCAGCATTGAGCCTGCCCAAGCTGTGTTTCTTGCTGAATGCACTGTCTCTGCCATTCCTCATCATGGATATGGCATCCTGTTCATATCTATGTTCCCTCTCCCTTTGTCATGACCTGTTCTCAACAGTCAAAATCTCTAAGACATTTTTATTCTTTTCTTGTATTTTACAATAGCTGTAGCCAAACATCTTAGTCAGGTTGGCGTCTATCTTATCTAGAGCGCTAAGATTAGATTAGATTAGATAACGATTAGATTAGATTACGGACTACCGGACCGATGACTCATGAACTGACTCAGGCTTACCAATGTGCAGCAGCGGGGGCCGATTATGTTATTCCTTTACTCATACTTACTCAGCATAGCTACTATTATTAAGGGCACAGACCACCCTTGTAGTAATAAACTGAGCAAATAGCACCCAGAGTCCTCAGTCGAGTTCTCTCGGGTTTCATCCCTACTCTCATCTTCTCTACTACCTAAGTCTATTGTTGGGCCTAAGCCATCACGGCGAGGGTAGTCCTGATAGTAGAACTCGACTGACCACATCACTTACTGCCCCACTCTGTAACTAGAGCATACGCTCGCGCCCGGACCCTTGGCTAAGGGGAACTCTTTGATATCAGGGGATCACACAGTCTTCTGCAGACTATAAAGCGTTATTTGTTGTCGGACAATAAAACCGTCACCCTTGGTTCTTTAGAGCATCCATAAAAGCTCTATCTTACGTTCCCGGTCTACGCAAACCGAAGAACCTAACCCGGTTGATAGGGTTACCTGTGCACAGGATACCAGTGCCGGAGTAGTGACACGTTACGTCACTCGCATCGTAGGATCAGCCTCACCAGCCCCTGCGCATGTTAAATTACCCTGTCTAGGCCTCTGAAGGCTATACTCGTACATACTTAAATAAATCGTTTCGTAATCCTTGGAAGTAGCCGTCACTTGACCACGCGCTTCTGAGAAAGGCCGTACCTATTAGGGGTATAGTGCTAACTGGACAACCGTTCGGATCCAGTTTAGTTTAATCAATTCATAAAAGTCAAAAACTGTACTATACCGTTTACGTACTAGCACTGCAGGGAGGGTTGTGGACCCTGAGTGCATTCCCAAATAAGTGACAGGCCAAGACCTCCCTCACTTTTTGCGTAACGGAGAATTACGAAGTACAAGATCTTCTTAGATCACACGGCTTACAGATAGGGAAATCGATAACTTCTGGATAGAAGTATTCGGTGTACCACTGGACGGTCTAGAAGACTTTGATATTGATTACGACCCTTTCGGGCCAGATCCATTTGACAATAACGATCCCGTTCCCGCGCTCCATACACCAACCGAGTCATCTGACTCTACACCCTCGATCACCAAGGTACAACATCAGTGGGAACCTGCCCCATTTCAAATCCTTGTCCCTAACCCCGCAACCCTTAATATCCAAAGTCTATTCCACTCCGACGCTCAATATATCGGAGAAGTAGCACCACCGTTCTCACCACTGCCACCATCATTCAGATCTCCATCGGTATCACAACTGTCGAGATCCCTATCCCCATTTACACCACCCCCTCGATACATCAATATGTCGGATCAAGGAGAAGAAGATCTGACATCCGCGCAGTTGTTACAACTGCTGAATAATCAAAACAATACCATTCAGCAGCTACAAGCACAGCTCTTAGTGCTTCAAAACAATAATGCCGCTGCGGCACAACAAGCAGCAATACCACCGGCCGCTCCGGCCCCAATAATCAATATACCGGAAGGGACGGTATTCAATATTCCCACACCAGCAGGAGGGAACGGCTCGTCGAAAGTAGACGTAGCCAAGCCACCAGTGTTCTCTGGCAAGATGTTGGAGGTCACGAACTTTATTAACGGATGCCGGCTTTACATACAGCTGAAGATGGCAAGTGCCGAGGAGGAGGACAAAATCCTCTTGGTATTGTCATATATGTCGGAAGGATTCGCGGTAGATTGGTGAGACAATCTATTGGAGTTAATTGCCGATGAAGATGACGTTGTTCCGGATACAGTGGAACAATTATATAGACAGATACGGAGGGATTTTGGTGACACAGATGAACAGTCATCAAAAATATCGGAGTTGCGCACTATGTAACAGGGCGCACACACGTGTGAAGAACACGTGCAAAAATTTAAAAAAGTCGCACGAGGAACAGGGTACCAGGGAAGGGCCCTAGTTGAAGAATTTAAAAGAAGTTTGAACGCCGGTCTCTGAAAAGGATAATGGAGGCTGATGAAGTACCAGAAACCATTGAAGAATGGTACCGAAGATCGGTTCATCTCGACGACAATGGAGACAAGCAAAAGCCGAAGAACAATATTATTCTTCGAGGAACAGTAACTCCGCTAAGAGGAGCGAAGGGACCAAAGGCCCGGATACGGCGAAGCCGGTAGGAACTGGTCAGCCTAAACCCCGATGGAGATTCAATACAGCATCGGGATCAGCAAGCCAGAACCGATCGGGAGCTGGGCCCTCCTCGAATAATAAAACAGCAACACGGCCTCAAGATCCAAACGCGATGGACGTGGATCGAACTCAGCGCCCGCCAATGCGCTGCTACAAATGTGGAAGGATCGGCCACATAGCAAGAAATTGCCGATCAGGTTTGGACATCCGAACCATGTCCTTCGAAGAAATGAAGGAATACTTCGCAAAGGGCGAAGCTTTAAAAGAGGACGAGAGTCAGTAAGTCCCATACTGAACTCTCTAAATAGGTATTCGGCATTAGAAAAGGAAGATGGATCGGTAGGTACGGAGGACTCGGAGACTTCAACAGTCTCTGAGACCACCCTGCAGGAAGCGGTCTCTGGTGCCAAAGCACAGGAGCGCGGCAGGGCGGATAAACCTGTGCTTAATTCTTCCTTAAAAGGTAAACGAATACTTAAAAAGGGACAAAAAGAATTTCTCGTTCGTTCTATTGGTCAAAAGGACGAAATACTAATGGAAATAGGTCTAGAAACTCTAGATACACATGACCAAACAACCGAAACTGCGTTGCTTGATTCCGGAGCAACAGGTTTGTTTATGAACGCTAAGTTCGCTAATGAAAAGGGCTATAGGTTAATTCCTTTGGATCGACCCATTCAAGTTAGAAACGTAGATGGATCTAACAACAAAGGCGGTATGATTACTCATGAAGTAGATCTGCTCATGAGTTACAAAGGACATCAAGAAAGAGCCACATTCGAAATATGCGAATTAGGCAAAACAAACGTAATCATAGGATCTACATGGTTACGACGACATAATCCGGATGTCAACTGGATCACCGGTAAAATAGAGTTGACAAGATGCCCACGATCATGTGGACATAAACAGAGAGAATGGACAAAGGAGAGACAGAAGCGGACAAAACAGGCGGAACATTGGGAAACCAATATGTACGTCTGGGAAAAGGAAAGAGAGTTAGACTTTGCCTACTGGCTAGAGCAAAAGGAGAAAGAAGAACAGAATTTGGATTTCCTGGATCAATGGAAACACCCGAAATTCTATAAGGAAGGAGAAAAATACGAATTTCTCCCGTCTGGAATCAAATCAGACGACCCAAAATGGATTAGGGAATTAAAGAAACAGGAACCAAAAGATCTGGTACCACCGCAGTATCACAAGTATTTACACTTGTTTGAAAAACTGCGTCGGAAAGAATGCCGGTTAGGAAACCATGGGATCATGCCATTGATCTCAAACAAGGTTACCAACCCAGAAAAGGAAAGGTGTACCCTTTATCACCAGACGAACTCGGAGAAGTCCGAGACTTTGTTGATGATCAATTAAAAAAGGGGTACATCAGACCTTCAAAATCACCGCAAACATCACCGGTGTTCTTTGTAAAGAAAAAAGATGGAAAAAAGAGAATGGTACAGGATTACCATTACCTGAATGAATGGACGGTTAAAAATAACTATCCATTACCATTAATATCGGAGCTCGTAGATCGAGCAGGACAAGCGAAACACTTCACCAGGTTGGACCTTAGGTGGGGTTATAATAATGTACGGATCAAGGAAGGAGACGAATGGAAGGCCGCCTTTACTACACCAGAAGGTTCTTTTGAACCGGTAGTAATGTATTTTGGTCTTACCAATTCTCCGGCAACCTTCCAAGCTATGATGAACGATATCTTTCGGGATATGATAAATGAAGGAAAAGTCATTGTTTACATAGATGACATTCTCATTTATACAAAAACCGAAAAAGAGCACAATAATATAGTGCTCGAAGTTCTCTGGCACTTGGAAGAAAATGATCTGTATGTCAAACCAGAAAAATGCGTATGGAATGTGCAAGAGGTAGAATTCCTAGGAGTCATCATTGGACCCAACAGAATTAAAATGGACCCGAAGAAAGTTGACGCTATTCTCAACTGGCCAACACCTGGCAGTGTTAAGGATGTTCAACGTTTCTTAGGATTGGCAAATTATTACTGATGATTTGTCAAAGACTTTGCCAAAATAGCATGACCATTACATAATCTGGTCAGAAAAGACAAAACATGGGAATGGAAGGAAGGAGAAGAAAAAGCGTTCAAAACATTAAAAAAAACTTTTACGGAACAACCCCTTCTTGTCACTCCAGACTCCGATAAGAAATTCAGAATAGAGTCTGATGCCTCGGATTACGCAACGGGAGGAGTGTTATCAATGGAATGTAATGATAACAAATGGAGACCAGTAGCTTATCTCTCCAAATCCCTTAACGAAACTGAGAGGAATTATGACGTCCACGATAAAGAAATGTTGGGCATTATTAGGTGTCTCGAAGCCTGGAGACATTACCTAGAAGGAGCAAGGCAAGAATTCGAGATCTGGACGGACCATAAAAATCTCGAATACTTTATGAATGCTAAAAAGTTAAACCGAAGACAAGCACGCTGGGCATTATACCTCAGCAGGTTTAATTTTAAATTAATTGAGCTCTTTATGGTGCCCCACATAGTCCCACTGGACTCCCGGCTCAGTCCCGGGAATTCCCGGGAATTCCTGGGACTGGCTGGTGGCTGGCAAAACCCATTTTCGCTGCCAAAAAAACCCGGGACTCGACCAGGACCCTACAGGGAGTCCTGGCCATGCCCCAGGCATTCCCGGATTCCTGGGAGCCCAAGGTCCCGGGAGTCCTGGGAGTCCCGTCGCTGAACGAGCCCAGCTATATATGCTGGGCTATTCAGTCACGTGAACGGTCAAACGTGCGCACGACGCGCCGTTGATTCAATGTGACGTGTCACACGTGATCTGTCACCTGCCCAACACACTGCTGACGCCTGTCGTCTCCACCATCTACCAACGCACCTACCACCGCTCCCTGACAACCACGCCCACGATGAACCCCCTCCACTCACCACCCAGTCCCTACCACACCCACCTCTCCCGTTCGCCCTCTCACTCTCGCCCATTCGCCTTGCCCTCTCGCCTCTCGCTCTCTCCCCCTCTCCCCCTCTCGCCTGTTTGCCCACTCCCCCTCTTGCTCATTCGCCTTGCCCTCTCGCCTCTCGCCCGTTCGCCCTCTCCCCCTCTTGCTCGTTTGCCTTGCCCTCTCGCCTCTCGCCCGTTCACCCTCTCGCGTTCGCCCTCTCCCCCTCTCACTCATTTGCCTTGCCCTCTCGCCGTTTGCCCACTCCCCTCTCGCCTCTCGCCCGTTCGCCCGTTCGCCCTCTCGCCGTTTGCCCTCTCCCCCTCTCGCTCGTTTGCCTTGCCCTCTCGCCTCTCGCCCGTTCGCCCTCTCCCCCTCTTGCTCGTTTGCCTTGCCCTCTCGCCTCTCGCCGTTCGCCCTCTCGTGTTCGCCCTCTCGCCGTTCGCCCACTCCCCCTCTCGCTCGTTTGCCTTGCCCTCTCGCCTCTCGCCCGTTCGCCCTCTCGTGTTCGCCCTCTCGCCGTTCGCCCACTCCCCTCTCGCTCGTTCGCCTTGCCCTCTCGCCTCTCGCCCGTTCGCCCGTTCGCCCTCTTGCTCATTCGCCTTGCCCTCTTGCCTCTTGCCCGTTCGCCCTCTCGCCGTTCGCCCTCTCCCCCCTCGCCCTCTCGCCGTTCGCCCTCTCCCCCTCTCGCCCTCTCGCCCTCTCCTCCTCTCGCCCGTTCGCCCTCTTGCCTTGCCCTCTCGCCATTCGCCCTCTCCCCCCTCGCTCGTTTGCCCTCTCGCCTTGCCCTCTCGCCTTGCCCTCTCGCCGTTTGCCCTCTCCCCCCTCGCTTGTTCGCCCTCTCGCTGTTCGCCCTCTCCCCCCTCGCTCGTTCGCCTTCTCACCTTGCCCTCTCGCCTTGCCCTCTCGCCTCTCACCCATCCCCCTCTCACCTGTCGCCCCTTGCCCTCTCGCCCATTCGCCCTCTTGCCTGTCGCCCTCTCGCCTATCGCCTGTTCGCCCTCTCCCCCTCTCACCCCTCGCCCGTTTACTGCCCTCTCGCCTCTCACCCTCTCGCCTCTCACCCTCTCACTCTGATGTCTCTCACCCTCACCCTCTTGCCCTCTTGCCTGTTGCCCTGTTGCCTGTTGCCTCACCCTGTTGCCCTCACCCTGTTGCCCTGTTGCCCTCTCACCCTCTCATCTCTTGCCCTTGTTTCTGCTACCCTACCTCATTGTCCCACAGTGAATAAATGTATCAATAACTGTATAAATACAACTGATTGTACATTATTTAAATAAAATAAAAATAAAATAAAAATCCACTTTACCTTGGCTGAGACTGGCTGAAACTAATCACCTGATCAATTAGTCAGCAATGATATTACCTGGCCACTCACAACACACCACACACCTCACCACCATCATGCACTTTTCCACCACCAACCTTGCCCCAGGACACCCAATGCCCATCCTACCACCTGCCACATTGCCTATGCTGTCCACTCACCACACCATCACTGCCATTAGACCACCATGGCTCAGTCATGGTGGTATATTCAGGTTGATATATTTACACTGTCACTTAGTTAACAAAATAGAACACCCCTTTTATTTTTTCTGTGTTGGAAATTGGATGTCAATTGATGAATGAGACAGGAACCCAGAACTCAAACCATGATGATCACCAGATGCTGGTATGGCAGTTGTGAAGACCTTTCATTTTCCTGTGTTGGAAGTTGCATGTCTGTTAATGAAAATGGGTGAGAAGTTGGTTTGGTGTAGGAAGTTAATTTGACTGTGGGAAAATTGAGTCTAGTGTGGGAATTCATACTTGAAGTTGGCCTGTGGGGGTTAAATTGGCCATGGGAAAGTTTAGTATAGTGTGGGCACTCATACAGAAAGTGGTCATTCTGTGGGAAATGAAGAAGAGTGAGAACATGCACAGGAAGCTATTCTGAACGTGTGTTGAAACTATATGTGGTCCTTGTGGAGTTGTCATTGCATGGAACAAGTTTCCAAAATCTGAGTCCCCAAAAATATTATGAAATTCTTGGAAAGTGTTTATCCCACATTAGAGTCCAGGCCTGACTATGTTTGCATTGACAAGGCATGCATGGTGCTACATAGTTGCCTAATAAATGGGAGATGGGAGGAATGGAAGGCAACAACAAGGTTTATAGTGGACTCATACCACTATATTAATCGCCATGTTGATGATGAATTATGCCAAACTTTGTGCAATCCTGCTGCTTCAAATGGATCTGCACCTAATCTGGTCATTGCAGACAAGGATAGTTGTACTATAAACATTGCATTCAATACACAAGCTTGTGAGCAACTTAATGCATGGTTGGTGGCTTTGAACAAATACTGAGAAGGATGACTGCTGGGAACTTTGACTGGTTCCTGCATTTCATGATCTTTTACCATGCAAAATATGTACTCCAGAGACAGCTATCAAATACAAAAAAGGAACAAGATGATGAGAGGGAAGACCAGGAAACAGACAATGAAGAAAATGATGAAGCAGATATATAGCTTACATTACTGTTATTTGAATAGTGTAGTAAATCTATACTGATGTGTAGGCTAGTTGATTGTTATTTGAATTAGTTGACTGTCAGATGGGCATAAGTAAATTGCCTGATAAATGGAGGTCTTTACACTTAGCCACATATCCTGGCGGACTCCGATCGGAGTCTGTCGGAGTCTGATCGGAGTCTGATCGGAGTCCGATCAGACTCTGGTTGGACTTGAGGTCAGTGTGACACCAGCCAATTTCCATCTCATGTCTGATCAGAGTCTGATCAGACTCTGGTCGGACTCTGGTCGGACTCTAGGAGTCTGATAGGAGTCTGAGCTTGGAGTCCTCGGACTGTTCTCTGATCGGAGTCTGTCGGAGTCTGATCAGACTCTGGTTGGACTTGAGGTCAGTGTGACACCAGCCAATTTCCATCTCATGCTGATCAGAGTCTGATCAGACTCTGGTCGGACTCTGGTCGGACTCTAGGAGTCTTTTTGGGTATTTTTGGGTATTCTTATATTTATCTGATTTTTTTTAATATTTTTTCAATTATAACCAAAATCAACCAATGAAAAGCACTGTACATACCAGGAATCGAACTCTCAGTCACACATAAGTGTGACATTAGCCAAATAAACTGCTGTGCCACGCAGCCAGTTGGAATGTGGCTGCCTAACAGCACTATAGGCATTACATAGCCACCTGCCTTTTTTGGACTACTCAGAGGGTTCTGCCTGCGTCCTCACACTCGCTCATTGCCACCCCCACCACAACCCTCGACTCCTGCGCCCAATGCCCAACACCCGCTCCAGTGCACCGAGGTCCCGAAGCGGCCAATCCCGACTCCCACCGCCCATTGCCTCACGCAAGCAAGGCTTGTCCAGCGCTGACACAAAACCGAAGGCCAAAAAGGTGAGGACAGCGCCAAGCGAGACAGAAGGGCAGGTGGCTGTCAGCAAGCAAGGCGGCTCCAAACGAGGACCTGAAGCCGACGAGGAGCAAGCCTCGCAAAGGTGCGTATGCACCTCTTTCAAATTCCACATACTAACTATGTCCCTGACAACTCCCCCATCTGCCACCTCACTGCCGCCACCTCCACGACTTGTTCGCCTCATCGAACCGCCCTGCGCCACCACGTCACTGCCACCATCTCTGCCCACGACCACAACGCAACCACACCCGATGCCCGACCCACGTCCTGCCACTGCCCCATGCCCACCGTCCTCTAACCTGCCACCGCCACGCACCTGCAACCCCACGCACCCGCCACTACAACGAACCGCCCACCCGTCATCCCCTGCGACTCAACCGGTCACAACCGCCGCACGAACCGCCCGCAACCATGCCATCCACCTGCGACTCAACCGGCCAAAACCGCCAACGCGAACCGCCGCAATCACGCCCCGTCACCGACTGCGACTCAATCACCCACAACCGCTGCCACGAATCGCCCGCAACCATGCCCGTCACCGACTGCGACTCAACTGCCCTCAATCGCTGCACAAACCGCCCGCAACTGCTACCATGAACCACCCGCAACCACGCCTAACCCCATCCACCTGCAACTCAACCCCCGCCACGAACCGCCCGCCAACCGCCGACGCGAATGGCCTGCAATCACGCCCGTCATCGACTGCGACTCAACCACCACAACCGCCGCCACGAACCACCCGCAACCGCCGACGCGAACCACCCGCAACCACGCCCTCCACGCCCACCGTCCTCTAACCTGCCACCGCCACGCACCCGCAACCCCACGCACCCGCCACTACAACGAACCGCCACCCGTCATCCCCTGCGACTCAACCGGTCACAAACCGCCGCCACGAACCGCCCGCAACCATGCCCATCCACCTGCGACTCAACCGGCCACAACCGCCAACGCGAACCACCCGCAACCACGCCCTGTCACCGACTGCGACTCAACCACCCACAACCGCCACCACGAACCGCCGACACAAACCGCCCGCAATCACGCCCATCACTGGCTACGACTCAACTGCCCTCAACTGCCACACGAACTGCCACGAAACGCCACGAACCACCACGAACTGCCCGCAACCATGCCTAACCCATCCACCTGCGACTCAACACCTGCAACTGCTGCTATGAACCACCCACAACTGACTGACTGTGACCCAATTTTGCATGACCACTTTCCTTCTACCAGGAAGCCACAACAAAGGTGTGTATGATATTTTATTTATTTCATTGTGTTAACTATGCTTCAGGGCTGAGACAGTTCTTGAGCAGAGTGGGCTCAGCATTGCCCCACCCCTCGTCCTCATCCTGTCCTCGCCCCATCAAAGTGGCCAGTACTGAAGAGGAATGTAAGATGTTACTCCTGAATTAGATTTTTTCTTGCTCAATTAAACAATATTCAGACAAACCAGAACAACAAGCAGAAGACTCCCTTGAAGGGCAAGTACTGACTAGAGGAGGTTCTGGGAAGGAAAAAGACTCAACTGTTATGATTAAGGGTAGGTGGAGAATGTGTTCCATCTCAATGACTTTCTAATTTATTTGAATTCAGACAAGTCTGTAGAGTGGGATCCTATAAAGGAAATGGAGACAACTGATATCATTAATGGTAATGTCAAGAATCTGTTTTCATTTCATTGACTTTCTAATTTAATGAATTTAGACCAGGTGGAAGAGTATGGTTCTGGGGAGGAAAAAGATACAATTGATGATACTAGTGGTAACTCAAGAACCTGTTTCTGTGCCGGTGACTTTTAACTTTATGAATTTAGACAAATCTGAAGAGAGTGACGAGAAGGAAAGAGATGAAGCATCCAACAATAGTGGTAAGTTGAGAAACTCTTAACTATTGTTGCTCTCATCTTAAGGACCATATATCCAGATAATTCTGCAATATCAGATGGCTTAGGTATGCATTTAATACTTGTTGGGAACATGTTTAACTCATGGTGTCACCATTGAAGATTCTTAATGCAGCTTGATGAGCCTGAAATGGAATATGTGTCAGAGGCAAGTGAGAACATCATTCTCTTGGTATTAAAAGTTCATTCCAATGCAGGTTGATGAGCCTGAAAAAAATATGTGTCAGAGGCAAGTGAGAACATCATTTTCTGGTATTGAAAGTTCATTTGAACAATACAAGGACTTGAAAGGAGCTTCAAGGACTGTTGGGGTTTTATGAGGGCAAAGCACAGGGTAATGTCTTCAATCTTGCAGATGCTGAAGATCCATTCTTGGAGTCTCAATCATCTGTTATGGGGAAGGTCCATCTGTATACTTCTTATGCAGATCCTCATGACAAACTCCCTGTGATGACCTATGATCAACAGGTTGTTGGGTTTATTTCACCTGTGCTGGAGAAGTTGGCAAGAAAATATCCACATGCTAAAAGTAAGTTGCAACAAATTAATTGAGAAAATGTTTCAAACTGCTCCAGAACAATCAATCCTTGTTTATGATGGTCAGTCATGGATTTGAAAGGTCCTTACCAGTATGCATTGGAGGATGATGAGTCAATCAAGTGGTTGAAACAGAATGGGGCTTATGTTCTCCCAGTTCTCATTGTAAGTTGGCACTCTTTGCTTTAATTGCTGGGTTACTTATTTAATTAAGACAAATGAAGAGTCCTTATCTGCACAGATTACTAACCCACCTACCTCTGCTACAGTTAGCACTACAGCATCTAGGCTCACCACTCCTGGTTGGAGTTCCAGGCCCTCTACTGGAGATTTAACACATACTGGTTTTCCTGTTGGAAGCAGCAGCTGATAACATTACTTGATGTTCCCACTCATCTGGCTGAGAGGGCTGACAGAAACCTCCATTTTTGTTATGAAAAGTACAAAGCCTATCTTGCTGCTGTCAGAAGTTTGAAAAACTTAAAAGAGATGGAGACCAGAGGGCAAAATCTTTCAATAGTACTCAACTCATTGAAATTTTGCCTCTAGATCTTACTGGTTCTCCCCTATAAGGCTGCATTTTCCAAAGTGCACAATTATCAGCCAATGGTTGATTGGTTGGAGAACAAACAGAACGGACCTTCAGATAAAGAGGCTTGGGTTTTGTAAAAGATCATTATAGTTTCAAGGACCTGATTAAGTTCATCAAGCAGGATGGAATTGTACTAGGATCATCTTCTCCAAGAAAGATATAGGAAAGAAGGAGAAAAGTAAAGGAAAGAGACAGGATGGAGAGTCTCTTGCCAAGAAAGATAAAGGAAAGAAGGAGGAAAGGCAAAGGCAGGAAATTGTAGTACTGTTGCAGAAACCTGTGTTCATGAATTGTGTATGTACTATATGTCTTATTGTATGCAAGCAGATGTTTTCCATTATTCTGGATGTTCATTGCACTTTCAACTTGCTTTAAATCATCCCAGAGTTTGCTCTGGCTATGTTTGGCACTGGGATTCCTCACTTTGGCTGGTGCATCACAAGCAGAGTTCCCCAACATACATTTAAAGTCTTCAGTCAATTCATTGAGGAGCAGTTCAGCTCAAATGTTACATTGCCCACAATTCTGATAGTGCTGTTCACTCTTGTAGAGAACCCAGACTTGCTCAGTCTACATGCTAGACAACAAAATCCAGTCTTTGATGAAGAGACAAGGTCTGTTGTTTCAGGATGGATCAAGGCAATGGCAAGAGGTCTCAGCAAAGACTTGGTGCACAAGCCCCAACCTTGTTCAAAAAGAGGGAAAGAAGAGCAGAAATGACAGAAGACCAAAAGGTGACAAAGTTGGTCAGAAGTTAGATGGTTTGGCAAAGGTCTTGGAGCTATATCCCTATGATAAACATGGTCAATATCTGGGTAGCCTCAAAACAATTTCACAAAAAACAATTGAACCAGTACACATGATTGCCCTCCATCAGTTACATGTCAGACAACAACATGCCATCCAAGATCAATTGCTTCAGCACACAAGGAGCAGAGATATTCCACAAGTCATGCTTGTAAAAAACTCACAGTGCTATGTCCACACTCATGTACTTACTGGGATATGTCCAAAGTGCATACAATGTATTCTGCTGACCACAAGCGTTTCCCTGATCCCAGTAATCAAGATCATTGGTGCAGAGCATATGTGAACAATGCCAAGTATTTGAAAATTGGGCAAAATATTTGGGTGGACAGGCATTTCTCAAATGCAGTACTGAATGGGATGTACAGTTTCATGCTTCTGCTTCAGCATATCAAAGAATACTGGCAAAGGAGCTTTGGAGGTCAGGCTGCAGAAGATAGGAAGATATCAAGGCGGCAAGTTTGGCTGCATTTGTTCAAGAGTCAATAAGAACTGTTCGCAAGTGCAACAGGCATGGACTTGTGATTCAAGATGATTTGAGACTAGATGAGGTGACAAAGAAAGCATTTGCTAGATTAGGAGGAAAGGGAAGATACAAGTTGCTGAGGGCCATAACTGCTCAGAGTGTACTCAGAAGTACAGGACATCAGCAGATGTTATTGATGATGCACCATCTGCTGTCCTGGAAGAAAACAGAATAATCAGGTTGCCTGCAGGTGTTGGACAACAGCCAGTGAGTAATGATGCAGAGGACATGGATGTGGACAGTGCACCTGTGAAGATGGTAGTTGTGGATGGTATAGTGATGGGACCAAATGTATGTATATGCACTTGCACAACATGTGAGCATCACTGATTGTTTTCAGCATTGTGCATATGATAAGTGTGAAGATGAGCTTGCAAATCATAGGGGTGGTGTATTTGTGCTTACCATGAGTCAGAGCATGGTAATAGATGTCATGTCATGGACTGTGCAGACAAAAACTGACAGGAACACTGGCATGCTTGCAACATCAAGAGCAATGGAGAAGACATGCTGAGAGTCATTCACAGCAGGCACTGAGAGGTGCAAAGCGAGCACTGAGGCATACTGGAGAGAACCTGCCTTGGCTTCCACAGTCCAACAGAATCAACAGCCTCATGATCAGGCTGCTCCTGTGAGACAACAGCAGAAGAATTACTTTAATGCTCCAAGGTTTTATTGTGTTGAGACTGTATGTGCACCATGTGGAGGTCATTGCATGGACCAAGTTTGCCAAATCAGAGTCACCAACACGAATACTGGATTACCTGGAAGAGATATACCAACAGAAGAGTCCAGACCATCATATGTGTGCATAGACAAGGCATGTATTCTGTGAGATCATGCATCAGTAGGGTCGATGGGACATATGGAAGAATACCACCCGTTTCATTGTTGACTCATACCATTACAAGAATCACAGCAAGAATGATATGCTATGCCAAACATGGTGCAATCCTGCACCACTTGATGGTTCAGCACCAAATCTTGTTGTTTCTGGAAGGGATAAGCATGGCCAACTTTATTATAAGTGTGCCTTTAATACCCAGGCATGTGAGCAATTGAATGCTTGGATAGGGGGTTTGAGTCAATTTGAAGAGAATGTTGCCAGCTAACTTTAACTGGTTAATGCATACCATGCTATTTATCACACAAGAAATGTGATTGAGAAGCAGAAGCAGGGTTGAGAAAAGTGTGAGAGAGAGAATAGTGATAGTGAAATGAGTGATCTGAGTTGTAACATACACACTTTGTAAAATTAATTAGTTTGTCAGTGTTCTGATCAGACTGGGTAAATGTCTCTCTACAAGTTAATTATTTAGTTTGTCAATCAGAGTCTGATCAGAGTCTGATCAGAGTCCAATCAGAGTCCGATCAGAGTCCGACCAGAGTCTGACCAGAGTCCGACCAGACAGGGCAAATTTCTTCCCTGCAGTTAATTATTCATGTTGTCAGTCAGAGTCTGATCGGAGTCTGATAAGACTATCTTAGTCTTAAACAGTCTGATCAGACTCCGATCGGACTTGACAGAGTCCGATCGGAGTCCAATAGGATATGTGGGGGAGTGTAAAGTACTGGATAAATGGGGACCCAGAACTCAAACCATGATCATCAGGTGGCTGGTATGGCAATTGTGAAAACCTTATTTTTTTCTGTGTTGGAAATTGGATGTCAACTGTCAAATGGGCATAAGTAACAATTGAACAAATGAGATGGGAACCCAGAACCCAAACCATGATTACCAGATGGCTGGTATGGCAATTGTGAAAACCTTTATTTTTGTGTTGGAAATTCAAATGGACATAAGTAACATTGATGAATGAGACAGGAACCCAGAACTCAAATCATGATCACCAGATGGCTGGTATGGCAATTGTGAGGACCTTTCATTTTTCTGTGTTGGAAGTTGCATGTCTGTTATTGAAAATGGGTGAGAAGTAGGTTTGGTGTAGGAAGTTAATTTGACCGTGGGAAAATTGAGTCCAGTGTGGGAAATTCATACAAAAGTGGTTTGTGGGGTTAAATTGGCCGTGGGAAAGTTTAGTATAGTGTGGGAACTCTATAAAGAAAGTGGTCATTCTGTGGGAAATGAAGGAAGAAGTGAGAATATGCACAGGAAGCTATTCTGACTGTGGGAAAATGTAGGAGTGGTTAGTTGACTACTATTTGTCTGATGGGACAGTGTAATGTGCTCATATATTGTGTATTTATTGTTATTTGTATGTAGTAAAGTGTAAAGTACTGATATACAGGTTAGTTGAACCAGATAGGCCAGGACAATGGCAATATTTGCTGTTATTGCATGGTTGGGGCAGTCTAATTATGGCTGTTTACTGTTATTTGTATGTAGGATGTAATTATTGAATATCTTCCCTGGTTGACATGACCAGGACTGCCACAGGACTGAGCCAGGAGTCCTGGTAGTGTCCCATTCAAAATGCAGGACTGAGCCAGAGTCCTGGTAAAGTCCTGGTAAGTCCTGGGAAGTCCTGGGAAGTCCCACTGGACTATGTGGGGCAGTGTAAAGTACTGAATTAATTCATAAAGCAGGAACAACTATGGGAAAGGCGATTCTCTGTCCAGTAGGCCAGACCATTAAAAAGGGGTTAGAAGATATAACAAGGTAGTCACCTGTTAAACCGCGAATTTTTCGAATTGCATGCACTGTCAACAAGGACATGTGCTGGTTTTCAATACGTCAGAAAAAGAAATTTTAAATAAAATTAGAAAATCAGAAGCAAAAGATGAAGAGGTTGTAAAGCGGTGGAAGCATGAAAAAAGCAGGAGTTCAGGAGACTCAATGCAGGAGAATGGCAGATGGAGCAAGGACTAATCCTTGGCAAGGAAGGTCTACAGTTCCTAAGACGAGAAAATTACGAATCGTGAGGACGGATATTTAGGCCTCTCTCATCATTGACACACACCAATTGCTGGACCATGGAGAGACAATGGAAGACGGATTGAACTCAGTGACAAGAAAATTACTTTGGTGGCCAGGAGTCACTAAATTTTGTTAAAAAATACTGTTGCTGGATGTGACAGTGCCAAAGAAGCAAGAATATCCCAGAACCACAGCGGGAAAATTTAATGCCCAAACTCGGCACCGTTCAAAGCCATGGACCCATATCCACCTGCAACGACTTCATTACAAAGTTACCAGAAATCGCATGTCTACAATGCAATTCTAGTAGTCTGCGATAGAATGTCCCAAAAAGGCACCATTTTATTCCCAACTTCGGAAGAAACGTCAGTCTAACGAAAGGTCTTAGAGCTCCACACTGTGTTATTATCAGAGGATCAAATGGATATAAGTGTATGTATACAAACTGCCGAAAATTATGTTTCTCCAACACTGAAGATCGAGATAATACTACGGTATGTCAAAAGAAAACTCGTGGACCTCAATTATGAGAGGCCGGTAAATGTTATGTTTTCCTAACATATCCCTG